>JAWWLV010000179.1:56746464-56786922 GCA_035041135.1 Platyrinchus mystaceus
GGGATCCAGCAGGCCAAAGGGACATGTCTTTCAAACCATGCTTGTAGAAGGAGCCAGGAGCCATGTGTGAGCAGAGTCAAACCCCACTGTGCTGTGGGACCTCAGTCTCCTCCCATTCCTACAGGTTGCCAGCCCCTGGAGGGAAGCAGAGAAGCTGTGCCCTCTCCCTGATTCCCACTCTGAGGAGAAGGCAGGAGCTTGGGCTGGATTTTAACCAGGACAGAGGAGCAGGCCTACAGGTTTTGCCCATTATCTGTGCAATCGAGCCTGCTGCTACATGACTCCTGCCAGTTACCCAAGTGTCACCGTATCTCACAACCACAGACAAGAGTATCATCCCCAGTGCTGTTTTTCACACTGCTGCATTGCTTTCACCCCAGCCTTCCTGCTCAGCCTCGGAGTCACACAGAATCATAGAATGATTTGGGTTGGAAGGGACCGTAAAGATGATTCAGTGCCAACCTTCCACTAGACCAGGTTGCTCAAAGCCCCATCCAACCTGGCCTTGAACACTTCCAGACATGGGTCATCCACAACTTCTCTCTGAAACCTGTTCGAACAACTTCTCTCTTCTCAACATCTGCCTGTGGAATGTACCTGGCACATTCCACTTGGACATGTCTCAGCCCCAAGAGCAGCGGAGGGTACACTTCTCTCTGTCCACAATCTCAGGAAGAAGCATTGGGCAGTGTGGGACAAAGAAGCATCAAAGGCACTGTCACTTTTATGAGAATTGCTTTATTAACAAGGCCCGAATTCATGCACAAAGTGGCTTTTGCCATGTTGTGGAAGGTGTTTCCATCCAATAGGCTAAGAGACCAGAAGAGGGCTGGCATGGGGACAGTGATGTGGGATTTCACACCCAGGCACATCTCAGCAGTGCTGAATGCTCCCTGACTTCCAGCTTTCATGAGTATTGTCACAGTGAGAACCAACAGCCAGGAGGTTCCTGTCCTTCCTCACATGGCTGCTGCCCATGCAGTGCTGTGCAGTGTTTTCTCACAGGGTGTTTGCTGCTCTCCTGCCTCCTGTTCCAGCATTACCTCTTCCAGCATCACCATTTCCCGTTCATGACAGAACCACAGTGATTTTCCCCAGCCACACACAAACGTTTCCACACAGCGACACCCTTGAGTCAGCACATGCAATCCTCCCTCAGCAGTGCTGGGACTGTCAATCTTCTCACACCTGCTAAGTGATAGAGTGCTTCTCCCAATTTACTTATCCATCATTTTTATTGAGAAATCTGCTCTAGTCCCACACAGTTATATGAGTTAATGGAAGGATGATTAGGGGATTCTGAGGGAACGAGCTGATTTCATGCACACTGGTGCAAAGCTGGGACTACACTGCACCATTTCCAGCACAGCTGCTCTGAGCAGGATTCAATCCCTTTTGCCATGAGTTTCTAATTATTTGTATCCTCCTTTGCTTGTTTTTATAATTTTAAATATCTATGTGTAGTATTTTTAAAGCCATCTGGGCGATTACTGCAGTGTTCCTGAGCAGGGAGAATACTGTGCCAGTCTGTTCACATCAGAGAACATCTCTTCCTGATTAACTTTTCTGGTGCCAGTTTGATCCCTACTAAGTCATGAGGAGGTCATTGCTGCTAACACCCCAGTAAAGGCAGGGAAGAAACAGTCTCTCAGTCAGCAGAAACAGTGCAGCACATAGAGTCATTTAAAGAACACATCAAGGTAAAAAAATTGTGAAAGTTCTCCAGTGAGTCCTGTTTTGGTAGGAGGTGAAGCCTGGGAGAGGATATCAATAAACTTCTGAATACCCCAAGCCCCAAAGCATTTCAGCACCTTAAAACATGTATGAGAGCTTTCACAAAACTTCTCCTATTAAAAAAGCTTCTAGGGCTTAAAGGCACACTTGACCTCTGAGGTTTAGAGAGAGTCATTTCCTCTGCAAAATAGAGGTCAGTGGTTTTCTGCTCTGAGCACAGGACAGGGGGGAGTAATAAGGACCAAGAGGAGGGCTTGGGCATTTTAAAGAGCATCGTGAGGGCTGCAGTGAAACTCCAGTGATGTCCCTGAGGTAGTGCCAGTTCTGCCTCAGCGAGGGAAGCTACACAGTCGATGGGAAGTCCAAAGTCTTACCTAATTTACAAGACATTTTAAATGTGTGTGTTGAAAGGCACTGAGGGACATTCCCATCTCATCAGGCCTCGTGTTAGTGGAAGGTGGATAAATGCTTGCTAACCGAGAAGGGAATAGCATATCACCCCTGACATCCTTAATCACAACCAGCCCTGGAAAAATACCTACAAGGCACCTGACAAGTATGTTCAGTGCACAATAAACATCAGCTGCTCCTTTCATACATTCAGTAGTTCTGCATCCCTGTTCCTCTGGTCTTGTCGAAGCAGGGCTGGGATTTTGCCTCGGAGCTGATAAAGACACCAGATCTTTTGCCAGCTGCTGGCTGGACCTGGGGACCAGGTAAGCAATTAGCAAGTCCCCGTCCAATGCCTGGCCTGCTATCTCATCGTCCTCCATGTGCTACAGCAGGAGAAATTCAAGATGGTTCAAGAACCTTTTAATCTAGAGAAAGCAGCAGAGATGTGGAGAACAAGCCTTTGCCACGTCCAAGCCACTACAAACTATGTCAAATCTGTCTCAACCCAAGAGCTGCTGCACTGTGGCTTTGACATTCAAGTGGCTTGTGTAGCACATATATATCACAAAACTCCAGGAACTGAACTCTAAATGACAATTGATTAAACATTCAAGCTATATAAAGTACTGAAGCATTGTAAATACATTTTAAGGTGGGGGGGGAATCTTTGAAATTCACTTTAAGCTTTCTTTTCAATTATTTATCACAGAATCTCAGCCCCATTAAAGTCAGGCTTAACGGGCTTGTTTATATATTACAGAAAACACTCTGCTTTTAATTGCCTGCTGAAAGGCTCTTACACCAGCTTCTCTCAGCTTTGCATTACTTAGCTGGAAGGCAGGAGCCCAGCGAGGCAGGGGTGGGCAAATCTCCTCTGCACCTACATCCTGGGATGATGAGTGGGGATGAAACTCACCCACAGAGACCAACCTGTCCCTTGAGAGACTCTTTTGCTGGTGAATTCACCCCAGCTCTCCTCCCTGGTCAGGTACCACATAAGGAGACCAGATCAAGAGGGCAATATTCCATTTTGTCATAGACCCCTTACCTCCATGCGTCTTACATCCATGTCTATTCCCCTGGTATGGAATTACTTTGCCTGTGGCTTCTGTTCCTGAGATCCCTCTTTTTATCTCTTCTTACTGCTGGAAATGATCAAAGTTGTTTCCATGAGGGCTGACACACTGGGAGCCCCATAACTGTTCAGAGCTGGGAGTCCCCCAGCCCCATAGCAGCACTTTTGGGGGTGTTGGATGTTGGCTGTGTCCTCCTTCTGCTTAAACACAGCTGAAGAACATGCACCATTAATTGAGGAAATGAAGTGTATCCTCACCTTTAGGAGCAACTCCCTGAGAACTGGGAAGGGAAAAGTTTTCTGCTGGCATGCACTGGGGAAGTTCTAGAGTAGCATAAATATCTGGGTGGGTAGGGAATGTTACTGTTGGGAAAGGAAATGGAAAGGAAATGGAAGGGGAAGAGGAAGGGGAAGGGGAAGAGGAAGGGGAAGGGAAAGGGGAAGGGAAAGGGGAAGGAGAAGGGGAAGGGAAAGGGGAAGGGGAAGGGAAGGGAAAGAAATACAAACTGAAACTAAAATAAATAAAAACATCCAAGGTTCCTTGCTGTGACACTTGGGCTTGACTGATTTTATCATCCATTCCCCATGTTAGGAACTCAGAATATTTTGGGTCTGTATCTGCAGGAGGTCACAGAATCACGTCTGCAGTATCAGTGCAGCATTGTGGCCACCAATATTCCCCCAAGGACCTTGTGCAAGGCACAGTATTTCAGACTGTCAGGACATCAGTGCACTGTGCTCTCTACGTGAGGAGTACAAGTGAACATGTACTTCTGTGCATGGTCCCGGGGTCATTTCTGACCCTGCTGACCAGAGCACCTTGTCTGACTGGTCTTGAGGACAGAAGACAGAGGAATTCTTGCTAAAAATACATACCACGCACAGAGACAAACAACCTTGTCTGTCATTACCAGTAGTAAAGTAATGAGTTCAAATAAAGGCTGTGTGAGGGAAAAAAAACCCACCAACTTTGCAGTTTCTTATTTTAAGCCACTTTCAGCCCCAGTGATTAGTTGAAAGATGGAGGAGTAAGTTCTCTGAATTCACTTCAGAGAAATAGCTCCAGTTACTTCAGAAGTTTGATTCTCAGGTACCTAAAATTTGGAAGAAAAAGGAGAGTTGATGTCATAATGACTTCTGGATTTTATGCTGAGATTACATTTTTGGCGCCACTAAATCCTATTGTGTGCTATGTAGGATATAATGTAATACTCATCAGAGGCAGGCAGCAGGGAGGTTTACTGGCACTAAAATCAATAGGCACTGAATAAAATGGCTCCAAATGGTTTAGGATCATGAACACATCTTCTTTTGTAAGCTTAAAACCATTTGGAGAGGCATTAATTCATTAAAGGCCTCTTGAAGAATGTCATCATACTGTGTAGCCTATGCACATCAAGAGCATCATAGATTGTGGCTTTTATTAAGGAGACTGGAGAATATAATTCTTCCTGGGGTACAACAGGCTTTAAAATATGGTGCACTTTGAGATCAAAACAATGTTTATAGCAATGTAGTTACTAAATATTTTAACACGTACAATGTAAAACATAGTGCATCCTGGAATGTGTGTTTATGCTTCTGAAGTAGCCACTAGATTGTCAGATCCATTACAAACCACCATATGGAGTTTTTTATTTGTTTTAATTTCTTCTAGCTGTTCTGTTGTTGTTGGTGGTGGTTTTTTATTGATTGCATGATATTTTAATCTGTTTTTATATAGGGGTACCCACCCAAAGCTCAATGCTCTTTCTCTTAAACATCTTACAGACATGCAATTAGCATGTCTGCCCCTATTCATACCTTTCTGTATGGTCATTTATACTTTCACATGGATAAGGGATCGAATCCCTTACTGGGAGGTGCAATATGTTTCCATTAAAAGGGAAGTAGTCTGCAAATAACGGGACTGCCTCACTGCCTCTCCCTACACAAACCTGCAGCCAAAAATACTGCTGTGGCACAGAAGGTAAAAGAGCTTCTTGCTCTGAATACACTGCTTGATGGAAATCAAGGTGACTCAGGGACCCTAGTATCGACCATAGTCACGGGAGCCACAGTAACATATTGTCTCCTGGGGACACCTTATGACACCTTCTAGTCCCTAAAGGGTCTGCAAGAGGTGGTATCCTTCTTATGAGGATACATAGAGACAGAACAAGGGATAATGGCTTTAAGCTGAGAGAGGACAGGTTTGGATTAGATATTAGAAAGAAATTCTTTACTGCAAGGGTGGTGAGGCACTGGAAGAGGTTGCCCAGAGAAGTTGTGGATGCCCCATCTCTGGAAGTGTTCAAGGCCAGGCTGGGCAGGGCTTTGAGCAACATGGTCTAGTGGAATGTTACCGTCCCATGGCAGGGGCTTGGAATCAGATGAACTTTAAGGTCTCTTCTAACCTAAACTCTTCCATCATTCTCTGGTAACCTATCCAAATCTGATTATGATGGGCCATTCCCTCACCTGGTGCAAGGTGGCATCACCCTGCAGAGAAGCCAACACATGTCAGCCGAAGAGTCAGCCCAGTGTGTGTCCTTTTCAGATTTACCTTTGGGTGTTATTTTGGCTGCTGAGCACTCCCTCACATTTTAGCTACAGCACATCTGCCGTGGGGTGTGTGGAGCAGAAGCTCCCCGTGCTGCTCTGGCAGCAGAGAGGACAGGATCTGTGGTGGCCGCGTGCGCAGCAGCCGGGGGAACACAGGCACTGGTGTCAGCGAGGCAGGGAGCCAGCTCTCCCCATGGAGATGTGCACAGTCCAGGAGTCAGCTTGTGAGGACTGCTTTGATGTACAGGTGCTTTTCCTGGGGACAGGATGTCACAGGCAGAAAGGGACAGCCCTTTTCCTCTCCCCTGCCTGTCAAACCACAACAGAGAAGTTGACCATTATTTGACTTAAAATAAGACCCTTCCTTTAAAACACATGTATCCACCTAATATTTCAGTATTAACTACAGAGATCAGTTGTGTACAGCTTCTGAAGCTCACAGCACTACCAACACCAGGAGGGAGGACTGGTTTCCCTGTGCCAAGTGCTGTGCTCTGCTGGGACACAGCTGGCTTCACACCACCCTGGAAACTTCCCCACCTATGCCATTTAATAGGATGGCTTAGGGGCAGTGAGGAGGCATATCCAGTTCTTCATGACTGTAAATCACAAATCATGGGCATTGAATTATGTCAGTCACATCCCCTCTGCCCAGCCCTGAAATGCATGAATGATGGGCATGAGCACAGCACGTGGTGTGGTCAGAGAAGCCTGGCAGTGAGGGTGATTCTCCATGGTCAACCCAGTGCTGGTTCCCAGGCTGGCTTTTTTCACCTTATTTTACATAGAAAAGGTTTCTGCTGGCATGCACTGGGGAAGTTCTAGAGTAGCATAAATATCTGGGTGGGTAGGGAATGTTACTGTTGGGAGAGAGAGAAGGGAAGAGAAGGGGAGGGAATACAAACTGAAACTAAATTAAATGAAAACTGTTATTAAATGAAATGCTGTTATCATTCTAAAAACTAGGAAATTTGGCACAAGGACAGTAAAATTTACTACATTTGACCAGGAAGGAAGGGTAAAACTGAAATGTGCAGTTTTGTCCTCATCACATATGTTTGACAGAGCCCTCTCATGAAGACTTTGACAGAACTGAGGATGGATTTTCCTGTTGTTGCTAGATGGAGCGACCCCTAAGTAAGAGCATTTTGGCTCAATTCCATTTTGCAAAAAGCATATGCAAGGATCTACTCCTCCACAGACTAAAAAATTAATTAGAAAATGTCTGAAGTTGTCCCATAAACATATCCTTACACTTACCCTTTTTCACAGTTTTGGTTCTATTTTTTAATTTGCAAGAGGAAAATACATGCACTAAGGCTGGAGTTAGTGGTACTTGCACCACATCCAGCAGCCTCACTGCAGCACCCAGGCCCAGTTGCCTTTGCAAGGAGGGAAGGGCCCACACAAAAACACAGGGAACATGAAACAGGGATGAGGAATCACATCCTGCAGGTAGAGGAGTGGCAGTGAGGAGAAAGGCTAGTTATCTGTGTGAAATTCCTGGGCATCTTCCAGCAACTGGAGTTCAAAGAAAACTACATTATTTGAGAAAGCTTTGAAATATTCATTGAAAGATACAAAAAAATTGCTACTCAAATTCCAGGGCCTTTTCCCTGTTAATTGAAATGCTAAACGAGTTTTTGCCTGTCCTGATTTTTGCACCATTTTACCTGTTAGCAGAAAAACATTATCCTCCATGGAATAAGCTTCAAGACATTCCCAACCAAAAAAGAGTTGAAACTTCAGAATTTATTACATAAATATTAGTATTTACATACCTAAAATATTTTCTCATTCCTTTACAGAATATATATTCAGGTGTCTGAAAACACAAACATTCCGGGGTAGAAAATCACTGCCTTTTTCCTTTTCATATAAATTTCTATTGGATTGCACTGTGTTTTCTATGGGACTGAAAGGTTCCAGCTCCCACCAAGTTCAGCTGAAAAGACAGTGTCCTCTAAAAACATGATAAAGCAGCCCATGGCATGGGTGGGTGGTGGAGTGGGCTGGTATGGAGAAGTACAAGGACTGCAAGGTAATGGCTGACAATGTGCTCCCATTCAAGATGCTGAAATAAAAATGTCCCCTGCAGTGGTGTGTCTCACTCTCAGCACCCCTCCTTCCCACCTGCTGTGCATTAAAGAGTCTAGGGATTAAGCTCTTGGAAAATGCTGTCTAAAAGACTCTCTGGTTTATCCATTTGGTGTTTGGGGAGCTGAGTATTTACTGTGCAATGACTGGTTGATCATTGCCAAGGGCACCCCCTTGGGTGGAGCATCAGAGGCTGTGGGATGTAGTGGAAGGTGTGTTCAGCAATTCCTTGATGGATGCTGTCTCTCATCTGGCCAAGATGGGAAGGTTTCCTCTTGATGCCACTGCAGCACACCCAGATGGGAGAAGTAATTTGCTCTGATAAAGCAGACTGACCCAGGAAACCAAGGTGGATGTTTTCACTCCTCTTGCAAAACACGTCTCTATCTCTGCTGGCTTCCCTAGTGTGGCCCTGAATGATGTAGAGGAAGAACAGACACTGGAGTCACAAGTGTGTGCTTACAATAAAGACACTTTGAGTGGTTTCTCTACTGGTGTTTATCCCTGCTCTCAACCAGCTCTTTAAACCATTGCAGGGCAGGATCCTGTCCTCAGTTGCCTTTGGCCTGTGTCTGCTGCCTCCCAGTTACTGGTGTTGAGGGTCCCTCTGAGCATAAGCTAGATTTTAAGCACAGGCTCAAATTCCAGTGAGTATAAGCACGAGAGAACACTGGCTCAGCCACGCTGCTCTGGAGCTTCACTAGAGAAGTATCTGCAGTAGGTCTCCTTGAGGAAAAGAAACTGCACCATAATGTCTCATTTCATCTCAAGGGAAATGGAAAGCAATCAAGCCATTTAAGAATATATTTCAAGCTCTTCATAGCAGGTGTTAGACACTATTCTTCGGCTGCTGACAGGAAATGTGTGTGCAATTCTCCTAGGTACCACGCTCAGAGTACGCTTCTTAAGGGCTTGCTGCTTAAAAAATTCTGCGAAGTGTAAATGGCTCTCATAAAATCAGATAGTAAACTGTCTTAGCTGTTTGTCCTGAAAGTGCTCAGCCAGCTGGGTCCTTCCTCCACATGAGAGCCAGCCAGCCAACACAGCACAGGGCCGTAATGAAACATTGGGAACAGACAATTCCAGGCTAGGAGCTCATCTTAGGAAATCTTTCTAAAGAGAAAACTGAGTTCAAAGTTCCATCAGCTGTGAAAAAAAATTAAAAGAGGAAATCAGCATTTCTACAGGGGCCGTGTAAAAGCATTTCTCACACCTTCCCTTGCTGTCCTAGCCATGGGAACGAGCAATCAGCACAACATAAACCAGCAGCTTGTGATGTATTCTCATGGGGGGGAAAAAACTTCCCTTCACATCAACACTCAAGCACTGCCTTCTGCTACTCATCATAGGGCAAAAAAATATCTGGAAATAAAACCCAGCTAGAGAGTTTTAAAGCCTCTTTCCCCTCCTGTTCGCAGAATAAAGGTAATTGCATAATAAAAGCCTCTGCAAAGGAATGACAGCTGACGTGTGCAGTGGGAGAGGGTTTTTTGACACCACGCGTTGTCCGGTCCAACCCTGTGCACAACCCCTTCCCTAAAAAGCTCCTGCCGTGCTGGTGGGCCGTGACGGGACGGTCGCTGGGGATGTCGCTGTGAATAGGGGCTGTCAATGGCAACAGGGGCTGTCAGTGCCGGTGATGGAGGCGCTGCGAGGGGACGGCGGAAGGGAGGGGACAGCGAAGGGGGTCACCCCGCAGGAGCATCTGTTAAGGCCCGGGACATATGGAGCCTTTATTCCTCCTTGTGGAGGCACGAGCGTTTTCCTCACCTTCTGCCATCTCCTATTGTGCGAGGGGGCTGCGACCGACTCTGGGGACAGCTGCTGCCTCAAAGCTGCCTCCTCGAGGGGGACGCCACAAAGGAGCCCATCCCCATCCCCTGCCTGAATCACTTCCCTCATCAATCAGGCAGCCACAGTGAGCCAGAAGGGGTGATGGATACCTTGGGCCTGGTTACCAGGGGAGAGGGAAGCTGAGGCTTTTTATCTTTTTTTTTTCTTTCTTTCTTTTTTTTTTTTTTTTTTTTTTTTTTTTTTTTTTTTGTTGGGGGGAAGCTAAGGAAAAAAATCTGGTGGGCTGCACCTTTTGTGAAAGGGAAAACCACCTTCCCTTTGAATGTCTGTGAATTTGAAATATGGATATTTAAAGATGTGGAGGAAAAAAGTAGTCATCCAGAGCTAATTATACAGCTGTTGAAAAGCCCAGTAAATATGTTACTCAGGGATATATAATACCTTTGATGTAGTTGTAATCCGACTGAAGTTATTATAGGTTTTCACAGCTGCAAAGCGATCCAGCTTAGGAAGGCTTTTTTTTTTTTTTTTCTGTAATTTGCAGAAGCAGAAAAGAAATTCTGCTGCCAATGCAAAATGAAGATCCTCATATAAACACAGTAACACAGCCTAAGAAAAATTATACTGGTACTGAGTATTAACCTGTCCCAAAGCCTGAAAGAGTTTACTGGATAATAAATGACATCAGTGACTCCGAAAGGGCTAGATTTCAGGAGAGCTCTTCTTTAAGACAATTAAAGCTTTAAATAAAAGTGTGACTTTGAGACTGAGAATTCTCACTTCCCTTCAAACCAACAAAAAGTAAAAGCTGTAAATGCTCTGAAAAAATATGTACTGAGGCATGAAATACAGGAAGGCTGCTAGTAAACCTTCAACAAGTTCATTTAAATTGATCATGGATGCAATAATATCAAGAGGCTTTGTAAATGGATGGGTTAAAAGCTGGAACTTTATTGCTGTTTTCATTCCCCAGGGCCCCGTGGTAAAGCAAGTCTCCTCACAAGTTCTCTAGGCACTGAATGAATTATTCACTCAGTTATGGGTCATTAAATGAGGCTGAGCAAGGGCCGATGTCCATTATTACACATTATTACAGTGTGGTGTATGAAAAAAGACTTGTTTTGTGGAGATTGGCATGGGCATACTCTCAGGATGTCCAGTCACTTCTGCCACAGCTTCGTCTGAACTCCTTTGCCAGAGCAAGGATGTTGAGAAGCAGCAGTACAGGGGCACAAAATAGGATAAAAGAGTTCTGAGGTTAAAAACACAGGTAAAAGAGAGGAAACGTTCAGAATATTCAGATGCTAATTGCAGAGGTGGCTAGGCTGGTTTTAAGCTGTTATTGCCCTGCAACTGCTTTTTGTCACCTTTCTGCATCTCCCCAGGCAATGTGGCCCTGGTTGAGCATCTCCTCTCCCAGACACCTGTGACTGCTGACTGCTTTCCCTACACCTGCATAACCCATACCCAGAGCTGGCCACTCCTGATTTCATCTTAGATAAACCTGTTCACAGTTTTGCTAACTTTTAGTAACTCTTTGGTGAGTTCTAAACCAAATTCAAAATAGACTGAAGTAAACTTTTTCTGAGGATGAGGTTTTTCCATGCAACACTTCACCCTCTGTTAATAAAACAAGAGCAGCCTCTCTGCAGTGTCCAGAAGTGCTGAAATACAGTTTTGCCCTTGGTCTCACTTTCTCCTTAGAGAAAAAAAAAAAAAAAAAAGAAACAACAAAAAACCAAACCAGAGTGGTTTTTTTCAGAGGTCAGGAAAAGAGTGAAGCTGCTGTTATCTAAGTAGTCCACATTTCTGGTGAGAGGCAGGATTGTGATGAGGACACGCCACTCTGTGGGACTGCAAAACCAGCACATCCCTAATCCAGCACTATCTTGTATGATCAGAGGTAGGTATATAAACATGTCCCTGTTTGAACACAGTCTTTACGGGAATGAGTTAGCCAAACTTTTAATTTAAAACAGGGCAAAAAATCAGTTAAAACTTCTGTGGCCTTTATAATCAAAAATAAAGGCTAGATTTTTGTTGACCTAAACATTTTGGTAGTTATCTTGATATCTTTATGCTGGTTTAGTTGAAAAATGCCCTGACCAGTTTTAATTGATATTTTCTAAATGAAATGTGATGGCTTTTCAGTTGAAATTACTTTCTGCTTAGAAATGCAAAAGAAAAACATTTCACAAATCCTCAAAAACAAACCGAAAAAGGCGGTGAGTCCTAACGGCTTTCCTCCCACTCTTTCAGAGCTGTCAGAAAAGCAACATGAAAAAATTGGGGAAAAGCAAAAAAGAAAAGGTTATTATCACAGCCACATTTCTTGCTGCTTACTCAAGCAAAATTCCCAGCAGTTCAAATCCCAAGACCCCCTTTCAGTTTTCAGTCAGACAAAGAGTCATCCACTGAAGTTAATGAGAAAGCATCCGAGCTATGAGTGAAAACTGAGAAAGGACTTCAGGACTTGCCTTAATGACTTAAAAAGACCATACCCTGGGTAAGAAGGTATTTGTAATGAAATGTAAGCCCAAGACACAGCAAAGGCAATTTAGCCTGCTATATTGCTTTTCTTAGTATTACCTTTTATTAATGTTATTGTTGAGCTCGACATACACAACCAGTCTCGAGGGGTGAGGAGGCAATAGCTACTCTCTAATGCAGTTTTTCATTTCTGAGCCCTCAGTTCAAGCCCTTCAGGACACTAATTATCCAAAGTTGTTATCATCTGACAGCTGTCGATGGCCTCTGCGAAATGAGGTGGTGGTGGCAGCCATGCTCCCAGTGGGCGTGTCAGCATCATACAAACACCACTACAGATTGCCTGGTATTTTTCTTGGCAGTCTGGATATTTATGGAAACAAACTTGCCTTCTCACTCCTAGCCGGAGCTGCCCCTCTTCACATCTAAAAGAAAGGGGTGGATGGCTGAAGAGTGTGTCCCTCCAGTGTTAATATTGGTGGCAAATCACTGAAGAGCATGTCCCTCCAGCATTAATGCTGCAGGACATCACCAGTGATCTTCAGGCTCCAGAGAAGTCACCTGAACATGCTTCAGGTGTGCTGACTGCAAGAATGAAGATTAATTCAGTAGTCAGCACACTAAAAGGCAATGGGCAGCTCTCAGCCACAGACCCATTATGGACATGTCCATGCTCCGAGGGTCCTCGTGGGGGACTTGAACCCATTTCACATGTTGTGAGCCAATTAGCAAATGGTCAGGCCACAGCTCAGCTAAACAGGCAGGCAGTGGACATGCCTTTCTACCACTAGAAAGAAGTATCTTGTTTCCTGAAATGGGTTGAGGGACCATGGTCCTACAGACAGGCACCAGCTTCAGAGGGAATGGGGCTGTGAGCTACACTGCGTCTTAGCCTCATTGCCAAAATTTCCCAATATTTCACTCCTCATATTTCAGAATTAACTTGGAATAGATCCACCAGACTTTCCTACACCAAATCTGGACAGCTTTGCCTGTGTATATGTGAACGCAGATGGCTCCTGCTTTGACTTAGCAGCAATACAGGGACATACAGAACCCCTGGACCAACTGACACCAGCAAGCAAATGTACTGAGACTAAATCCTACAGGCAGCACCCAGAAAGAGAACATTACATTGGTTTTGGTGGGGCAGAACTAACAAGACCCCATTTTCCTTATGTTTGTGTCTTCTGCCCTCTAGTCTACACAATGACAACTTATTCCTCATAATCTCCATCCTCAGCAATTCTGAGCTGCCATGTACTGTCTAGCTAGGTGGGTGCTGTCCTACTTGAGCATGCTAGAAACTGGTACCTCTGTTCTTCATGTGGGGCTATAATTCAGAGGTCTCTCCTCCAACAGTTGTCAATTTTCACTCAACTTCTCAGATTTCAGTTATCTTTGAAATTTCAGGTGATAACACACCTTTTCTTGAATCACTGTCCTCATGAGAATGAGAGATTTGCCAAAGCAAGAGAGAACAGGCATTCAAGGTAAGTCCTGTAGGCTGATGCTTAGGGCATTCACCCAGACAGATGGGTCTCACTTCTGTTCCCTGCCTTGGGCATGTTTTCCATATTTCATCCCATTTCTGCTATGCAAACACTGGAGTTGCACCACTAACAGGAGGTGCCCCAGCAGGCACAGTGGGGTTTAACCCCCCTTCCAGAACTATGCCTCTGAGACAAAGATGGAAATTAGAGCTGGGATTAGGATTTAAAGTGGTTAAAATCCTTCTCCTAATGACCCCATTATTAGGGCAAGAACCTCCCTCAGAAGGGAAGTATGAGTATGAGGCTCGGTTAATGGATCATCCAGGTACTACAACAGTGTAGAGCATACACAGATAAATGACATAAAATCAATTAAGATAAAATTAGTAATAATAAGTAAGTTACTGCCTTCTCTTTCTATAACACCTCTCCCACTTCATTAGATAGAATTTCACTGCTCAGAATACGACAAACTGGGCCAAAAATTCCTGGCCTGACTCAGTCATTCCACTAGCTTTGATTAGTAACTGAAGGAAAACTAATTTGCTCCTTTCTAGAACTTGAGCTGGAGGAATAAAATTCGAGAAAGGGGGCAAGAAAAAATGTTGTGTAATATAGCATGATTTATGTACATGTCTTAAGCAGATAATTCAGGCTGAATGATGCTTAAAAGGCTATTATAGATTTGCTCCCAGCAATGAAATAGCCTGTACTGCTATAAAATGTCTGCCCAGGGCACTTCAGTGATTTTGGGATTCTCTTTCTAGACTAGCCAGGGGAAATAGCTGCAGTGTCTGATAATGGAACTTTCTCTTTTTTATAGTGCTGGACTAGCTCTATGCTGTTAGCATGAGGCTGTTGGAGATGAATGAAACATGTATTTTTAAACATACAATTGTTTTAAAAGTATTAGCTCTTCTCCACGCTGAGATATGGGGAGATTTCCATTAAGCCAATTGGTTATTGTCTATTTCTTAGACCCACACTGAACTGAATGTGATGGGTAAAATCTCTCCCAGGGACTGTCAGTCTATCCATTTATAACGAGCAGAAGTGATTTCAATTTCTTCTTTCCAGTCAGAAAATGCTGATTCAAGAAAACAAACTCTCTTGGCAAGAACTCCTTACGTGTGAGAGACCTGTTGGGAAATGCCTCGGAGCTGCAGGAAAGCCACTGCTCTTGCACAGAGAACCAAAAAAGAGAGATGGACTCATGGACCTCAGGCTGTCTACCTGCATCTACCTGGCCAGAGCACCCAGTCACCTGTTGGAGAGGGCATTTTTCATTTCGTTTTGGGCAACTAATTCTGTGAGAAGGAGTGGATGTTACCAAAGACCAAAAATTGTGTTTTGGCACCCCAATCTGTCACAAACCTAATAGGCATTTTATTTCTGCATAGAAAGAGGCAATACTGAAGACACAGAAAAGTCCCATGGCATGGAAACATCATTTTCCACTCTGCTCAGATAAAGGGCTTTTAAAAGCCAGTGCTGTTCTTGTCAGACATGGGCACTGAAACAAGCATAAGATGTTCATTATTAACACCCTGAAGTCCAGAAACTCCAGAGATGTGGCAGAGGGGTTCTTGTCAGATATAAAAACCAGGATAGCATACAGCCATAGCCAAAGGAAACTTCATAAATTGAAACACTGGCATATAAAATGTATAGTGCAGGTGTTATTTAGAGACACCATTTTTAAAGGCCTTGTAAAAGCCCTGGCACCATTTCTTTACACCCAAAAGGTGGAATATCTAATTTTCCCCCTCCAGCTTTAGCACTTGGGTTTTGTGTAGATAACATTTGGATAAGTAAACCTGAAAGAGAAACTTTAAACTTGCCTTATGAAATCCAAGGTGTGGAAGAGACTTATATGGAACCTCTCCACCATTTTTCCATTTTCCTGATTTAGCCCACACCTTGAAAAGGAAAATAACTGGGGGGGGGGAGTGTGGGTGGGAGCAAGGCAAAAGAACAGCTGTGTTTTACTGTTGGCTTTGGTCTGCAGCTCCATTTCCTTGCACTTTTAAAAGGAATACCTGTGTTTAGTCTAATGGAAAGCGTCTGTCTGAAGGTGCTCACTGCTCCTATGAACATTTTCACAGACACAGTGCTCAGCTCCATCTGGTTCGTTTGCTGGTGATGTCATTTCACACAGCATCAACCAAAACACTGTTGAGCAGACTTTTTTTCCTTATCTCTTCCTTCAGTTCAAGGAAATGCAAAGTAGCAAATAGCAAATGTGCTGTGCCTGCTGTGCCAGAAAAGGATTTCTAGGTTGAAGATTTGTTTGCTTGGAAGGGAAGGCTTTTTTTGCCTGACTTGGGAAATTGCCATCTGTAGGTAGATTCAATTCAGTTAAGACCCACAGGCCAAGAACATTTAGCTTTTTTAAAGGACTCTATGGAGAGATGATGTTGGGCAGAGGACTGAATTTGCACAGGCTAATATGGGTCAAGGAAGAGCAGCAGCAGGAAAATAGGACTGTAAAACATGAAGGACATTGTCAAAAATGAGTTTTGTCTTTGTCACCAACAAGTAAAACACTCTGTATTCTTCCCTTGGTCACTGATTGCTTGGGTTTTGCTTCAATAAGTAACATTTAGCAAAGGTAGATGTCTTTTATGCATCTTTCCTTCAATGCCTCTCCAAAGGCATGAGCTGCTGATGCTGTCTAGGGTCAGATGAATGCTGTTGCTTTCATAACAGAGTTTCACACGGTTGTTCCTTTATTTAGAAACATGGGAACTCCCAAGCTGACTGGAGCTGCCAGGTTCCCCTGACTGGACTACTGGGTACCAGCTGGCACAGCTCAAGGACTGGATGGTGCTCAACTCTTCTTTTTCCAGACTGGATATCTAATGGCAAGGGATGCACAGTGGACCTGTCTCACCAGGGCTGCCATACAAAAGTCCTTCCTTTACCCATGTGTTATAATTCCTGCCCAAAACTAAGTATGAAGGGGACCACAGCCTGGAGCTGGTCCTTGGCACAGCACTTCCCATCTCCCTATCATGCAAAATGGGGAATTGGCAGGAGCACGTGGACGACTGTCCCTGGAGACTAAGGGCACCTTAATCAAATGTTCAAAAGGATGTGCAGAAAGCAGTGAATTAGTGCCTGATATTTAATTTCTTTCACTGGTCATCCACCAGGTTCGACATCAGTGCCGAGCCTGGATGCACTGCGCTCTGCCAACCCAGACACGCAGGCTGCAAAATGAGATGTGTGTCTTGAAAGGTTAACTCCTTTGAGGACTTTTCAAAATAAACAGCCACCACTATCAAAGGCTTTCTGCCATCCTGGAAAAGCACACAGCAAACAAGCTCAGGTAGGTACCACAGAGGGGAACAGGAGGGGAGCAGGGCATGGCAGTTACGTGACAAATGGTCACAAAGCAGGACCTGCAACCCCAAGCATCATACTTGAACCAAAGGAGAAATCAACCCTGATGGAAAAGCATCTTCTAGATCCCACTGAAGGTCAAGTTCTGCAAAGCTGTCAACAACCAAGCAATGCAAACCTCTGAAGGGTTTGGGTTTTTTCCATGATTAAATGGCCATTTCTCTCCTGTAACTGCCCTGTGGGTATGAGTAAATTCCACGCTGGTAAAAGACTCAACAGACTTCTGAAAAGGAAAATGGGAGTTAAGTAATAATTGACAAGTCCACCTGAGACCGGACATTATGAGATGACTTTCTCTTCCTATACATATTTTCACTATTCTATTTTTTTAAAACTCTTGAGTGATGTTAAAACACTCGCTCGCTTCAAGTAAATTTCTTATACTGTCTGTTTCCTATTGCACCATATGTGCTCTGTAGAGGTTTCTCCAATTTCTTTCACTCTTGTTTTCTGTCCTTTTAACCTTTAAAAAAAGGCAAAAACAAACCAAAAAAACCCCCAACCTGACTGTTATGAAAGGTTGTTCTAGAAACACCCTTAAGTGTTTTTCTAAAATATGTTAATATCTCAGTATACCAAGTTACCTTGTTTTTAGTGAAGAAATCATCCTCCATTAATATTGCATTAAAAACACTGCTTTTCTACATCAAGGGCCAAATTCCGCTCTCAGAAGTGCACACATAATGTTGTTGAAAGGAATGGCAGTTCCACACAGGAATCCAACAGCAACATCTGGCCCCAGATGTTTTATTTATTTGTAATTTAACATTGCATTATACAATATTCATAATTTTGCTGCTTTCCATTTCAATGGCTGTTATTTGTATGACTTTAAGAGGCTGCCTGAATGTGTTTTTAGTGCTCAAACAAGGAGAAATGAGTACAGCAAAGCAAATCTTCACGTATTTTTTGAGTTTCAGAAATCTTCCTGATGAACTACAGTCGTCTCAGCGGTGAGACATGCTGAACAACTGCAATTCCAGGGCAAATCAATTGTGAAAACACCGAGGGTCATTTGAGAGCTGAGTTTCAAAAACAAAGGCGGCTCGCAGGCAAGGACATGTCCATAAGTTTTGGGAGAGGCAGCTGGTCAGAGAGCACATGGCAAACTTGTGGCACAGATGGAAGAGAGTCCCAGTGCAGTGTCTCTTCCCCTGTATGAGTGAGTCCGTGCGGCTCTTATCCCTATTGTGGGGATTGGGATGGAGATGCAACCCCAAAGGCCAGATGCTGAAGCTGAGCATGTGACTTATCCTTTCAAAACTGGAAGAGTTTATAAAATCGCTACAAACTAAGTAAAGCTGCTGTCACTACTTGATTTTGTTAATTTATTAGGTTTAAGGCTTTTCTTTCCCCATGTGCAACTAAACTGGAGCTCTTCTGTCTTGTCCTGCTTTTAGCTGGGAGGGAGTTAATTTTCATCCTAGCAGTTGGTATGGTGTGGTGTTTTGGATTTAGTTTGAGCATGTTGATAATACACTGCTATTTTAGTCGTTTTTAAGTGGTGCTTACCCTGAGTCAAGGACTTTTCAGCTTCTCGTGCCCTGCCACCATTGGAGGGGCACAAGAAGATGGGGCGGGGGTGACACAGCCAGGACAGCTGATCCATGTCATATGATGTCATGCTCAGTCCATAAACGGGGGAAAGCTGGCTGGAGGCCACTGGTTGGGAAATGACTGGGCACTGGTCAGCAAATAACACTGTATATTCAATTCTTTTGTCATTATTGTTATCACTATTATTATTTTTTCTTCATTTTCTGTCCCATTAAATTTAATTTCGACCCATGAAAATCTTTCACTTGTCACTTTTACTCTTCTGATTCTCTCCCCCATCCCACTATGGGGATGAAGGTGAGCGAGAAGCTGAGTGGGGCTTACTTGCCAACTGTGGTTAAACCATGACACCTGTAAAGTTAATCCTGCCCATAAAAGAGAAATCATTGTTAATATTTGCAAATCTTATCACTGGAATGGAAATGGTGACCTGTGGGACTGTCCCACTTTTCAAGCAATTGAAGCATTAAGACCTAATTTATGCACTTGAGAAGAAATTTCCATATCACAGAGATTGCTTCATTCCCTGTTATGACTTATGGAGGGTGTTACTAGTAAACGAAACCAGAGATCTGTATTACGTAAGGACTTGTTTTGACATGTATAGTGCATCTTATTTATGGTGATAGTCCAAATGTACTGATTTAATGCAACTGAACATTATGACAAGGTTGTCCAGATCAAAAAAAAAGGCTAAAGAAAGATCATATGATCTTCATTTCACTATGCATCAAAATCCCAGAAAGCTGTGACACTCAAGACAAGCTGTCTGTGATGCACTGAGATTAATTGTGGTTTTTATAGTATTGATGTGCAAGATGCACTATTGGGGAAGGAAGGGACAGAGGAGTGAGAAAGGGAGAGAAAGAGGGAAAAGAAGGAAGGAAGGAAGGAGAGAAGGAATGAAAGAAAGGAAGTGAAAGGAAGGAAGGAAGGAAGTAGAAGGAAGGAGGGAAGGAAAGAGAGAAAGAAGGAAGGAAAGAGGGAGGGGAGGAAGGAAAGAAGGAAGTGGAAGGAGTCCTGGTGGGAACTGAGGACTTAATCATCACCACACCACCTGTGCCCCTCAGCTGTGGCCCAGTAAGAGCAGCTTCCCCTGAGATATCCTGCTGGGTCCTGCCTTCCCTCTGCTCAAGCGGAGCTGCTCATCTTTCCTGTGCGGCTTGGATGCCCAGTAAGCTTCAGAAGAGTCATTAAACCTTTTCACCCCAGAGCCTTTCCTCCCCAGTTCTGACCAGGACTACAGCACCTCAATGAGTGCAGTATTTGTTCCAATGACTTACTGTTACCAATGACTGCGTTTAGTTAACCATTGCTGTGTATTTCTGTAAAACAACACTAAGCCGAATCAGAAAAGCATGGATTCATCTCAAGTCCCTACCTTGAACACATTTCAAACCTTATCTGGCTGTAAGAATTCCAGTTAGAATTATTGCACACATAACTGTCTTTGAGATGTGCTTGATTCAACTCTATCCACAGGCAGAAGGTTCCACCACTGAACCCTAAACTTTATAGACATGTGAGATGGCTTACTTAATTAAAGTCCATAAGATATTCCATGAAGATAGTAATCAAAATACCAGCTGGTGATCCCCTGCTTAGGCACTTCTCCTATGAATCAAAAATAAATTATTCCTTGTCTCCGCTGTAGAGGAGGGTTGTTGAAAACAAACTACTAAATTTTGCTTTTAGGGCTCTCAAAAGACTAAGCAAGATATATTAGCTGTCTGAGGACAGAGAACTTTCTATTCTTGGTGGAATTCTTGTTGGTTTAATTGGGTTTTGTTGAAAAAAATAATGTTATTTTAAAGAAGCAATGATAAGAGTGTGACTATTTTTATACACTCAATTGCTGGTGTATTAGAACTCTGTTGTAGAGTTAATGTTACACATATTTGTTATTTTCTGTGATGTGTATAAACAATATTTGGGTATTTAAAAAATATACATGAGTATTACTGTAACACAGATGTAACAATCCAGCCAGAATACTAGCATTTGCTCTGTTTGACAGAGATTACAGTGTGGGCAGCTGAAGAAAAGGTTTTTGCCACATCACAGCAAGCTGGGATTCAACTAAGGGCTTGACAACTCTCCCACATTCCCATTTTTACAGGTCTTTCCAGTTTTTGCCATCCCAGGGGCTTCAAGCTGTGTGAAGCACTAGTGACTTTCTGACTCTCACCCCCATGTAACCACACCCACAGGTGTGTGTTTGCATTGCCCCTTCAGAGTCACAGAATGATTTGGGTTGGAAGGGACCTTAAAGATGACCAAGTTCCAACCCCCCTGCCATGGGAAGGGACACCTTCCACTGCTCAAAGCCTCATCAAACCTGACCTTGAACACTTCCAAGGATGGGGCATCCACAGCTTCTCTGGGAAACCTGTGCCAGTAGCCTCATCACTCTCACAGTCAATATTTTCTTCCCAATATCCTCTCTAAACCCATTCTCTGTCAGTTTGAAGCCATTATCCCTTGTTCTATTGCTACATGCCTTGTAGAAAGTCCCTCTCCAGCTCTCTTGTAGCCACTTCAGGTACCAGTGTAAGGTCTCCCCAAAGCCTTCTCTTCTCCAGGCTGAACAACCCCAACTCTCTCAGCCTGTCTGCATGATGCTCTGAAATTGGGAAATGGCAGCTATCTCGTATGGGCATTCCCCATTGCTTACAGGATAATATGATGAAACCCAACCTTCTGCTTCTGTGATTTCTGAAATGTAGGGCTCTGAAGTGCTTTTGGTAAGCACCAAGCTTGAGTTTCAGTCCTTATCACTGGCAGCCGCTGCCACTGAGATTCTG
Organism: Platyrinchus mystaceus; assembly: GCA_035041135.1. Taxonomy (NCBI): domain Eukaryota; kingdom Metazoa; phylum Chordata; class Aves; order Passeriformes; family Tyrannidae; genus Platyrinchus; species Platyrinchus mystaceus. Next base: position 56,767,848 of record JAWWLV010000179.1, read on the forward strand.
GCTTGGATTTCATCCACAGACACAGGATAAACACTCAGGGCTTTCAAATCAAGAGGGGCAGTCTGATTCCCATTCTTCCATAATAAGATCAGCAGTACAGAATTGGAGAGTAAGCCTGGAATTTATGGCTTCATTTATGACACGCACTTCATCTTCCGTCTACTCCACAGAGTCAAGAGGGAGCTTCACAATTGTTAAAGCTGTATCACATTCAAGCTCATAACTTACCAAGTGCTCTGCTACAGTCTTTTCCTAAACAGGGTAATTATCTTCCACTTCATACTGGGTCAAACCCCAAATTGTTAGCATGAACTGATCAACATGAAGTAATTTAAAGAAGCTGTTGGAAGAAAGACATTATAAATTATACCTTTTATTTTGGCTTAATAAAGCTTTCAACAGGCGTTGCAATGGATAATGTCCAGAATCTTTCCCTGGGAACTTCACTTAATGTTATCCCAGCCCTACTAGTCCTGCATTTCTACAGAGAAAGCTTCCTTGACTCAAGCAGGCTGGATTTTCCGTCACCATCTTTCTTCTGGATGGTTGTTTCCCTCATCTTAAGGGCAGATGAAAGGAAAGAACAACCACACAGTGTTAAGAAAAGCAACCTGGCAAGGAGCTGTGCTCTTGTGTAATATCTAACTGTTGTCAGCAGGCTACGGTTGAACCTGCCCAAGGAAATCAGAGCTATGAGTCCAGATTCCTCTGTCAGCATAAGCTTTTCATTCACACCTTAGTACAGTTCTTGACAGCTGTGGCTTCCCTGTCAGATTAAATGTATCAGGATTCTGTGTTTGTTTTCAAACCAAGTAAGTTAAAAAAAAAAAAGCTTATTAGAAAACATGCCAATTGCAAAAAGACCAGAATAATTGTACTGACTCTACAGTCCTAATTACATTTCATTAATTCTGAGAGCAGAGGTGGAAAGGTGGGGAATCGTGAACACCAACCAAACCAAGCAATCCTGTGCCCTAGGAATACAATGAAATCCATCACAGTCCATGTAGCAATAGTTGTTGCTTGTTTGTGGTGGTGTCTAACACAATCCCAGTGGTTTTCAAACACCCAGAGATTGTTCACTCTGCAAGAAATGCAAACCCAAAGGGGATGCACTACAAGCTTGTGGGTGGATGCTGGAGATGTGGGCACCCTCCTTCCCAGCCTGTGACAAACTAAGGACAGTCTGGCCAGCGTAGGCAGACAATGAAATCCCTTCCAAACTTGCCTTTCTGGCTGTGGGGCTGACTCAGAGCTGTGTTGCAGAGCACCCTCTCCCAGCTCCATACCCTGAAGGCAAACAGACTGCTGGTGACCCGTGGGGAATGCCCACAGTTCGGTGGTTAACCTGCAGTCTCTCCTGGTGCCAACAAAATGTCAAGGTTAAAAGTAAAGGCAGTTGTATAATGCAGGTTGTGCAGGTGTGCAGAAACAATGTCTTTAGTTATGGATATTCCTTCAAGAGACGTGTCTTTGCCTCCTCCACCTAAAAAGCTGACGGGACACTTGCGCAACTCCTGTGGGTGGAAATCAACCCTGAAAATCTCAACCTGGGAGTGACAGTGTCCTTAAATATACTTTTCCTCCATATCCAAGCTTTGCCCCAGCGTGAACCAAGTTATTCACCCGCTCAGTGCTTGCTGAAGATACCAATTGTAACGCAGAAAGGGCAGTGTGTGGTCTCCATTTGTCAGAGCAGACACGGATGTTATACGGAGTAAGTCAAAAGTCTCTGGCAGGGTGAAAGTCTTAACTCTATGCCACTGCAAAGGAAATTATTTTGTCTCATCAGCAGGTTGATGGAGACCAAACTCTTTAAAAATGGAAAAATGTTTAACACAAATGAACCCCTACCATTAATAGAAACAATATGTGTAATTTATCACTGGCTCTTCAAAAATCCTGGGCACGGTAATAACCAAACGTTTCCAAAAGGAAAGTTAGAGGAGGAGTAACTGCATCATATGTCAGGCTCTGGTGGTCATGGAATCAATCAGTGTCTTCTTTTGCTCTATAACACCATGATTACTCTTACACTTGGCATATATATGCTATGCTCATAAAGATGAATGCTGGGTTATTTGAAATATTTGTGTTTTTTTAAAATATGAGTGTTTTTTCCTTGATGTGTGCAAAACTGGGAGACAGACAAAATTTGTATGAACTTATTCTATGAACTCACATGTCCAATTTGAACGGGTCGAGGAGTGTCTATGTGTGTTTTCAAATCCAGCAGGAGAAATTATTGCCTTTTTTTTTTTTTTAAAACTGTATTAACATGGCTGCAGCCAGCTATATGGGACATTAGATGGGAGTCTGAGAGATAAAAAGAAAAGGAAGAGGAGAAAATATCACCTTCTGGAAGAACTTAACCAACCGGATAAACTGTGATAAAAATCTTCAGAAAATGAAAAACTGAACAATGTAATGAAGATATGACATCTGGGACTGACAGGATCTGTCCACAGCAAAAATAACTTTCACTGCCACATTAAAGACACAGAAGAGTTTCCTGCACTGGATCCCCTCACAGAGGGTGATGAGTGGAGGGTCTCACTGCCGTGCAGCTCCTGTGCAAGGGCAGGTACAGCCAGAGCTGTGAAGAAGAGGAGCCCAGATCCTTTCTGAAGGGTAGGAGCAGACAGTGTGAGCAAAACTGAACCTTCAGTGGAGAATGTTACTATAAAAGAAGCTCAGAGCAAGCCTGCTGACAAGAGGAGGATCAAATATTTTTATCCCTCAAAAAAGAAGCTTGGGAATCTTATGAAATATTATCTGTCACTGCTTATAGCCTGTTCTTACTAGTGATATTTCTGACAAGGACTGATCTCAGTGATCTCTCACTTGAGAATTACATGCAGCCTGTATTATTCTGTTAATTTCTCTCTGACTCAGAGCAGGATGCAGGTGGAATCTGTAATGATTTCATTGCAGCCATTCTGTCTTGGACTCTAATCTCACTAGATCCGAGAGATAAGCAAAATCAAGGCAAAAACCTAACCGAAAAGTCTCCAAGGAAAATCCAAATGCTAAGGAGGGAAGTAGGATGACTCAGGGCTCTTTCCCAAGGGCTGTTTCTGAATCTGTTCTTTTAAAAAGGTTGCAGAGGGCACTGAACAGTAGAATATAGTTTCAGATCAAGCACATTTAAGATCTAGCCATTTATAACCATTAGCAAGATTGTATTGCAGGATTGGACCTATGAGTTACTGTCATTGCTAAGGATATTGAATTAGGCATTGAACAAACTCAGAACTGAGGACAATCTGTGAGGCTAAAAAGGTTACAGATGATATTCTGAAGCAAAAAAGGAGCTTTAGGAAAAGTTCATCTCCTCCTTCACACTCCTTTCTCATACATCCAAACAGCCCCATTTTCATACCAATTGGAGCCTAGTTTTTCAGCTGCGAGCTCACTTGCCTCTGCTTGCAAAGAAATGCTTTTTGGCAAATGAATGCCAAACCTCATTTTAGGATCTCTGACTGAAGAACACTTCATAAAAATATTAACATAATTTGGTGCTGTCATTTCTAAAGCATCTCTTTAATGAGGGGAGTTGTTTACCGGTGACTGAGGCAGGCGTTGCTATTGCAGAGATCATTTATATTTCACAACGCTGTCAAATCCTGACAAGCAGCAGATTGTAACAGGATGGCTCCTGCTTTTTGATGCAATGTTTGGTACTCTCCACTCACATGTGAACGGGCTTTCTGTTTGTACCTTGTCAAAAGAGGGGAGAGCAGCTCTGGGGAGGGGGTAGGTGTTTCTACTCAGCCTGACACGTTCAATTTACTTCAGTTACGCTTGGAGAGGGGTAAACATTTTTGTAAAAGAGGGTGTTGGCAATAGCAGTGGTCGTCTCAGCAGCTTATTGATATTCTTTTGCAATTCTCATCAGATGGGGACATGAATGCCCCACCATAGCCTACTCACATCAGACAGCTGGGGAAGATTTTGTTGCCAGCCTATTTTGCTGGCAGCATGCCTTCTGTGACAATGTAGTCCTGGCTTAATGGTTGGACTTGATGATCTTAGAGGTCTTCTCCATCCTTAACAATTCTAGGATTCTAACTGCAGCCAGGGAGAGCAGTTCCCTGTGTCCCTAATGGAGTCAGTACTTCTCCACATCAGAATCCTAAGGCAGGGCCTTTATGGAAGCTGGAATTGCAGCAGCCAGACTGTCCCCATTTAAGCAGCCTGAAGGATTTAAGTGACCACTTGAGCACTTGGAAGCATGCAAAGGACTGCAGCCCAGCTTCTCAGGGGTGGCAGGTGATACAGTTCCAACGAAGAGAGAGACACTGACACAAACTGACTGGCGTTTTGGCTCTCCTGGCCGTGTTCTCAGATCTCCTATGAGGTCTTGGACTCACTCAAAGGAGTTTTTCATGAAGGCCAGTGGAAAAATGCTCACCTCTAGGCTATTTCCTGCAGACTCTGGTATTACAGGAGCTGGGCAGCAAGCTCACAGCAACCGAGCAATCTGCCAAACCAGCAGCCTTTGAATGAAACTGGACTGAAGAGAAGCTAAGATGCTGTTTGCCAGAGTGAATTGGCCCGGCTGCAGAAACAGCTGGAGCTACTGTTTTCAAGGTATTAATCATATCTCCCTCCTGACCCACTCTCCTCGTTCTCACCAGGGTGGCTGTGCTGGGCAAGCAGGTTTTCTGCTCTCCTACTGACATGGACTTTGTGAAGCTCCAGCCTGGCGCCTGCAGCCTGCAGCCTCTTTTTAAGGCTCAGCAGCGCTCCAGCAATGCGAAGGCAGCTGAGGTAATCGAGGAGTACAGATTTTACAGTATTGTCTGCAGTTCAGCAGTTAGCTGGTACATAAAGGCTCTGCTTTCATTCGTAGCCAGTGCTGGCAGAAGGCCTGTATTATGCCCTTTCATTTAAGACAAAGGCTCTCACACTGCAGTCTCCGGTGTGGAGAAATCTTTTGTACAGGCAGAGCCAGTGAGAGAAGGAGCCTTCTGGTCCCTGTGCTCCTTCTGCAGGGAGATTATAAAGAAAACCTCTTCCTTCTGCACATGGGCCAGATGAAGAACTGAAGCAATAATGCCTTTTTATCACAGTAATTACAGTGCCCATTGTTTTAATGACAGTGTTGTTGGGAAACAGGAATAGACCACAGTCCCAAGGAGTTGTTCCAGTGTACACAAATAAACGATTTTATTATATTGTTGTCAGATTAGATGGACCACTCAGCATTACTTATACTACCATTTTCCCCTACAATTCTTTGTGCGTGTGTGTATTCATTTTATTTAACCAGATTATGCAAAATACCCTGTCCAGGAGGAGACAAAAGGTCACTTTCTCTGGAAAACTTCCTTTGGGACTGGCAACAACAGGCTGAGATGGGCAAGGGAGACCTCATCTGACCACAGCATGGCCTGCTTAGTGTGGTTATTTACAGGGGAACAATACTCTGCTCATAGAAAATGTGCTGAGAGTAACTGTTTTCTGTTGTTTCTTAAATTGGACATCTCCAGCACACTTAAACTCACCTCTGTCTAAGCACTTGTGGGTGTGCTGCTGGGCAGAAACTTATACAGAAGCCTCTACAAGCTGAAAAGGGTTTAAGTAAAGTGGGTTTATAAAAGAAATACAGGAAAATGGTGATGAAGCAAAATCTGTCTTTATGGGGACTAAAATCAGTGCTGGAAGGTGTTAATACCAGTGAGGAGTGATACAGGTAGCTGGAAAGACATGGTGAGACATTAAGAACATATGTGAGAAAGAAATCTCCAAGAAAGGGTCTTGATTTGGCAACTGTCTTGGTCACAGGGTGGGAATCACAAATCCTCTGGGTGCAGTTTACACGATGGGGAGCACGAGGTCAGAGTACAACCTACCTCTCGCACATGAAAAAATTCAATAAGCTACCACATCCTCTGAGTAAACTGGATTTTTTCTTTCATCCATAGGGAAGAAGGGCACCTGCAGAGGCCTCTGCTCCCCTGGCATGGCAGGAACCACCGCTGGCAATGTTTTCTGCTCTCTCTTGACTTTGTAAATAGCCCCTCTTACCAGCTCTTGCTAGATGCTGGCTTTCAGGTAGCTGAAGCTTGTCGCAGGGAGCCCTGATTGTGAAGACTTAATTTTCCCAAACTTGTCTGCAGGCCAAGATAATGTAGATCACTGCTTTCTAAGAAAATTTGTGGAGCAGCTTTCTGAGCCACTGACCTCAATTTATAGCAGCTCTTGGAAAATTAGAGGAGTCACAAAGCCTGGGAGATGCTACTGTAGTGGTGTAGAAAGAGGTCACCGACTAAACCTTGCATAACTATCAGTTGGTTCATCTGGAATTGACTGCACGCAAAATCTGATATGGGAGAAAATCAGGAAATAATTAACAGATAGCAGCATAATTAATGCAATCAAGATGAGTTTATGGAAAATAAGTCCGGTCATAAAGAAACTTGATGCTGCCTTCCTCAGGACAAGTATGTATGAGACAGTTAACTTTGCTGACATCAGATACCATCTCTGGATACTCCAGTTTTCAGTGAGAATTTGAAATCCATACTGCAAAAATGATTTTGTAAAATTATTGGGAGTTTGGGAGAAAATGGTGAGGTTTGCAAGAGGAAGCTTGAGAAGGTTTGGTTACAATAAGAGATGACTTCCTCCCATCACACTGAGGACAAGATTTCTACATTCAGGTGCACAGATAGTACCTCGGTCCAATGATGGAGCTAAACTGAAATTTAAGGTGGGGTCAGCGACAGGGGATGTGCTTTTAATATGGCTGGTAACTACGTATGAGAACATATGTGATAATTTATCTCTCTTGTAGCAGAGTATCTCAGAAGTTTCGAAAGATGTGGGGTCATTTGGCTTCTCTCTGCACCTACTTCCTTTAGGTAGATCCCAAATGCACACCCCACCCTGATAAGCTGCAGCCACATCTGTGGTGCGGATGGGAAAAAGGGAAAGCTGGTTTTCCATAGACCTCTGAGTCTGGGAGCCCATCTTCTGATCAAATCCAGCAGTGCTTGTGCAATGTGACTCTGATTTACAAAAAACCACGACCAATATTGCACTTGTGCAGCTTTTGCCACAGATCCTCCATTCCTTAATTGCTTTTGACCTTACCCACGAATGTAAAGGGCACCTTAGGATTTGGCTTATTAACCGCTAGAGCAGCAAGCCCTTGGGTAGTAATGGAGAGTAATTGATATCATTCCAAGCTCACAATAATTTGTGTCACTGGGATCAAATGTTTGGCAATTTCAGGGGAATTTAGCTCCCAGATTGTACAGGGGAAGGGAACATCAGTTTGGTTGTGGTTTGTTGGTGTTTTCTGCCTTTTTTTTTTAAACTGCCACCCTAAAAATAATAATCAGAAATTGATTTGGCCTACTTCTGTTTTGTTTTGTTTTGTTTTTTAGACTTAGCAAAGGGAACTTCATTTCTTTTGCCATTTTCAGGGGCTAATATTGTTGGTAGCACACAGAAAACCCAGGCAGCTTTTTCTGTGTAACATTCATAGATTTTAAAAGTACTAATCCTTCAGCTTTCCAAAATTTCATTTTTGTTTATTCCAGGTCAAACACTTCAGGAACCTTACCTGACCCCATCCAGTAGCAATTTTAAAAAAGTGAGGGTTGTAAAGTCTTTCCAGTTTCCAGCAAGATTTTTCTGTTTTTAAAGACTCTTATTTATAATTTCAAGTAGTTTAGCTTAAACTCACAGCCACCAGATATTGCTACTCAAGAAGCCTTCTTGGCATTAAGAAATAAAAGCTCAAATAATCACTCTTAGCACAACTGAAAAAGAACCACCAAGACAGCAAACCATCATCTATAACTTTGAAGAAGATGTGCAGTTGTACAATAATGTATTTTATATGGCTTATGGTGGTCAAGGGACCAGCCAACCCAGCTCTCAGCACGGAAATGTGACACTCAGGGTTTTAGAAGGAACTCAGCAATATTGTTTGTGCTCTCTGGGAACCAACAGAGAACAAGATGCCTACCTCGATTTGCAAGCAGCTGGTTTCAGGGTGGACACACTGCACTGATGCTGGGCTTTGCCTCAGGCAACCCATACATGCAGTGTGTGGTTTTTAATAAAACAAGGCTGGCTGTCAAGTGAGGAGCATGGTGTTTCATCTCTGGAGCATCCATCTCTACCAGCTCTCAGCAATACAGACATTGGCTTGCAGTTCCTGTGAGGAAAACACATTTGTTCAGAGGAAGAAGGACATGTCCAACTGCGAAAAGTTTGCAGCCAAGAAACCCCTTCTGCTGCCCAAGGAGGGCTGGCCAGGATGGCAGGAATGAGCCCAGTGTACACACACACACACACACACACACACACACACACACACACACACACACACACACGTCCTTCACTCCCTGGACCACAGTCAAGCCCAACACCACGCTGTGTCTGCCACCAGTGGGCTAACAAGACCCATCCTTACCTGGCATTTCTCCTTGAGGAGAGAGGAAAAACAGCCTGTCCTTCCCACATGTATGTGCAGGGAGAATGAAATGAAGGGATGAAACAGAAAATATCTTTTTTTTTTCCCAAGTTAGATTTTTTTTTTCCCCCAAAATCACAAAACCCTCCTTCAGTTGCACCCTTCTGGATGAATTTAGGAAAATAATGTGACAAAACAAAAACTATTCTTCAGAGCACCAACCCCATACACTTGCCAGGGCAGGAGAGAGTTGTTCTTGATGCATCTGATTTTAATTTAACACTACACTTCACCTTCACAGCAAATAATTTCACATACATGCTATAATTAGTGATGGGGAAACCTCAGCAGGTTTTGAGTCTGGCTTCTGTTTAAAAAAAGGAAAAATCTGCATGTTTTATCTAAACCTCATGAGGATAAAAACATTGAAAATTGGAAAACTCTTCATAAGAACAAGGTTTCTTATAAGACTATTGCTTGTTTCAGTTTTAGTCTGAAATGGAAACCAGAAATGACAGAACTTCCCTGGACATTTCTGAACCATAATACGGAAACAGCTCTAAAAGAGAGATCTTAAAATGGAATTGAATACAGACTTTAGCTACTTTTCATTTTTCCTGATTCCTCGCCTAGACAAAGCTCTTCCTGACCATATATATTTGAAATACTGCTGCAAAAATAATTTTCTTCACTGCACTTTCACCACTAAGGCCACAAAATTTTCCATGAGAATGATGCTCTAAGCAAAAAGTGTTTTTATGGAAGAAAACTAAATATTTATGGAAGGAAATAACTTTTGTAGATAATTTCCATTTTCTGTTGTAGGAAAAAAATCAAACTATCAAAACTATTGTGGAAGGTTCAATGTTTTTCTTGATGGGGGGGGGAAGATGGTCAACAGCTTTCCGGAGAATGGAAGGATTTGCAGCCAAGTTCAGGAGAAAGTACAGAAGTAGTCTTGCACTTGCCTCTGCAACAGCCCATATCCCTGTAAATCATGGTTTCAGGGAGGCAGAGGTAGAGGTCTGGATCTTGGGAAGTGAGGCTGGGGAAGAAAGAGGAGGGACACCAGTGCTCACTTGCACTGAGTTCCTTTTGCCAACAGGGCTGGGTAGGAAAGGATGCTGCCAGGGAATCCTGCATCCTGCAGGCAGGATGTAAAATTGGCGCAACCATTCCATCTTGGTACATGCCAAGCTAAACACCCTAACTTTAGCTTTTCCCAATGTGGGTTTTCTGGAAAAACCTTTCCATTAATAAGGGAAAAAAAAAAATCACTGTATTTTTCCTCCAATTCAGTATATTTGGGTGAGAAAACACCATTGTCACTCTCCATCTCCCTCTGCCCAACATTATCCCCTCACTGTACCAGTGAGTTCCTTTCCCCCACTGCATCCTACACATCCTCCTCAGCTTCCCCTCTTACAAACTGCAGCATGTCACTGAGTTATTGACAACTCTCCACGTTTTCCTTCCATCCAGAAACATGCACCACACATATCACCTGCTTCCTCCCCTCCATAAGGCTTCTTCCTCAGCCTGCCCAACGCCACCTGGCCAGCCCAGCCCAGCTGGAGTAATCAGGGGAGTCAGACCAGACTTCCCATTCCCTCCTGCTCCTGCTTTGTGCTGCTTGTGTCCAAACTCTCTGCCTGTTGCCTCTGCCCAGGCTGAGACCACTCAGGGATGTGAAAACATCTTTCTTTACCCCCTTTTACACCTCCCATGGTGAAGTCCTGATTTCTGGCTGGAGCCAGTAGGTGCTGCTGTGTTCAAACAATAAATAATAACCATTCTTAACCACAGCCATTTAAAAATAATCATGTTTTGGCTCCTGAAACACCTAGCTGCTTTTACATTTGAATGCTCTCAGTGTAACCCATGTAGGTTTTTCAACAGTATTTGTTGTTCTGGCTGGTTAAAAACATTTCTCCTGAGCAGAGGGATGCCAATCAATGCAGCTACACCACTAAACAAATACAGCTCCCTGCTCCGATCCATAATCTGAAGAGTTATTTCTGTATCCACTTTCAGAGGAAAGTTGTTATAAAGAAATATGACTAATAGCAAACACAGGAGCCTTTTCCAATATTCCAATTTTCACACGTGGATGAGCTTGGGTGATTGTTCTTGGGCCATGTCACTGGAGCAAAACAGTCAGCAAGTGAACTTATGTAGCGTTTTCCCTTTATTACATTTATATGTGGAAACACAAACACATCCTCATTGCAGACTCTCTGGCTCCAATTCACTGCTTTTCCATGCTGCTAACCAAGGAGGAGGTAATGGGGAGCTACTTAGAAACTAAAAGCAGCTAAAACACATCATTGGCTAGAACCTGCAAGTGAGGAGCAGCTCCATCCCATGGCCTCTGAACCTGTGAGACCATCAATGGCTGATGGTTTTAACTCCAGGTCTGCCAGTGGCCTACCCTGAGACTCCAAACAGGAGTTCATATGTCTGTCAGCATCTGTTTTCTTGCTTTTGGCTATTTAGATGGGAGAAGAGGCACCTTCAGCCCAGTGCTTCATATGGCTCATCAGCACCAGGACATTTTCTGCTCTTTCTTGGTCCACCTCTACTATGCTTTGATGGCCAGACAGCCAAAAGTGCTTCAACTGCTGTTTAGCCACCATGAAACATGGTTTCCCCATCCCAGATGTGCACTACGGTACTCTGGGAGAAGAGCTGCATCCCTGTGTGTTTGCATAGCACAGACCTCTGCTGACACCCACCCCAGTGAGTGGGCTGGGCAGGCACTTTTCTGAAAACACTCAACTACATAATTGTGCTTTTGGCCTCAGAAAGAACAAAAAGCAGAGGTCTCAGATTTCACCACAAGCCCTGTATTATTAAATGCTTTAACCACACTGCTCCACTTGCTAGGTGAGGAGTAGGTGGCTGATTTTCTCTCCTACCAAAAGTGGTAAAAAGATGACAGCATCTTTCTCTTCAAAACAGTGTCATTTCATCAAGTGACTAGTCCAAGGTGGAGCTGAGAGAGAAATGTAGAAATTATGTTGTCAGGCAGACATGGCAGGACTTGGATCTTCCACTACCTCCCATGCCATTGGAAAACTGAGTCATCCTCTTGTTGAAATGAAGCATTTATATTATTCTGCAAAATCGTAATAAGAAAAGGTGCTGGGACGGTGACCTTCAAGGTCTTTCAATGACTTCCTGAAGAAACCTTTCTCTCTCTGATGACTCTCCCAGGAAGCTTTGGGCAACCACACCTGTGATTCAGGTGCTCATATTTCAGTGCTGTGGAGGATTGCCCATGGAAAACAGGAAAACACTGGCTCCTGACTAGGGAAACTGGTTAGGATGGACATGCCCCAAATCCTATTCCCAGCTCAAAATCCCAGAAAAGTGGCCCAGCCCACCACGTTTTGACTTCAGTGTGAGCGTGCTTTGAGCAAGTACTTTGAAAACCTTCACATTTTTTCACTGGAGTACTTTCCTGTAATTTCCTGATCCAGCCCAGTTTCAAACCTATGCCATTGCAGGAAAAAATCCCTAAATACATTTGACAACTAATCTCAAAACACAGAGAACAGAAGGCAAATGACACTGTTAACTTAAACTTTTTTGTAACTTCCAAGGCTATCACAGGATTTTCTAGAATGTATCTGAGTTTTGGGGCACAGCAGTACTGAGAAACTGCTTTGTGACAGCCACATGGGCACCAGGGGAGATGGTGCCTTCATCATTCCTTCAGTATTTAGCAGATGCAGCTTTATGCCTTATGGAGTTGGTACTTGCACCATCCCAGGGCCTCTATCTGCTCTCAGTTGCTCACCAACCAATGCCTCCTACATCTAAGTCACCAATATACAACATTCATAGGCATTAATGGAATGAGTTGGACTGAGCTAAATAAAGAATACCTAGGAAAGAAAAAAAAAAAAAAAAGACAGGTCTAACATAAGTGGAGACACTGTTCTGTCCTTCTCCTCTCCAGGATGGACTGTCTGGAGGGTTGACAGGGATCAGGCAGCCCTGGCCTCTTTCTGCAGCCACCACAGCAGCCACTGGTTGTTCACATCTGTCTGAGGAGCCCCACTGGGAACAGGCACTGATTCCACAGAAAACTATGCTGTCATTTTAATTAAACTGCTTCATGCCAACAGCAACAAGTTATACTAATGAGAGCAGATGTATCCAGTAAACAGTGGCATGTTTCTATTTTAATCTACTTAAACCTGGATATATACTGATTCCTCAGTAAATACCTTAGTGACCGGTAAAATGAGAAACACATGATAAAAGAAGAAGTTTGCTTGTGACCCTTGAGACATGGGTATAATGTTTGGCTTGGCATCATTAATCTTATGGTCAGAAGAGTACAGCTTTAGCATGTGTAATGTGAGGGAACTGCTCACAGCAAAGTTTTCTCTCTACACTGCCCTCTGCAAACAGTAATTTCCACATTTTTCTCTCTTCCCTGTAATTAGCTTCCCTTTGGCCTGACACACTCTGAAAGTATTGCCAGCTGAAGAGACCTATCCATCTCCTCTCTTGAATAAAAACATGAGCTAATTGAGTGGAGGGTATTTAAGCAGAGTGAACTGTATAAGGTATCTCATGCCTCAAGATAACTGATTCTTAAAGGACAGCACCTTAAATAAATCCTTTTGAAATGTTCTCTCAGGCTGATGGGTAAATAATTAATTGCTCCCCAGTGTGTCAATAAAAATCAATCCTCTGACATGAGGCTAAATGAATGGGAATTTTGTCACAAAATTCAGTGGGGCTGGCATTTCACTATGTGCAACACAGGGATAGAGACAAGGCTCTGTCTTTGTATGACAAACTTTTGATGTCAGTATTTAACTGAAAAAAACAAGTAATGTGAAAAACAGAGGTGACTTTGATTGCCTCCTTCCTCTGTAGCCAATGGGAATCAGCTTTTGATACTGAACTGATCAAAACACTCAATTCAAATAATGTATGCTATGAATTTAGTTTTTTCTACAGCTAGTGAATCATTGGCAGATTGATCTTGATTCCTGAAAATGTCATTCTTAAGCAGGCTATGATTAGTGATTAGTATCACACTGTATTTTCTTGTCATCTGGCTGTTTGCAAGCTGTAACCTTTCGGTATTCAGTATACAGATTTTGTAATTGCTGACTTCAATCACTAGGCTTATCCTCCCTGATTGGATGATGGGCATTTTAAAACAATGTCTTATCAAATGAGAAAAGAAAACTTCCATCCCACATATAAGTCTTGTGGGAAATTAAGGACACATGAATATAATGACGAATAACCAAAGTTGTTTTCATATGGAAGAGTAACCAATTTATACTTTCAGCTTTAAGAAGTGCTTTCAATTAAAAAACAAAACAAAACATCAAATTGTTGTGGCATTTGAATGTTTTTTTGTGATTCATCCCGTACAGAAAAATCCCCCTGCAATCATACTCCATCCAGGGATTTCTACTTGGGATCCAGCAGGACCCCAGATCTTGCTAGGGCTTTGCTGTCTTCCTTTATCTGTGCAGAATGACTCACTTAATGGCCCTTTACACCACATGAAAACTGAAAGGAATTTGACAGTATTGCAAGCAGTTCATGTCAGCTATCAGGGAGGGGGAAAAAAAAGAGTAGAAGTCTGAGTGTAGTAATTTCATTAAGCCATTTCCCACCCCCTGGGCAGATATATGAGGTGAGTAAGAACCAAGCAAGCTGGGATGTCTATTTATTGGTAGACTTGCATAATAGCTGCAGTACCATGTGTTGAGACTGGCCATTTATTAGTTTACCAAAAGTTTGTGACAAGCTAGTGCTTATTCTGTGACCGATCCATGCCCTTGCAGACATCAGTTGTAACTTGCCATGGAGTGACACTTAGTCTTAGAAATGCTAAAGGTGAATTTGTGTGAAGATGCTTACTTAAACAAATGTTTGGGTTTCTTTTTTTTTTTTTTTTCCTTTTGTGGTGGTGGTGGGTTTTTTTGGTTTTAGTTTTGGGGTTTTATTTTTCCTTTATCATGATGGAGGACCCCTTGAATTTCTTTTCCAGATTTCAAATGGAAAGTTGAAGACCTTACATCGTTTCTTGTGAGTGTTGTCTTCTCTATGCCCACCAGGTTTGGGCTCAGGAAGGAAAGAAACATTACTGTCCTGGTTTTGGCTGGGATAGAGTTAATTTTCTTCTTAGAAGAAAACACAAATCTTTGGAGAAAAAAGAGGATAAATATTTAAAACAGCCTTTGAAAGTTAAGCACACATTAGTGATTAACAAATAACAGGAATTGTGCTTGTTCTCTTTGCAGACCACTAAAAATTCTCCACTCACCAGGCTGGCACATTAACAAATAATATGATTTGTACCACTTTCTGAGCCTGTTCCACAGAACTGAAAAAAAGAGCAACGGGGAGGCAAGGAAAACAACTGCAAGTAAAAACAATCATGTTCCCCACAGTATTTTCCATAAAGAAACTTCCTTCCTTCTAATATTAGGGTAAACTACCTTGTTAATCCTCTCGCAGCCAATGAGTAGTTATTTTCTCCTCTTCTTCAAAATGAATCTTTTTTTTTCTTTTTTCTTCCTTTTTTTTTAATATATGCTATTAGGAATACAAAAGCCAGAAAAGCCACTTTAAGATCCAGTGCTGTTCTGCTTGCTGGCCAGCTGGGCTGTTCTGCAGCCAAACCCCATCAAGCTGCACCATGAAAGTAGCCATCCCTAAGCAGACTCCCCCTGACAGAACACGATGAAATTACCACTGCATCAACACAGGTGCATTTACTTTGCCTGCCCTATAAATCTGGCCTGTAGGATGACTTGTATAAATAAAATGAATTATTTTGTACTTGTAAGGACTTGATAGGGGTCAGCGATTTGCTGAACACTAGCAGAATTTCTCGGCACAGAATGGGTAAACCAGGAGGGCTTAATTCAAAGTGTTAGATTACCCAGGCGTGATGGCTTAATACAAATGGGAGGAAGGCATAATACAGGGAATCATTACTTACACACGTGCATTTATGAAATCATTACTGTGCTAAAGTAGTTCATTTGTCTGCCTTTTTAACTACAGACCTTTGGTTTGAGGAAGACTGACAATGCATCCACTAGTAGGAGCTCTGAATCACCTGTAATTGAAAATTTTACCACTCCATGCCCTTAATGTGCTCCTTCTAGAAAGATGCTGGGCTCATTGCTGTCCATCTCCAGGTGGATGAGAGATGCCAGTGGCATCCTGTCTTTGTAAGGTTCATTAGAGTGGCACTGGGCTCTCAGGGAGCACTAGCTCCTGACTGAGAGACTTTCTGATCTCTTTAATTTTCACAGCTTTGTGCTCTGCAAACTTTTATTTGAACAGGTTTTGCTGGGATTATTTGAGGCCTTGTCAATACTTCTTTTGTGACCAAAAGATAAGGCCTTCTCTGTCTGTATGATTGGAAGAGCACACAGGCAAATATTGAAAGGCTTTGATTTCTTTCCAGTTCAACAAATCCGTGATCTTCATTCTCAGCCTCCTTCCTTCAACTTCCTTGATGTAAAAGGCAAATGTTTGTACATAGCCATTTGCAACTGATGTTGGGAGGGTGAGAGGAGAGGACTGTGTTGTCTGTGGGCACTGTCGTGGTCCTTCACTTCATGCCTCGGCTCTTCCGGAACATCTCTCCTCCAAAGCGCTGCACAGTTGGAGCAGCACCAAGTAGCTGCGAGGAGAAACAATCCTCCATCTGGTTCCCACAAACTCCACCCTCCCTCACCTTCAACACGAGCTGTCATCGTGAGGACACGAAGAGGAAAAGCCAAGCCCTGCCTGAACGAACACAATCCTTGGCAATATAAACCATTTTGGAACAACTTTGTACGACGCTGCCAACAGAAACATGAACCTTCTCTTAAGAGCCTTCTCCTGGTTTCTTCCACCATTAGGGCCTCCGCTGCAGCCTCAGGTTTGAACAACATCTCTCGGAGTGTTTAGGAGTGGGGTGTTCTTCCCAGATGATCTAATTTTCAGCTAATCTCTTGCCTGTCAACTGTTTCCGCTGAGGTAAGTTTAGAAATGAATGTTGCTGTGGCAAAGATGAAGGACACCAGGAAAGGCTCTTCCCAAGTCAGCAGAACAGCTGTGTTGAGCAATATCAGGATCAAGCACTCAGTAATTCTGAATAAGTCATATGAATCACCTACTCATCACCAGCATTAACATTTTCTGCTTACGCCTGACCTCTGACAGGTTTTCTTTTATCTCTACCTTTTCAATAATGCCATTTACCAAAAACGGTTAGACCCAAAATGATATGCCACTGATTGCAAGTCAGCCATCACACCAAAAGCACAAAGCCTGACCTGAGGAGGTTAGAGCAGCCACAATGCTAATTTGAATGCTGTAATGACTTTGCTTCAAACTTGCTGGTTTTGTTTTACATGTTTTACCAATATTTGCAAAAAGCAAATCTATTTCAAACAGATTTCAAACAAATAATTCAGGACACCTTTGCAAAGTTATAAAATTTCTATTCATAACTGGAATTGTGCAGAACACAAATTCAAAGTTCAGGAGTTACACTTGTCTAAGTAGGGAACAGATTCTATTAGGGAAGAGACACACCTCATAAAAATAGCTCAAGTTGCCAACTTTGAATATGAAATGCTCTCCCCAAATTGCTCTCCAAGAGGCTGCTAGTAAAGAATGATTTCCAGAAGTGATTCAGCAAACAGCTCCAGAAAATTACAATCTCTTCATGGACAATTCACAAATGTAAGATACAGTTTGTTCAATGAAATTCATTACAAACAATTCTTTCACCTGTATTTATCCCTGTGAAAGCAGTCAGAGCTCTCAGGTAGACCCTCTAACATTTACACCACCTGTAATGCTCAGTGTCTAGAGGCAAGGCAATTTTATGCTGAACTTCTTCACTAAGAAATTATGTTAAATGTGTAAAGCAAGAAATGGTACAATATTTTCCTTTCCCTCCTGTTTTTTCCTCTCACATCATGTAGCAATGAATGCACAAAGAGCAGTAACAGAAACTTCAATAAAACAATGTCAATCTGAAGGACTGCATTTTTCAAGCAGTGCCTTTTTGGAGGACAGGAATCTTTTGCTTCTGTAGGACAATACTGATGTAAACTGGACCATAGGGTCATTCCTGTGTCTTTGCACATGATATGTATTTTTAAGTTTCTACCAGAGGAGCATATTGTTTATACAGCATGTCTTGAGCAACAAAGTAGGTTGAAATTGCTTTTCAGAGAAAGCACCTTCAATCCCCAGGGGCAGGATTGACTTCGAAAATAATAAGTTGTGCCATGAGATCAGAGTGATTTCTTTACAGCCTCCCCCTCTTGTGTCCTGCAGTAGCCTCACAAAATGCTGATGGCACACCAGAGAAAGGAGAAGCAGGGAAATAAGAGGGTGTCATTTCTTTAGGTGATTCAGCATAATTCCCCGGTGCATTCTTCTCTCAGGTCAAAGTAACCCCATTTACAAAATAAAATCAAGAATTAGTTGAAAGGGTGGTGGTGGTTGTTGTCAGTATTATTATTATTACTATTACTGTTATTATTTGCTGACTGTCCTATGATAACCTGGTTTCTTGTTTCCCTCTGACAGCACTTAAGGATGCTATTCTGGAACTATGTTTATACCAAAAGGAGGCAAACATTATCTGCCATTCTTCTGCCTTCCTTGGTTGTTTCCTCACAGCTAGATCCCCTTGGGAGGCAAACAGAAGTTTCAGGTGTTACTGCAGCAAGCCCAGTCAAGGCTTCAGAGCTCAGCTGTGTTTGCTCACTGAGTCACAGCTTGGTCTGGCTTGGGTGAGATGGGGCTGTGGAGACTTTTCCCTGCTCCTGCCCAGACCTGCCTCCTTGGAATATGCTCTGCATGAGCTCCTGAGCTGTAAACAAGTCATGTTTGCCAAGCTGGCGACAACAGTGCTGCTCAGTGTTTGCTGCTATCTTTTCTTAATTTCCTGGGTCATGAAGGCCCATATGTGCATGTGTTCACAAATTCTCCCCTCCCAGTTCACAACCTCTGAGGTGGCCCCAGTGCCCCTGTGTTCATCAGAGAGAGATTGACAGCTTCACGGGGTGACTCATCACATGAGCAGGAAGACATCCAGACAATGAGAGTCTTACACTGAAGGGGGAACTAGAACAGTGGTTGGTGCTAGAATGAGAACCTTGGCTGATAAAGCAAATGTTCAATCAAGTTTAATAAGGGCTGAGGTACTTGTGTGCTGTCAAACCAGAGATACCACTCCAGGTGCCTCAGCAGCTCAGATGTCCCTGACACAGAGGCCCTTTTGCACAAAGCCTGCAGATAGCAGAAAGTCAACTATATTTTTTTCTTTTTTATGCAGGGGTTTTTTCCTAGATTTTTTGTGTATCTTTTTTTAGATTTTTTTTAAAATGCAGATAATGTACCTGAAATATTTGGTGGTATTTTAAACAACTTTGTAAATAATCCTAGACTCACCTTACAGGCTGTCACGAAACACAGACAAAGAGGAAAATTTTCTTCTCTTTTTTTCTGTGTACTTGACACTGGATTGAAGCTAAAATATGGAGGAAGAGAGGACACACAAAAATGTGTCTCAAAAGAGGTGGCAGAGGGCAGTTGCATCAGGCTGTTTGGGTGCCTGATCCAATACATTGCCAT
>JAWWLV010000179.1:56787022-56805059 GCA_035041135.1 Platyrinchus mystaceus
CAAAAATGTGTCTCAAAAGAGGTGGCAGAGGGCAGTTGCATCAGGCTGTTTGGGTGCCTGATCCAATACATTGCCATCAGTTGATTAGAAGCAGTGAGTAGTTGATATCTGCAGAAAATCATCAAAACCATCACAAGAATGCATACCTAGAGGGAAACCCTGGGGCTAAGAGGAGCTTGGCACACCCCCAGAATCACAGCAACACTGCTTGGAAGGGTCTGTGGAGATCTCCAGCACAGCCCTCCATTTGAACCTACACTATTGCCAACATAAGATGACATCAGCCAGGAGACTGTCAGGAAAAGGGTAATCATAAAAAAAAAAAAAAAGAAAGTGGGAAGGGAAGCCATGGGAAATAAGGAGTCAGAAAGAGAGAGAATTTGGGATGAGAAGGACATGAGAAACCTGACCTAGTTGAAGGTGTCCAACCCCCCTGCAATGAGCAGGGGAACTGGATTAGATGACCTTTAAAGGTCTCTTCCAATTCAAATATATATTCATATATGATTCTATGACATGCATTGCATAGACTTGAAGGCTGCCCTCCATACAAGGGTCTCATGTCCGCTTTTGGAGTCTACAAACACTGAGACATCATATCCCACTACGCCCTAGATGGTGTGCTATTTCCATGAGTTTCATCTGCCACGCTATAACAATCTGCTCCATATCCAAATTCTGGGTTTATTTTCCTTGGCTTCTGGATCAATATATCTCCTAGAACAATGAGAAACTGATCTTGAACCTGTGTTATCTGAGGCAACAGCACAAGTGAGGACACTCACACTGATTTGGAAGTAAATGAACTGATGCTTCCTCATTGCTCTGTCTGTAGTCATGAGCCTCCCTCTCCCATGAACATTTGAAACTTGGCAGCTCAGTTTTGTTTTGCTTGTTATTGGGAGGGATTGCCCTGGCAGGGATCCTGAACCAGCACACCACATGCAGTGGGACATTCTCTGCATCTCGTTCAGAGCCTTAGGGAGCCAGGTTTCCACAAAAGAAATTGGGTTTGGAAATTCTTTACCCTCCAGTAGAGCAAATGCACGAATATTTCTGTTCCTGACCTGATTTTCCATCAGTTCCAGGGGGTATTTCAATTCTTTATTTTTCTTGATTAGAGGAGCAGAGACTGCTTTGCTTCACTGTTTTCTTTCCAAGTTCACTGGCTAGCTAGTTCTGAATGTCCTGGGTGTTTCCCTGTCCTCTCCCCAGTAACCCTTTTAGGAAGTTTCCCAGTCACAACCTTAATCCATTTTGAATAACTAGTTACTCCCAGCTGGTTTCCCTACCACTCCCTTCTGAGGTCAGACCACCAGAAGTGAGAGGGGGTGGATATCACTTCATTTGTCTCTCAGATCCTATTCCGAGAAAGAAGGAAGCTCATCAGTCAGACAGCAATGCTTTGTGCTCACACACTGGTTCTCCTTGGTCATTGCCTTTCCCTGACTCACCTAATGACCTCACCCTTCCTCAGATGTCCCTAACTCACTAGGAGGTTGGCAAGGATGCAGCTGAGACAAACTTCATGCTCTGCAACTGTCCCCATGTGTTTCTTAGTGTGATGTCTCTAATGCCATGTTCACAACAGTTCAAAGCAAGAATGTTGAGTTCAGGCATCCTCTTCATCCTCAGGGAAAGACCTACTGCCCTTCTTGTCTCCCATGGCATCACGGCAGCTATAAGCCATTCTTAGCTATGCCCTAATGGGCGAGGCAAGCTCTGGTTTGTTTCCAGCTGTGCTCCAGAGCTCACCTGCAGCTTTCACCTGTGAAAGAGTTCAGTTCAATCAGTTTAGATGAACCCAGGTAGAGGAACTCCTCCAGTTAGTCACAGAGCTATGGGAGGAGGTAAGGAGATTGAGTATCAGAGACAGTGAGAGAGAGAGAGACTACTGGAATCACAACCTGCCTTCCCTGGGACAGGCCTGGCCTGACAGGGAGAGAGGACACATGATACAGGGGATTCCCTGTCTTCTCTCCACCTGGCTCAACATTGTGACTTAAAGGATAGGGGGCAAGGGTGGACAGTTCCTGCCCTGTGCAGCAGGTGCATATCCTCTATGACTGCCCCACCTTCCCAGGTGCCCCAGCACAACAGGAATGAGTTTTTGCAAGTGGAGCAGCAGGACAGAGAGGGTGATGGCACACCCAGCATGGAGGTGCTGCTGAAGTTAAGTTGGTCTATGCTCTGCATCAAACTGCTTCCGTAAAGAAAATCAGTTGTGTTATTGTGTTAAGAAATGCCTTCTGAAGGGAACAAGAAGGCACAATATGCAGACTGAACTCACTTCTTCAGAAAGTCTGCTACCTCCCCGGAGCCTGGGTTAAAGATGTGAAGAGAAAGATTCCTAATCTGAGGAGTGGCACCTTAAAACACTAAGTGATAGTTGGTGTTTTATCAATAAAAGCTGATTTAACAGTTACCTATTACTCATAAATTATGGGGCACACATAATAAAGTATAAAATGTTTGACCTTTCGTTTGTACAATTACAGCTCTGCTGGGAACATGAAATCCCTGGGAAAGGACCTCTGGCAGTCATCTGGTCCATCGTGCTGCTCTGACACAGGATCAGCTTGACCTGAACCATTCCTGGAGGTCGTTCTTAAGGACCGTACACAACAGGCTCCCCAGCCTCCCCAGGCAATCTCGATTTAATTGAGAACTTCCTCAACCAAAGCATTAGCTGCCTGTTTGTGCTAAAGAGCTGTAGCAGCTGAGGCTGCCCCATGCAGGTCCTCTGCCAGATGGGCATGTTCCCCTGTGGGTTATGTGGGCATCTCTTTAGCTGAAATCTCAGGAAATCTCCCTAGGAGTCTGACAGAAAATGGTCTGAATTAAAAATTGTCTATAGAGGAGAGAGCTGTTTAGATGAATACAGAGCTATCCATCTCCTTTTCAGGAGGGTATTTAAATGTGACCCTTGAAATTCTGCTTGCCTGTGCATTTGACGTTTGATGAATGCTAAAGTACTTTGCTGAACTGAGCTCAAACATCCATGTTTGTCTTCCTTAACTAGCTGAAGCCATGTTAGTTAAAGGATTTAGACAGCACAGGAAACATTAAATCACCTGGCAATCAGTAACAGTAGAGTTAATTCCTGTGCTTGATTTCCAAAATATAAGTGAGGGCAACTGCAAATACAGCATTACCACAAGTGGGTCCTATGTCATTTCCACACCAGTCCAAAGAGATGGGACTTTAGCATCCAACACGTGTCTATCCCTTTAAAATTTCAGATCAGACCATATGTTAGACCTCACTTTTCTGCCATGGGTCATATTTTTACAAGGAGGTCCATCATTAAACACAGCATACAGATTTAGGTTAAGAAAATCATGATAGGCTTCACCTACAATGCCATGAAGCAGCCTCAGAAAACCTCCCAGAACAGGAATGCTCTACTTTGATTCTGACAAAGGTGAAGGATGTGAGATCACGGGAAATGTAGCCACTTTGCAATGGTAATAAAGTGTTAGTAGATATCACACAATGATTTTAAGTTGTTGGCAAGCTGGTCATGTAGCTTGGGATAGGGTAAACTTGACTGTTCTGGTACTACAAGTATCTGCGATACAGCTTCACGGAATAATAACATATGGGAAACATGTAATTCCAGTAGTGACATCCAGCTGAACTTTACTTTTTGCAGGAGAAATGAACTCTCTTACTGCTTTCTGGCTGAGCAGAAACCTGAGGGCAGTCAGGTCTTCTCAGAGCTTCCTGCAGGTTTGTGCGCTCGAAAGCTCTGGTGCACAGAGCAAAAGCAAATGCCATTAATTCCACATAAGTTTCAGATCATTTACTGGTTTATGCAGTGTTCCAGCCAGCTAAATTTGTCTCAATAATTTATGCATTTGCACCAGCAAGCAGCCTCCCTTATGAGCCATTGTCAACAATTGTCACTAGCTTTTTCACATATCCTTCAGTAACCAAATATAAACAAATCTGTGTCTTCAGAGAGCATGTTGTTGTGGTACAGGCCACACTCTAATTAATGAATGGTGTTTTCAGTGAATTACTTCTCTCTTTCAATATTGATTTAGGATGATTGCTGACTAGGGGATGCCTTTAAACCTTTAGCTTCTTGCAGAGAACAGTGTGATTGTCTGGAAGGGGTTTTTTTTTCTTAGAATGGTGTTCAGATACTATATAGCACTATAATGTGGAAAACCTAAGGTCACTAGTTATGCCTGAGAACAAAGAAGACTTTTTTTTTTCTCCTGTGGAATGTGTGACACACACCATTGCCCATTTAAGTCCTAGAAACTGCCAGCTAGCAGAGACTGGCAAATTAGCTTGAACAGAACTGCTCCTACAGAGCTGAATTAGCATGGACACCTCCATCATATATCCACTGTGATGGATCAGGCACCAATTGTTCCTTCATCCCAACCAGTACCACAAGAACCAAAGCTATGGCCACGGTTTTCACCATTGTCCTGCCACCTCAGTCAAATACCAGCCAAAATCAGTCCATCACTGCAAAACAGCCCAGACTGATGCAGCACAAATCATGGTGGAAAATTCTATTCACCAAAATGCCTTCCAGGCCACTGTAGCTTGAGGGATGGTTTGGATGGGTCCACTCCCACCCTCGTATTGGGAGCAAAGCAATTGCACTCAAACTAGCTCAAAAAGAGAGCAACCAAAAGTGAGGAGCTGCTTTTCACCAAGAGGTAGTTAGTGGCTGAAAATTCCCTAGATAAGACTGGAGTGGTTGCCAGTAGTGACTGCTCTAATTAGAAGCAAAACAATTTTCATTACCAGCGCTTTGCTTCACACAGCAGCCATGTCCTGGAGCAGTCACCGTTTTAGCCTTACTGTCCATTACTGTAAAAGACGCCTCTGCGAATTTGCTCTGCAAATGTCTGCTCAGGCCATGCAAACAAACACCCTCTCTATAATTTTAAAGGGCAGCTGCAGTTCCACGTGAGCGTGCAGCGAACACTCGTGTTCAGGGTGCACCAGTTCTCCTCTTTTCTTGTAATGTTCTTCCTCCTGCAAAAAAAATGAGATTTCAGGTACCAGATCTGAAACTCCAGCCTGGCTCAAAGTCATGCCATACTTTTTTTGGCCTGCACATCATGACCCCTCTCCTGATTCAGGTGGAACAGACAGTTTGTAGTGAAATGCTGTTTGTGCTTTGTCTGTACATTTTAGGGTACAGACTGAAAGTTCTGGAACCAGGGTTTAATTATTGCACTGGCACAGATTTTTGCTCTCATCTTCCACTGATTTTTCACTTCCACATTCCTAAAGGATTAAAGGGAGGAAAGGTTTTTTCTCTGAAGAAGCTGGAAATGGCTAATGCCCCACGGAGAACAAATCTTGGAGAAAAAAAATACTAGACTATCACTATTTTCAGCACAGAGAATTCAAAGCAGAAAGTTGGCAGTACGTGTGCAGAGAGGAGAGGACATTCAGTGTGTGGGTGCCAGGGAATGCAGTATCTCACTTCCAGAGCAAAATCAGCTTATGTTCGACATGACCATGACCACATCCCTCACTGAGGGCTTGCTCCTTTGCCTGCCATGGAGAAATTACCGTGGCTCCAAAGCTGACATGACGGCTTGTGCAGCAGAATGCTGATGTTAAGCAGCAGGCACAGCTAGTCAGCATCTGTTGGCTCAAGAACAAGCAGAAGCCCTTACCCCACACTGCAAGGCACTGAACCTGAGCTGAGAGGTACCGATCACTTTTGCAAGACCCCAGTTCACACTGTTCATTTAAGATGTTCACAGTTTACTTTGAAATTATTTATTCTGCACAGCTGCCACCAGGAACAATTCTGCCTTCCTCTCCACCTCCAGCTGCACATTCCTGCCTCCTCCCCTGCACTCAGCAGATGGTGAGCTGGCTCACAGGCCTGAGACATCTGAAAAGCAACCACACTAGTGTGTCAGTGGGGTCAATTAGGTGGTGTGAGCACATGGCTGAAGTGGGATGTGTTTGAAAGGATGAGGTAGGATCCCGTTTCCATCCCTGGAAGTGTTCAACGCCAAGCTGGACAGGGCCCTGAGCAACTTAATCTAGTGGGTGGCATCCCTGCCAATGGCAGTGGGTTTGGAATTACATGATCTTAAGGTCCCTTCCAAACCAAACCAATTTTGTGATTCTGTGATTATTCTTTGATAACCCTTTCAGTAGCTGTGAAGACTTAGACCAAATTTGACCAGTCAGGAGGGATCTCAGCTGTGCTTGATCTCTGAGCTCACTGCAGAGTCTGCAAGGAGCATGCACAGGACCTTAGGAACGTATGGACAAGTGCATCTAATTTCACAAGGCAGAGTTGTGCTCTGCAAGTACCGACTGTTCCAGTGTTCAGGCTGGGGAAGTTTCTTTCTCAAAGGTCCCAATTGGACCTTTTTCGTCAAATGCACTATAAGTTATTTGAAAAGGTACTTGAAACAATGAAATTGGAAGAATTGGGGCTTATATTCCAGCAGCCAAAAAGACTTCAATTGTAAGGTTAGCTTAGTTGTTCTGTCAACAGAAAATATTTTCCACGCTTGCCGTTTCCACTAATCTTTGTAGCAGCACCATACTGATTGCTCCATCAAATACAGTCCAGAAGAACAGCCAGATCAGCACAGCAGCAGAGGTGATGTTTTCCATCACCTCTTCCCTTTCTCACTCTGAGTGAATTCAAGCTCACAGTCTCATGTTCCAGTCACAAGGGCCTGTGCTTCTCACTTTGTCGGGGGAAGTCTATTTCTGTCATTAGGATGGAGAAAGCCTGATGCTGCTCTCTGAGAGAGATCACCAGCTCACATTCTCTGATCAGGTTCAGACCAGGTGTTTGCAATGGCGTGTTCACCAACTAAATCCCACAGATTCCTTTGGAAGTCTGAGATGAGCAGAAGTGATGATTTGAGTCCCCATCAGATCAATAGGTTAAATGGATCCCTGTGAAACATCTCTCTTAAGGAAGTGCCTTATACGGATCTTTCAGATCTGCCAAGTGATTACACCTTCCTTTACAGGGAGTAAAGTTATCCACTGTGATATAAAACCTCAAATACTCATTTTGCATCTTTGCTCACGTTTCTTATTTAAGGCACTGGACTCCTCATGCTACTTCAACCATATACCACAAATCATTTTAAAGGATGTTTTAGTGTCTGTTCCACAAATCTGCATAGGCATCCTCTCTGACACTTTATTAAAGCCAATAAGCACATGCCTGTAACGAAGAACTGCTGTAACAGCACTTGGCTTTTTGACCAGAGTATCCATTCTCCCTTTGTGTGTGGTAAAAGAGGGTATTTATTTAATTCTGCTTCCTTCTCCTGGGCTCTGCAGTTTGTGCTGTTCCCAGTCATGCTTCACAGAGTCCGGAGGATGTCAGCTTTGTCACTAATACTCCAGGAGCTGAACCTTATCAGGATCAGCCAAGGATTTCATCAGCACAAGGTCAGTGCAGACACCTCCCTTCCTGTGGGAAACTGCTGTGACGCAGCTCCCTGGCCTGGTGCTCTGCAGCATGGAGAGTGCTTTCTGGAAACTGTGGGTGCCTTTTCAAGTCGGAGTAGGGCTATCAGAGATGAAATCACAGCCATTTGAGCATAACAGAGTGAGCATTACACACCACTGAACCACCAGAAGTGCAAAGCTGTGCCCATGCACACGCTCACTGGGCTGAGATCAGCAGTATGCTTCAGCAGTGGCTCTGTGTGTGAGAGGATCGGAGCACAGGCAGGCAAAATGACTGAAGGAGAAGAATTACTCCTGGCAGTTCTCTTCAGGAGGTGCATATGCACAGGAGTCGGTATAGTATGCAGAGATGTGTCTGTATGCACAGGCACACTGAACAGGCAGACAAGCATGTAAAGGTACAGCATCGACCCTGACAGCATCCTGTGCAATTACTGACATGTTTTTCCATGCTACGCTGTGGTTCCTTTGGAAGTTACTAGTTTTCAGCCCTGCAAGAAGACAGAAAGCCTTTTCATCAGCAAGAGTGTGTTTTCCAACATGTTGTTTACATCCTGGGGCTCCTGCCTACCCCAAAATCCTGCCTGTCATAAGGCAGTAAGAGCAAGTCAGAACCTCAAAATGAACAAAGAATTCTGGGTCTCTGAGGTGTTATGCTAAACAAAGAAACTAAGAAAAAAACCCTCACCTGTGAAAAATAACACTTTCTGATTCAACACACCTGTTTCCCAAGCTTAATTTTTGGTTTATGTATGCTGAGTTCCCTCAGCAGCAACACTGTGTGGGGCACATCATAGGATCCTGCTTCTGAGTTTAATAGCAACGCATGAGGTTGTACATGCCTCACCCCTGGAAACATTCAAGGTCAGGTTGGATGGGGTTCTGAGCAACCTGGTCTAGTTGAAGATGTCCCTGCCCATGGCAAGGAAGTTGGACTAGATGGCCTTTAAAGGTCCCTTCCAACCCAAACCATTCTGCTATTCTATAAGCCCAGAATTGTGACTTATGTGCACATCCTCTACGCAGCATATGTTCAATTCACAGTCTCTAGTACAT
The DNA here is from genome assembly GCA_035041135.1 of Platyrinchus mystaceus. NCBI lineage: Eukaryota > Metazoa > Chordata > Aves > Passeriformes > Tyrannidae > Platyrinchus > Platyrinchus mystaceus. The sequence goes on from JAWWLV010000179.1 coordinate 56,795,519, forward strand.
GTTTACTCCTCCCAGCTCTGCAGTGAGATAGCAAGAGTCATTCTGCTCAACTCGTGCCTCTTCAATAACCTTGTCATTGGTGGCAGATTTCTTCATTGGTGGCAAAAAAAGGGGAGATCACAGCAGTCTTCCAAGCCCAGATTTATTTTGTGAGACTAGAATTTCAAGGATTAAAAAAAAATAATAATAAAATCAACCCCAAGTGCTTCATGTGATGACCAGCAAAATTTGTTTCCAACATTATTCAACAGCAAACAGGACATACAAGAACACAATTTTCATGGAATGGCTTAAGATGACAGAACCAGGTCTTTAAATGAATGGTCATCTTATTTCAAAGGATGCAAAGCATTCAAGTCAGAATATATGCATTCCTAGGAAAAATAATAGAAGTAAAACTTGAAGATAATGAGGCAGGAAGTAGGAAAGTAAAGCAACACAAAAGACACTAAAAGCAAAGTTGCAGATGGCTGTATTAGGGGATCTTCTCCTGAGTCAAAAAGGCCTTATTCCAGAAGAAAACATTCAATAAAACAAGCCCTAACAAAGATGAATAGGGCAAGGAATTCACAAAGAAGGGATTTATGGGAGATGGAGTTATCCTGGCTTCTATCTATCCCCTTCAAATAGGAGTCAATATACAGGCAATTGCTTACCTTAAACAGTCTGAGTCTGTTGAACTAGTTGCCACTGAATGATTTTGAAGGTCATGTCTTAATCTCTGACGTGTCTGAAAGAGAAACTTTCATTTATATATTTGCTCAAATCACTTAGCCATACGGCTTTGATCTAAGCTGACATTTCTAGCAATTTGCCAGGGTTTTTTTATATATGATATTTAAAAACCACTGCTAAAATGCTTTAAAATAGGCTGAAACAAATCTTTTTATTAATGCTTGGAGAAAAGAAACGTTTCTACATTTCCTATGCTACGCTCATGCACTGCACTAAAATTGATAAATGGTTTAGAAATGTCAACTTGTATATCCAAGAGGATCATAAAACAAGGATAATATTTAGCTAACAATGACCTCATAACTGTTCCTAACTAATGAGAGGGTAAAATCTTTGTCACATGCACATTAACAATAATAGCTGCATTACATATGTGCCACTAGTAATAGACTTGCTTTTCTGGGTGTTTCTTTTTAAAAGCCCCTTAGAAGAGAATCCTAGATGTCCTGGTGCTCATAGGCCACACAGGAAAATCCCACATCTCTCAAACACATTCCCACATTCTCCCTTTTGACTTTGTGCCATCCAGGACTTGTGAGCATTGCTGGATTTTCTGAGTTTCCCCTGGTCTGACAGGTCGGCTCCTCCCCGAGCAGCTCCTGGAGCTGCCAGAGCCATCAGATCAGGCAAGGACTCTGTCAGGGGGCCCTGCCACTCAGGAATGAGTGACTTTCAGGGACTCATGGCATCATATCTGATGACAGACTATCTGACTTGTCCTTAAGGCTCTCCACCCACACCTAACAAGTTTGCACTTAGGGCAGCCCACATATGCACCAACATGCCGATGAGGTGGCTGATACTAGAGAAGGGTGGAAAGCTCCAGCATGACCAAAAAGTCCTATCACCTGCAATCTACTCAGCGAGACAATGATTTTTACATGAATCACTGTGATGGATCTTGGACTGCGCTGAGATGCTTCTGATTTTGAATTTGCTTGGATTCTCTTCTTCCAAACCTTAAGTGTATGTTGATATGAGGCAGTATCCAAGGTACACTGAGTTCCTCTTACTGCAGATTGAAAGTACTGCAGCCCAGATTTATTCTGTCTAAACTCTACTTGAGTTTCTGTGCTTGAAATTTTCCATTGCTGATTTGCAGCCCTTGAAATACATTTGAAACAGCCATTATGAAACACAAGGCACAGGGACAAACGTTGAAGTATATGAATTGAGCAGCAGTTCTCATCTGTAAGACCCCATCATAATAAAGGCACCCCTAAAGAGAGCTAAAGAAGTAGAATAAATACATGTGGACCATGCTAGACCAGTGCAGAAACAAAAGTTTAAGCTGTAATTTTACTCTGTGAAAAGAATGACTCTTGGATAGAGAACAAGAATAGGAATCACCAGCCCGAATGATCTATGCAAAATGTATGATCAATCTAAAACGGAGAGAAGGAAGGGGGGATTACATGGAGTGATGGAAGGCTCCCTACAGAAATTGCTGTTATTTCCTCTGTTATACTCTGAAAGGTGGCTATAAAACCCACTTACTTCTCTAAAAGCAAGATGCAATTTTTACCTAGCCTGGTTGTCGTATCAGGGTGAGATATCTGCAAACTATTGACTGGGGGACTCAGCAACTGTTACAGATTCAGAGACATAGCATTTACCATCCTTTATGATAGCCTCATGCATCTGTATTTGTCCTTTAAAACAGCTATTAGAGCTTCTAAATCAAAGACACTCAGCTTAGAGTCTGACTTCTGTTCTAATACACTTGTGCTGGGTGAGTCCCATGATAGATAGGTAGGACAGATAGATAGATGTCAAAAAGGCAATGAACGAATGCTTAATTAAGCAAGCAGCAAACCTAGTAGAAAAGCCTGTATACCTTACCCTGTATACATCTATACATGTACATTTGATATGCATATGCACTTATTTGTATGTGAGTATAAGCACAAAAACACACTCATGCTTTAATCAGATGCAGTTTAATATTGATTGTCACAAATACTATGATCCACTTCCTCCCCAAACTATGGTGGGTTGAGCTGTAAAGATAGCAAAACACTATTTTCAGCTTTCTTTGCAACTTCTTATGTTACTGAAATGTCTAACTTAAGTGGAAAATCAGATGGGTTTGGAAATTTGCCCAAACCAGTTGCCAGCTCAGTATATCTCTAATACTTGGCATCCTCTAAATATAGGCCTTTTATTCTGGAAGAAGCAAGCGCTGAGGATGCTATTCTGCCTCTCAGAGCAGTGGTTTCGTTTTCCCTTCTGAGACCCACAGTTCAAACTGAGGGGGAAACAAAGGAACTGCTGTTCTCTCTATTAAAATTAATTTATTTAATAAACAACTCAATAATTTCTTCTTTGTTACAGGGAATTTTTTTAGGGTCTTTATTTTGGAAAGAGCTTCTCCAGAGGAATTGCCAGGGGCCCATCTAGTCCGGTATCCTGTCTCTGACAGTAGCTAATGCCATGAACAGCTATGGAATAACCTATTTATAAGGGAAGTTTCTTTGCCCTGAGGACTTTGAGGTTGCCTGTGCCTGGAAGCATGCAAGTTTATAAAGCTTATTTTTATCCTTTCGTATATAACCACAGATGCTCTCACCAGCCCTATCCAGTTCTACTCCTTCCTGCTAGACTCTCTGACTCAGTGATGCCTAATGGCAGCCATTTCCCACAGGTTACTTGTGCTCTGCATTTCTGTGGGGCTGAGTGGATAAATTTGCCATGTATCGCCTTTCAGTGTTACTGGAAGCTCCTCTCTGATGAGCAGGGCGAGCAGCAAAGCCTGATTTACCTTCCCTGCAATATTTGATTGAGGGTGGGGATGCTTTTTGGAGTTTTTCTTTTCTTTTTTCACTCTTTGCGTGTTGCCTTTCATTTCTCCCTCCCACACTTCTAATTTTTCACAGTGTCTTTTCAAAGACAGCTTGAGTTTCTCTTATCCCCTCTAAAGCTCTTTTCCTCCAGTACATTTTTTTTAGAAATGTAGGACTGGAAACACTCTGGAGAATATTCAAAAATCCATCAACCTCCATCTTAAAACTAATCTGCAGCTTTTCCACTCTCACTGGTGCAGACACTCACATCTGCCCCCAGCTGCTAATGTGGCACCATTCGCTGTGGGCCAGTTCACGCCTCTGTGCCCCTGTGATCATCCAAGAGGTTTTCCACCCAGCAACTCTGCATGTGGCTGATGTAGAGGGCACTCAGCATCCTTCACACAGTCTACTTGAACTGCAGAAAGGGATGCTTTTTCTCCTCTCTTCCTGAAAGATACCTTTGAAATGGTGAAACACTCACAAGGTGGTATCCTAAGGAATTTCTGTCCCAATATTTATACATCCTCGAATTTTATTTGCTCTCCTACTCTGCCCACCGTGCAGGGAATACCACACAGACTCCCAAAAGTGTCTTCCCAGGCAGCAACAGCTGACCACACATCAAGAAATGCATGTGATTTGCAAGAGATTTGCAGTGAGAGCAAATCTTTTGTACCCAAACTTATCAGGTGTCTTCACAAACAGACCCAATCCAGACTGGGACTGATATCACAACTTGTATCAGTGGCATGAATACAATGCAGATGGTACCCTCAACTCCTCTAGATTCAACCAGATGCTGCTGATGGTGCTGGCCAGCACCTGCCTGTGGAGCTGTTGTTCCCAAGAGGGCACCGTGGATAAGTGTTTTCCAGCACGACTGAAACTTCAACTCACTGACACCCTGACTCTAAAATGCTACAGCATCCCTCCTGCTAAGTCAGCCAGGAGGAAAGAGAGAGGGGTAGACAGCCTCATGCTCCCTACAAGGGAGCTCAGTGATTTAGAGACTTGCATAAGGACCAAGTTGACTGGATATTCCACCTCACAGTCAGAGGCCAGGATGGGAAAGACAAAGTCCCCAGAGGGGACCCAGCAGATCAGGAATGTGCACCTACACTACTCTCTTGGTATGCCCCAGGTCCCATGGGATGTGCAGCCCATGGGCTTAAGGGAAGGGAGGAGATAGGTCTGCCATGGACAGAGCAGACAGGGAGACTCAAGTGTGGCAGGAGGTGGCTGCATGAGAGCAAAGTGCCTGACCGGGGCAAAACCCAGACTGCAGCCACACAGAGAGGTGAGGGAAGGGAGAAGAGGAACTGCCCACACAGATGCTCTGCTGGGTAAACAGGCTGGAAATGGGCAGGGACAGCTCTGCCACAGGGGACACAGAAGAGACACTTGTTCCAGCTCATATCATGAGAACAGTGGAAGAACACCAGCCACGGAGGTGCAGTTTCATCTTGGTGCTCTGTTCTTTGCTCTTCATTAGCAGAAAGCTGCCATTTGTGAGATTAAAGCTTCAGAAGAACTTCAGGGTCCCAGCGTTGCTGATGCCTCTTCCAAACACCAGGCAGCAGCACCCAGAAAATCTGAACACTCTAAAGGCCAAATACCTTGATTAGCAAATGTGTGCAGCTGAAAACAGCAACATGATGCCTGCGGGGTGGAGGCAGCCCTGCAGTTGGAGATGGACTGCAAGGCAGCAAGGAACAACATCAGAATCAAAGGGGTGAGGGGGGAGGGTGCTGATGAAAGGATGTATAAATTTTACACAGACAGGGAAAAGCACTGAGCTTTCTTAGCTGTGCCACTGGTGGAAGGGAAGATATCAAAGAACAGCAGGACAGAAATTAAAAAAGCAAAAATTAGGCAAATTAAATATTTGTCTATTTTCACTATGATATGCTGAGGTAGTCAGTAGTAGAGGGTCTCAATAAAGGTCAGTCTGATCAGGGAAAGCAGTCAACTCCTTTCTGTACAGAGCCAGAAAAAAGCAGCCTGAAGCAGCTCCACCTGAACCACCCCAAACAAATGTGTATTTATCCAGGGTTAAAATCCCAAGGCTAGAGAGTCCACCCTCTCCCCAGACAATCCATTTCAGCATTCCGCACATAACTTTCAGGAGGCTTTTTCTAACATTTAAGCTATGTCTTTCCTTGCTATAATTTAGGACATTGCCTCTTCTCCAATCCACTGCAAACACAGGGAACAGCTGACTTTGGCTGTCTCTGCAGTCACCTTTTACACATTTAGAGCCAGTTATTGCATCTCCACTTTTGTCACTTTATCCAATGCTTGTGAAAGAACCCTGTTACCACAGAAGCTGACAGTCTCACATCTCTAATGGTGTCACTCTATAAAAAAACACCATTCTGAAAAATGCCAGGCCACCATTCTGTTTATGGCCTATATCCTGAATCATATGTGACTTTGTCAAGGTCAGATGGCAAAGCTTGAAGAGAAGGAAGCTGCCTTTCCTGCTCTCCTCTCTTCCAAGCCTACCTACCTGGCTCTCCTCCTCCTGTTCCAGGCAGCAGCGTGAAAACTGAGTGCTGCAGGCTCTGTTCCTCAAAATGACTCACTTTCTCAGTGTTTTCATAACGTGGAGAAGGTGACTCAGAAACTGCTCCTCGATAAATAAATCATGGTTTGCTCACAAGGGGTGAGCTACAAAAGGACAGGGAGTCTTTACAGTGCTGTGCAAGCAGCTCACATTTTACGTCCCAACCACTTTGTGGCTGGAGCTTCTCCAGCATCTGCCAGACCATTTAAGATAATCTGCCTGCTTTATCTCACGATTGGTGTTATGAGATTGTCTGGGGGGCTTGTCCAAAAGGAAAGCCCCCAATTTATAAACACACAATAACAAATGGCCTCTCCCCAGCTCTCTCTCGAGGCAGCAGGTCCAAGAGGTGTGATTTTGCAGACAGGGAGTGAGGCCCAGGAAGATTTGGTGATATGCCAAGAATCACACAGGAAAGCCATGTCAGCCCGAGGAATTAAACCACACACTGCTGAGCCCCAGCCCGACCATTTGCCTGAACCCAGCTTCTAACTATTCCTGCAGCAATGGTTCCTGCTGAGCATACATGGCTCAAAAGCTGCCCATGGATCTTTACCAGAAAGGAGATTGAGTTAAAATATTTGGAACTGGCTCTCTAGTACACTAACCTCCTAGTTACCTGAGTTCAAGCATTTGGGTTTTAACCTTTCCATATAAAAAGAGAGGACGTTCCAAAAGGTAAAAACCAGTTATTTTTGTAAAAGGGAACTCGCCTATGGAAGCTCAGGGTACTGGAAACCGGGATGAGCATCTTCACTCTTGTCTTGTTTTTTATAATATCCACAGTCTGACTGCTCTGTGAGTGACCAATTCCATGCACAGGACCAGCTTGGCAACTGTGCAAAACAGAAGTGGCAGGAGAGACCCCCCTCTCCCTCCCTGCCTCCGGGCAGAGAGGCTTCATGGAGCCTCCTCTGTACTCCCCACAGCCCTGCAGGCACTGAGGCATTGTCTGGGTGACTTGGTGTGTAAAAATGCTTCTTTTCTAAATTCTTCAGGGAACCTGTGAAGGTAGAATATTTTGTAATGGAAGCCCTAGGTCACCACAGTCCTGGTCAGGATAAACATGCCCTTGAAAAAGAAGAGGAAAACAAGTGTTAACCTGTTGTAAAGGGGCACCACGTCACCAGTCAGGGAGAACTCAGACCTCAGCAATCTCCAGTCTTAGAGCACTTTGCCCATTTTTCCTTCATGGTCATTTGCCTTCTGGGCTTTCTCAGTCTCTTTGATTCACTGGGTCTCCAGGGCATGGGGAGCCTGGAAATCCCTAAACATTGAAGCTCTGGGGCAACCCAAGGAATTTAAGCTGTTTGTGGAATGAGGTGGAAACACTATTCAAACACACAACTTCTCAACCTGTCCCGAAGAACAGCTTGGGCAGACACAGACATCCTTACCAGATGCTTGTTTCCATGGATGGAAAAACCAGGCCTGCTGCCAAGACATGCACCTGATCTAGAAGATTAGAAAACCAGGGCCGAGGGATGTTCTTCAGTTCAGAATATAAATGTGCCCCCCAAAAAAATCTTGAAAAGATGAGAATCTAAAGAGGTCTTGATTTTCATACTGGCTAGTCCCTCTCTCATTTTCCTTCTACTTTCAATCTGTGGGAAATCTTGAAATCTAACTTTTTACATTTCTTAATAATTTTTCATGATTTTTCCTCCAAAATTTCAGTTTCTGGTGAGCTCTGATTATCGGCCCATTTTTACCATCCTGATAAGCAAAGCTCATTCAAACAGTGTTAGTGCCCCACTATGTGATCATATACCAGTGGCCTTAAAAAAGAAGTTGAAAACAAGAGCTTTGCAGGCATAAAACTCCCTTTGCAGTGAATAGAAAAACAAATCTCAATTCACTTTAGAAGGTACTTCATGCATTTTATGTTATACCAAATTGTAGTCTTTTTTAACCTTCTTTATCAGCTTAGAGATCTGTAAACAACTGCTATATGTTTTGAATAGAATATTGATGTCATTTTGCAGGTGACAGGTTTAATAGCTAATATATTTGATTCAGGAACTGACAGCTGCAGTTTAGAGCTGGAAAAGATTTGATTTAATAAAGTTATACAGTGCAATAGGCAATTTGGTTAACACAGGAAGGAATTTGGTTTGCAACCAATCCCTTCACTTAGCAAAAGGCAGCAGCCCCTGTGCTTCAGTGCCCTGAACCAATTACTCTCTACACTCCATTTCAGCATATAAAATCTGCATTTCTCAATTAATAAACACGTCATACTTCTCACTTGACTTCTTTGGTGTGTCAAGTATCTGCAGCATTTCTGAATCAAGAGCAGAGTCCTTCAGCATCTCACAAGTGAGTGGCAGAGCAACCAACTCACTCAATGCAGATGACTTGCAATTCATGCAAGAAAAACACAAGACCAAGGTTGGAAAGGAGGAGGGAGTTCTTAAATCCTACACATCTGAAAATAAGAAAACAAAAGGGGAGGCAGCATTTTTGCCTCCTGAAGGAAAAAATCAAAATTTATTAAAGGAAAGGGACTATTTTAAGTTCGATCTCAAGTCAGTTTAGGCCCTATATGCAATATATATTGTGGGGCTGCCTGGATTTTACCAAGGAGGGGGAATTTTTGTAACCTTGGCTCAAGTAGGTACATTTGCTGTAGCTGTCTTTTGCTAAAGCCAAGTTAGTAATTTCTAGTGCAAAATATTTACTCACAAATTGCCAAAGTTGCACCCCTTAGACCATTATGGCTATGCCACCAGTGTACACTTTACATCCTGTACTTTAAAGCTCTAAGAAATTTGTCAAATATTGTGTTTTCTTTCCTTACCCTATGTAAGACATCTATCAGACACCTTTGAAGTCCACTTTTCCAAGTGAAATTATAAGCCTAACAGACTTGATGTTCCTTCACAGTCTCTGATCTCAAGTATCAGCCTGGAATAATTCCACTCATTTTGGTGTTCATGGACACCCCCTGTCTTGGACAAAACCAGGATGGACATTTTAATTTTTCTGAACAAAATAAACATGTACGTTAATTTGTTAAAATCAAAAGCATTAGTTTGACTAGTTGCCTTTCTTCTCAGCCCTCTTTCCTCACTCCTTGTCCTTCAGGAAATGGCACCACATCTTCTGAGAAGGATAAAAAGGGAATGTTTATTTTTAAGGGCATGTATAGAAAAGATGACCATATATTTATCTCTTTTCCTTTGCTTCCTCTGCTAAGGAAATGCAACATGACCTTAAAACCCCCAGATACAACCAGTGGTGGCAAGCTCTGCAGAGGAGAGCCCAGCAGTGAGAAATATCTGAAAGCAAGAGGCTCGTGGGGTCTCACATGAGCTCATCCTCCATAGGAAAGGTGGAGGAGAGAGTGCCCGTCTCACATGAAGGGAGCAAAGGGGTGTCAGGTCAGAAACAAGTCCTGCTGTGACAGGACCTAGAAAAGCTGACAACTTTACAGCAAGAGCTAAGGCTGCCT
>JAWWLV010000179.1:56813488-56835507 GCA_035041135.1 Platyrinchus mystaceus
CACAACTGGATGTACATGTGCTATTTTTCTCAACTGCTTTCAGGGTATAAAAACACGAGGGGTGAATATTAGAGTTTGGTTATGGAGGATTTCCGCATTGCATTTACCCCTGGGTCAGAGCAAAATCCCAGGTCTGCAGGCAGTGGATCAACACTATCTCTGCCTTAGCACAATTTCAGCTAACCCTGTTCAGAACATTATTCTAAAACCCATCCCAAAAGCTTAGGACCTCCCTTTTGATGCAGCATGTGTTCAGTCTCAGGTAAATGTGATTTGTCAAAGGAGTTATGCCAGCACCACCCTTACAGCCTGCATGTATACCCACACTTTCCTGTGGCAGATAAGGGTGTTATCACTTACTACTAAAATGTTTTACACTACCTACAGGTACCCTGCTCTCAGATGCTAAAGATTTTGCTGAATGTTAACTAAAGGAGCTAAAACGTCCTATGTGGGTGTTCCCTTTAGCTAAGTTTTCTATCCTTACCTCAGGGGGGAGGCAGGAAAAACTATGGTTTTCCACTCACATTTGAAAAAAGTCCTGAGGAAATCCTTGCTTGGAAGATTATATTTGGGGGCAGGAACTTGGCAGTGGTGGCTGGAGGACAGGAGTTTAATCAAGGACATGCTTCCCACACCCCCACTAGATTAAAAAACCCTGCCCATGTTTAGCCAAGTTCATGCTTGGAAGATAACTACTTCCAGAGGCTCCTGCTCAGCCTTCAGAAACTTCTGTCCTCACAGAGGCCAAGCCGACTGCAGTTTGAGTCAAACCTGAGCTGAGAGCAAGGACATTATCTTTCCTATTCTCTCAGATGCATTTTTACTAGTAAATTAAGCCTTACTGAGGCCTGTAGCACAGTCTATAATGCTTAATTATTAGCACGCTCCCTGGCACAGTTTTGGCTTGTCCTAGGGAGTACTTTCAGAGACTGTGTCTGGGCAGGGTTCAGAGAGCAGCACTTGCCAAGGGCTGTTCCCAATAGGCAGAAAGGATAAAGCCATCCTGTTATGGGAGGAAGAGAGTTTAGCTGTATGGATGTGAGCCAGGCTGTGCCACTTGCTCTTCGTGCCAGCAAATGGGCTCTGGCCCAGTTTAATTACAATGAAGACATATAATCAGTGACTTCTCTGTCAGGCATTGGCACTGAGGAAGGAGGAAAAATTGAACTGTGGAAAGGGAAGAGCTGAATCCACTAGAGGGGAAGGGATGTCATCAGGAGAGGGTAATCTTAAACTTCAAGTTTGGGGTAGGAAAAAATTACAGTGGAAGCTGGTGCAAGTGAAAAGGTAGGAATGGATGAGATAAAGAGGTCAGGAAGAAAGATTTGGATGGGAAATGCATTACTTTGAGAAAGAGTTTAGCAGGTGGAACAAAATGAGGTTTTTCAAAAATGTAGAATGAGATGAGGGAAAGAAAGTATGAGGAAGAGATGAGATTGTGGAAACTGGAAAAGGTTAACTTAGGAGAACGGGAAAAAAATCAGTCAGGCCTTCAGGCAAGGAGAGACTACAAAGCCCTTTGAGAGAACAAGGAGAACTTCTGTCCTCCAGCATTCATGACCCACCTGGTCTTAGAAAGGAGCCCAGGCTTTATCAGGAGTTTTCATGTGTTGCTTACACGTTTCTGTATCTTTATCTTTGGCTTTCACCTGTGTCACATCTCATTCTTTCAGGAGCAATTTAATCTTCCTGTCTCAGCAACCTCATGGTCAGACAGACGAAATGTCAGAAACTGTTATGGTAACCCAGCCTGTGTGTGTCCCTGAGCGAAAAAGTGGAGCAGCAATTTCCATCAATAACTCCCTGCGGAGATTTGGAAAGGCTCCATGTTCCCTTAAAGGTATCCTTGAAGAATCACTTTAATTAACCGTTTACCTGCTGTACATTGCCTGAGGCTTTCACTAGCTAACACTGCAGTCACTTTAGTATCAGCTTGTTACTAGTCATAGGAACAGTCTAGGCAGGATTCACTTGCAGTCTTTGATTTCTGTCAAGAGAAGAACAAGTCACACTGTGCTAAGAATCCATACTGGGAACCATCTGACCCACCTAAAAATTGAGACACAGGAGGAGACCTCAGGCTTCCTTCTCACTGTGACTGCAACATAAATATTCCATTTTACTTTTTTTTTTCTTTTTAACTGAATATTTTACTGACCCTGCAAAAAAAGAGGAATCCTCTCAACCATGATCACAAACGAACAAAAAAAAGCAGAAAGCTCCCACTGCTATTGTGCTTGGAATATAACAGTCAAGGTTAGCACATCATAGCTAAACAATATGCATTTGAAAGCCGTCAAGAGAATAGTGCTTTGTTCTAATGAAAAGGATTGAAATGTTTTCTACTGTCTGCCTTGACACTTCATGTTACAGTACTTGGAATTACTTCAGTCAGGGAAGCTGTCACATCACTCATAAAGTGCCTATGGAGCACCAACAAGGCAGCAGCAGCACCGAGCTGGTGCAGAGCACCCACAAAGAGGATCATTTCTGTCCTTCTTCCTTGCCAGAACCACATTTGCTCAGGGACCACCAGAATGAAAGAGGATTTCTGGTGGTTGGGTTGGGTTTGTTTTGGGGGTTTTTTTGATTGCTGTTCTGGCACCATACCAATGTATCCTGTGGGCCAAGACAGAGTGCTCAGCAATTTCAGCTGGAGGAGCTCTGGGGTGAGTGTTTGCTGAGAGGTTGCTCATGCACAACACTGTCCATTTCGAGTCTGCCTGCAGGGATTTTTGTGAGTCCCATTTATTTTGAGTTATAAACAAAAGGATGGAAATTCTGATCCTGAGCATACTGGGCATGTAGAGGACAAACAATCCCAGCTATAGGCTATGCCTGGATTATTATCAGGCAGGTGTCTTAAGGTGGGGCTAAATAAGGAACTTTCTAATGGGGTAAGCCCAGCATTTTAGAGGGAGGAGGTATGTGATAAAGCTGGATGAGATGCTGTTGGGTTTGGGAAATACTTAAGCATAGAGTCAGGAAGCAATTACCCTTTCAGGTGTAAACTAGTTCCAGAAAGACATTCTGGCTGGTGGAAAAAGCCCTGAGCAAAAACCCACTTGGTTTGGAGGGTAATTAATGAGATCAGTAATTAAAGGAATGCTGAAGTCATTCCTCCTGCCCTCCTCCCCCATCAGTAAAGGACAGCCACAGCAATTCTCAGAAAATTAATTCATCCACAGTAGTGGCATAAAATTGTGTAACAGAAAAGCATAAAAGCACAGCTCTATGAACCAAAAAGAAGAAGACAAAAAGGAGATAACAAACAAACAAACAAATGAAAAAAAACCAAAACAGTTAACTAGCTCTTCTGGGGAGATACTCAGTTTCAATTTTGCTAGCATTTCATTATTGCACAGGTAGAGCTGCAGCCTGGAACTTAGCATCACCAAGGAACCCAAAGTGCATCCCTCTTATCACTAAAAAATTCCCGATTCTTTGTGACAGGAACAGCATTGGTAACTACAGTCCCTGGTCCTTCTTCAATCACCTGCCACCATCACAGACTCCTGGACTGAAGATCAGATGCAGAACAGCCTCAGGCACAGAAGCAGGAGGGAGGCAGAACTTAGTTACCTCAGCTCAGAACTGCAGTCCTCAGAAAACCTTTCCTGATGCTACTTCTCCTTGTAAGTAACCAACATGGCCTTTGCCTCTTCTCAGGTAGCTGAAACAGCCACCTGCACACATCAGGAGAGGTTTTGAGTGGTGCTCAATGTAGTTTCAAGTGAAGTCCCTGGATTCCAATCAGGCAGGGTAGCCCTGGGCACACAGAAGAGTTGCTGGAGATATTTAAACAGATATTGAACCCAGACACTCTCAGGGTTAGGCAGCAGCTGATTCACATTACAGTTTTGGCCTGCAGGACCTAATTTTACTTCTGTTCTTTTTGAGTATCCAAATCCTCATCTGGAATGAGCCTCAACCTAAACACCCACTTGCCAGGAACAAACCATCTGTCCTGTTTTCATTTCTACCTGGGAACCATCAACACCCTCTCCCTATCTAGCCTGGAACTAATCAGCCCCACATGCCTGTGCTATGCAGCAGTAATTACCCTCGACCTCAAGGCAGGGTCTTCACGCCTGAGCCCAGTATAAGTCAACAGAAAAACCTTTGCATCTGCCAACAACAGATGTGTTCACTGCTGGGTAGTGGGCAAGTGCTTCAGGGAAATCCTGGTAGCCCAAAGAGAAGCACAGTTACACAGTCACTAGATGGTTCCATTAAATGGTTCCTCACTGTGTTTCTGCTCAGCTCTTTCATGTGCTTCCATCCGACCCACTGCATATCCCCGACCACCTGAATGGCATTTCCAGTACCTTGCTATGTTGACTTTAGGTGTTTTCCCACCAGACAAACTAGCATCGTTATCCTGAAGAGCTGATAGGAGGGTCTGTCAGGGGGCAATAACTTAACTTCCTTCTCCTAAAGGGAGCAGCCTTTGGGACCGTGACAACAGAGGAAAAACGAATCCAGGGTGTTCCTATTTCGAGCAGCTCTTTGAAATGCAGAGTTAAGAGTTAGGAACTAAGCTCTCCTCTGCTTGTCCAAGAAAATAAAACCTTACACCTCAACTCAAGGAAAGAAAAAAAATTTATTTTTTGACACAGAGAATAAAGCTGGTGTTAATGACCGAAATGTGTTCATGGTAATATTCTAAATTATCTTTCTTTAATTTAGAGGAATTAAATAGTTAATTAAGGGGTAATATTCATTATGCCAGAGTGTATCAGGCAAAAAATGGTCTTGAAGGTAATTAAGAACTGAGTCTTTCTGCTAACAACACAAGTGTATTGCAAGACAATATTCCAGTACAGTGAAAATCATTCCTACTTTTAATTAGGTAAGGTATGATGATTAAGAAAGGGACAATCTTTAAAAAATGGTACAAAGTACATTGTTCTTCATCCTTCACCAAACGAAGACTTTTCTTATGACAAATGCCAACATATTCCAGTACTTTTTAGTGCAAAATCAGAGGGAGGAATTAACTTGCAAATGTATCTAAGAACAGGAATTCTTGAACATTTAGACTCAGGAATCTCAATATATTTTGCTATCAAAAATAGCTAACAGATTAGCTTTTAAATACAGTAACAACATCAAATAACAATGAAAGTGGGGGGGAACCCCAGTTCTGGCATGAGGAAAATATTATCAGAAAAATAAACAGAATTTTTTAATTATGTCACTTTTTTAAGGTGTCAGAGTGCACAGGCAACAGCTGGATTTTTATGAAATTGCCATTTTCTTGGTCACATAGAATTTCAGAGAACACTGTTCACCAGGCAAGAGGCTCTGGGTTCACTTCCCACCCCTGGTCTTCTATGGACTGCTTATATCAACTCAGGCAAATCATTTAGCACCTATAAGCATTGCTTTTGATCTCAGTAGTCAGGGTAATATTTATTTTCTCCCATCCCTGCCTTGTTTGGTTAGCTTGAGTGCTCTTTGAAGAAAGACCTGCCTTTTCCTCCTTTAAATAGCACCTCCCAAGAGGGAAAAGAGGAATAGCTTCATCTTGGTTGTACGCACAAATAACAAATGACATTCTCCAGAGTGTGCTCGCAGTCACCTTCAGCTCTTTGCTGATGTGATTTTGCTCTGTGGAAGTGACTCCACCCATTGGGAAGCTGTGCACCTCACTCCCCTTGTCCAATCCTTTCCCTGCTTCAGTAAAGCAGT
This sequence comes from Platyrinchus mystaceus, assembly GCA_035041135.1. NCBI lineage: Eukaryota > Metazoa > Chordata > Aves > Passeriformes > Tyrannidae > Platyrinchus > Platyrinchus mystaceus. The sequence goes on from JAWWLV010000179.1 coordinate 56,819,186, forward strand.
TGTGACAAATGGCACCTCACTAGCAAAACTAGCAGTAGCAGAATGAAAAATAATGAGTCTAGAAAGCAGCAGGAAGCACAAGAACTACAGTCAAAAAGGAGGCACAGTGCTGGGCACCAAGGACAGCGGGAACTCATGTCCCTTTTGGGTATTATTATCTGCCAGCATGGCTGAGTAGCCATCACGATGAGCAAGGACATACACCTGGTTTATAGGGACAGACAGATGAACAGACAGTGCTCCTGATTTTAAATATCCAGGATAGCAAATGCAAAGGTAGGAGACCACTTTCTCACACCTTCTTCCAGGCCAAATAGAACCAAATGAAATCCATAATAACACTCCTGTTGCTTTTGGATCAAGCACAGGGGAGGGTGATGTGGCTCTCAACAAGGCAGCCAACAGCTGTAACTACTACAGGCTTCAAAAGAGTAACACCTCTGTAGCTCATTTTTCAACATTAACTCTATCCTTTGACAGAAAGTTTAGTTAAACTTGGCTTCTTGGGGACAAGGAAGAAGCAAGAAAGAGAAAATATCCATTGTGCCTCAGAGTCAAAGCAGGGCAAGACAGAAAGTCATGTCCTTCACCAGCTCTTCCTCCAAAAAGTGTGATCTTTATGGAGGAAAAAATACTATAGCTCAAGCAGAACAAGTCATCCCCATTTATCTCCCTGAAACTTGAAAATCACTGTTTCAGCAGAGAACCAATTTTCAGAGGCAGGGTTGGTTGGGCAAATACATATTACACAGTCAAGGGCAGTGGGATGCGAGATGTTCCTTCCCATGAACCACTTTGAAGATCCTGGACCTTCCTTGGATCTACGTTCATAGACCAAACTGGTCACATCCCAGAACAACCTCCCGAGTCAGAGCAGGCTCAGATGGCAACCAAATCCACAGCATATTGAAGTATTCACAGGTATCCCCTGGGGGACTCATCAGGTCAAGGACAAAAACAGCCATTGTGGCATTCACTGTGACTGTCCAAAGAGGATTTTTCCATCTCAAATGATGGTCAGTGTTGCAGTGAGACATTTTCTGATCACAGCTTACAGGAAGCAGCGATGCTAAGTTCAGGTGAGCCTCCAGTATCCAGACCAGAGCAATACTAAAAAGTGAGCCAAATGTTATACAAAACTGAGCTTAATATATAAATTTATTCAAAAACTTTGTGACTTGTTCAGTTCCAGGAAAAAAATATTCTGAAGTAATGCAGGTAGCAAGCCTAGGCGATGGCTAAAACATTTATGCAGACCTTTCCAGGACTCAAAGATTTCTACATCTGCTGTTGGCCAACCACTTGGCTCCTGGTCTTATGGTTTAATGATCTGGATGCTGTTATAAACCATTCCACAAGATTTATGAAGCAACAGAGTATATTTAGGAAAGGAAAGGGTAAGGAACTGGAGCCTCCCACCCAAAATCACTGAGTACCCAACCATCAACCTACACAATTTTCACTGCAAGCAGCTCCTTTTTCCCAGTTATCAGTGAACCAACCTTTTCACCAGACAGCTCAGTAGTTACTAATAGAAAACTCAAAAAGACAGGAGTAAGCTTTCTTGCCAATGGAAATTGGTCTCATCAGAAAAAAAAATCTTACCACTTCATGCACCACTTGCTAGCACATGTCATTGGGCTGTTACACTGCTAGAAGAGCAAACAAGCTGCCTTACAGGGTCAGTCAAAGCCCCATCCTGGCTGGTACCCTGCTTTGGGCAGTGAGTGGGGGAGGAGATAAGAAGGAGCCATGCAGAGGGTGAGCATCCCCGGGCACGTGTTCCCAGCACTGGCTGTGTTTGGTTCATTCCCAGGAGGGAAGTTTAATAATTAACAATAAGACAATCAAAGGTAGTTTTAACTTTCAAGCATAACAAATTGACCAACGGTTACGGAGTCCAACCCTCCCTCCTTTCAACAGTGTAAATTCATACACTTTAACAGAGGTGCGTTTGTGTTGGGTTTTGTTTAAGCTGCCGTGGCTTAGTTCACCAGCCACTCAATCAACAGCCCTTGAAATTTGTCCCTCACTCCTGACCTCCTTCACCCTTTCAGAGACCACAACAGAGATTCTGTAACATGCTTCCTGAAAACTGTCCATCAAAGCTGTCCTGTTCCTTTTCCCCATTCAGCTGAACTTTTCTTTTCTGTGGATACTTGCACACTAACTTCAAGAGCCAGGGCTCAAAAGAGCATTGAGGCAAAGCAAGCAAAAAAAAAAGTGTTGAATTGTGAGGTGGTTCTGATCATTCAAATGCTCATGAATTGTCAGAAATCTGGACAGGTAATACCTTCTCTAAACAGAGTCTTTAATTTGGAAAAAATCCTAAAAGCTCAGCATTTCACACCTCCGCTGAGATATGCCTCTGGCTACCCTTTTATTTTTCATGCCGTGTTTTCTGAAACGTTACATTCAAGAGAATACATTGCCTTCAAATCATGTACACATGCATGTTTATTAAGTCATTACCATAGCCTTAAGTCCATAAAATCACTGTGGACTGCAATACCACATGTGCATCCAGCAATTAGATGAATAAATTAACCCTGAAAATTTTCTGCTTGGGGTGGAAGGGAACAAGCTGTACTCTGAAAGTTGAAATAACACTCCAGCACAGAGGAATAATTTTGTATTTAAAAGACTGCTACCTGATTAGTGCTGTGAAAAAAAACCAAAAACCACCTCATCATGCAGATGATTACCGATAGCCTTAAATTTCTGAAATAAAAAGAGGAAAAAAATATTAGAAAACAAGGATCTGGCAGAGCACACACTTCCAAAGTGCATTACTCTGTCAGTGTCATTTTCTATGCAGCAGTGTTCTTTCAATTATTTCTTCCCCTCTCTTCCTCTCTGCAAAGAAAATTGGCAGAAAAAGTTGCCTGCAGGATCAGAGAGGGGTATTTTTATCAACCTACAACTAGATTAAAAATCCTTTATCTGAAATGCAGCAGAGGACTGGCCTAAATTAAATCCCATCTCCCTCTGCTTCTGGGCTGTGAAGGAGTATCACACATAGGGCATCTTGCTTAATTTGTATTATTTTTTAATTTCTGTTGGTTTTAATTTATACTTGCGCAAGTTGCTCATGCAAAAAAGGACAAGTGAAGAGCAGAAAGCAACATAGCCAATGTCCAAAAGGGACAAATGAGGGATGTTCACTCAAACATCTGCTCAGTCTATCACCTGAGGACACAGGAGTAGGTCAAGCCCACAGCTCTGAAGGGCAACTTCTAGCCAGTGCATCAGCAGCCAGGACATCAGCTTTTACTCTTGCTGCAGTGCCCTCTTTATCTCCACAGAGACTACTCACATGTCAGAGCATTTGCAGAACCTGGGCTTGCATGAATTTTTAATGGTATTAATAATCACTATTTGTGGTGTTGTACTGCAGTGTGACTACCAGAGAGCCCTTCAGTAACTGGGTCACAGAAATGCCCTCTGACACCATGGCTGTGCATTGCTGACATAATCACCAGGTGTTAACTGTACACACACACACATGTACTGGCTTAATTAAGCCCATTTGATGCAAGTCTCTTTCAACTGCGCAGCCCTAGAGCCCAGGGGGTTTGATGTTGCAACCCAGATACTGTTGGATAAAAATAGGGAAGAGGACAGTAAACAAAGTTGGGAAACAGAGACAGGAAAAAACAGGACCCTGAGAAGGTGGCATCATGGTCTGACTTGTTACTTACCTGTGAGCAAACTGCTTGGCTTATACAGGAAGGGTTATAAACGTTTGGGTCTCTTCCCTTTCAACCCTGTAAAGGACACCACCACCGAGAATAAGGTTGAGTGACGAATCAGCAGACGTCCTGCCCGGGGTATTTTTGGGTAGTTGTTCCAATTTCTGCACTACTGGCTTCTCTGGCTCCATCTCATGTCAGAGTGTTCAGGAGCAAAGAGCTATTAACTTGGCTCAGCAGTGATTGCTGTGCACAATGTCCTGGGCAGAGACTTTTCATTTAATTTTCATACATCATTTACAGCTTGCTGCAGCCATTCCAGAAAGTGAGCACCAATCTCCTTAAGTTAACATGGAACAAACAGGAAAGGAGATAGAATTCTTCTGTTGTTATTTAAAAGTCTTGTCATGTCTGGGCACATTTGGTGCTACCACTGATTTCATTTTCAATATACTTCACTGATATAACAAAGTCATTTCCTTGAGAATACACAGGGGAGGCCTGGACAGCATTAATGAAGAAAAAAACAAACATAACCAATTTGCTAGTAACAAACCTATTTTCTGCATTGCCCTTTGCTTGTTGCTGGGTATTTTTTCCTCACATTTTATATTAATATGATGGGCCAGACTCTGATTTTCAGCATTGCTGTAAACCACCACCACCACAAAGGAGAAAACAGAATTTCTACAGATTTATAAGTGTAACATAGATGAGGATAAGGCCCTAAAACTTGTCTCTAAATAGCTTATACAGCTCCTTCTGTTTATTCCTCAATTGGAACTGCCAAAATATTATGTGAAAAGTGCTCTAGAGAGGTCCAAGAGTCCTTCTGCACCCAAGTTCAGCAATCACTATGTCTGTGTCCTTTAATCTTTTATCCTCTTTGCTGCAGTTACACACTCTATGAAGAGAAGTATAATAATAACTCCTTTGCAGCCTCCAATGGCTGTAAGAAGGATTAATTAGTTAATGTTTGCACAGTACAGGGGCCAGGCTCTGTGCTGATTTATGCTTGATGCATGTCAGCAGGGGTGGATTAAGGTGGGAGCCAACACAGATTCGAGCCTCTTGTAAAGAATGCACCAAGTTCAATGTTACTAATTTGCTCATTGTTTAAGGTTTTTTTATGTGTTTTGTTGTTTTTGGTTTTTTTTTTTTTATGTTGGCTTCACAGAGCTTACAAGGCTTCTTACCTATCCATCTGGGGAGCTCTGCACCTCTGCAGATGGCTGTGGGGACCAAACCTGGCAGTGGTCTTTAGGGAACATCTGAGGTCACAGAGATGAAGTCATGATAAGCAGCTCTCCAGAACAAGGAGTGGTGGCACAGAGCCCTGACTCCACAAACCAGGGCATAAGCAGACTTTCCTCTAAAACAAAGTCAGGCAGTGGAGAAACACTTATTTAAGGAAGAAACCGATTCACTGGTTTTTCTAGATCTCTGCTTTGCACGGGTGTAACCAGTACATTTAGGTACTTCAATGACACTGGTGAAGTGATGGTGCATACCCTTAGAGTAAAGCAAAATAAGCACAAATAAGTCTAATCTGGCTTTTCAGTTTTAAAAGTCTTCTAGGCAATGATTGCATTTCACTGCATAGGAACATATGGCACTATTACTTGATCCTCTTACCAAGGGCAACATTAATGACTTTCCCCCTAACCCAGCAGTATACACTGTTGAATGGTTAAAAGGATGTTCTAGTAAACAAAATGCACAAAAGCCTGAGCCTATACTGTTATCCTTCTCCCCTCTGCCCTTTGAATCCAGGCCAGGAATATCTCATGTATCATATGAAAGGATCACCCTAGTGAGAGCACAGTGACAGTAACAACGATACCAGCTGCATCAGTGAGCACTGCTGTGCAGAGCTTGATTTAGTGCCTGCCTATTCTGGAATCATGAGAAAAAGCAAAAATACAGTACTATTGCTCCATGCAGAGTTGGTCCCTGTATAATTTTCCAGGAGGTGCATCCCATAATTTTCCACAATAGTCCAAGAATGATATTGGGATGAGCTTTCATGTGAAACAGGCCAGACTAAGTCCTGTGACTGAACAGGGAGCCTTGATGTCTAATTCAGCCATATATATATGTGAGATGCCCCAAGCCAGAGAGACTAAATAGCCCTTGTCAAATAATTGGTCTGCTGAAACCAGCCTGTCTTACAGTACCCCTGATTAACAAAGTAAAAGCATCAGGTCCAAAAATCCTGACAGTTACTAAACTTCAGTATGTATAAAGCAATGACACATCAAAGATAAGGGGAACAGAAGAAAAAAAAACCCTTTGTATTTAAGACTACCACAGCTTACACAGCACCATTTGTCAGGGCCAGCTCTCAGGATATCTGCTTTTGTGAGAGTTGTGCAAGGGAGAAGGGTAGGGAGGATTCTTTGCCTCAGTGAAGTTAATAGCTGACTGAATTCAGTGGAGCCCAATTCCTGTCTCCCTGTGTGCTCATTGGAATACCACATTTGTTCAGTCCTTTGTACTTGGCCCTACTGCCCTCTGCTACACAAAGTATTACTGCATTCCCAGATAGAATTTTCTCATTTTGTTGCTTCAGTCATGGGCCCATAAAAACCGTTTCAATGGGTAGAATTGTTAATTGCAGGAATAGGGAAATAGATCTGCCATCAATGTTAATATTCTTTGATAAGTAGCTGTCTAGAAATCACTTCAAAGTAACGAAGAGACATTGAAGTAATTTCCATCGAGAACAGTGCTTGATAGACAGACACATGAGCAGGTAAATAGAACCCTAAGATAGCAGAATGTCACATACATATTTATGTATTAACACATGCTGATGCAAAAGGACTCTTTCAACTGATATAGCAAGATGCAAAATATTTTGGTGAATCACTCTATTAACCAGGCTCAGGAGTTGCTAAATAAGACAGGAACCAGGAGGCTACCTGAAGACAGCAAGTTCCTGGTGACCCTCTCACAATAGAAAAAAAAGTGAGGGTGTATTTCCTGAGGTTCAAAGTACAAACAAAAGACAAAGTAGCTATGACAAAGAGATAGAACAAGGGTAAGACAGCCCCAGAAATTATTTTGAAGACATGCTGAATCAATCAGCCATAGACTAGCCTGCAGTGGAGGTGAAGAAGACTTTTAATAAAAGAATGTGTTAGTAAAAAAATAGGAACTCTGGGTGGTGAAGAAGTAGGAAGGGATTTTAAAGCATTTATTAAATGTATCTGTGAATTAAAAAAAAAATTAGCAATTTTCAATGAGCTTTAATTTACGATGCTCTGAAAGTAGAATAATGTAGGCACAATGATCAAAGATTTTTAGGGACAAAAACTCTAGAAACAAATCCTCAGGAAGAAGGAAGCCTGGAAAATATCCAAAGGGGATTATCTCATGAGAGACATAGTAAGAACACTGCTTCTTTATATTCCTCTTCATATTAAACCCACAGTAAACTGTTGATTTTCAAAGCAACCACAAAAAATCAATCATCAGAATGATGTGCATATGACCAGTCTGGAAGCATCCAAGTGGGAGTTCACTAGTATGATCTGTGCAGTTTAAAAAAAGGATCATTCATAGCAGCATTATGGTAGTGTCTAGGGGCCAGCCTGTGATCTCTTTGTTCTAGGCTCTGAACAAACAGTGCAGAGAGTTTGCCCGAGGAATTAATGACCTTAACAGACAAGACAAAAGGTTGGAGAAGGAAACAATCCAGGAAAGACAGACTACTCTCCCCACATTTGCCAGGACAAATCTATGTCTTTGTATAAGCTAGTGGCAACTACCAAAAGTGGGGTAGAGCATCCTAGTGCTTTGAACACACTCCCATTGTTTGAGCAACTCCAAAGTTCATACAAGAACTGCACAGTGCAGGTTACCTTTGGTTTGTGGGTCATAAGTCAGAACTTAGACCTCCTAGGAAGCTGAAGACTTTTAAAAGCTGGTGTTTTTTACTGTAAGGAGGCTGAATGCAGCATATGTGAAAGATTAAAGGAACATCAGGCAGCTGTTAGAGGTTTGCACGATATGAACTCAGCTTTGGCAGCGTCTTCTGCAAACAGAGAGGTGAGACAGAACAGGATAAAGGTCGGTAGCAGAGTCCAGTGGTCTCAGTGGACTCATAGAACTTCTGACGTCTAAGAACGCCATGGCACAGCTATGCCACGCATGAGACCATTAACTTGGTCATAATCATTAGTCAGTCACATTTTCTTAATTGTTTGACCTCACCTATCTTTATTCCTTAGATGATCTCAAGCAGAATTCTGTGCTCCCCTGGCATTTTTCTCTGTGATGTGCTGCCTACCAGAGCATGGAGAAAACACTGAGATAACTTCCAACTGAAAGGGTGACTGGAAACTAAGCAGAAATGGCAAGCACACCCCACGCAGAATTGAGCATGACCCAGGCTTGTACCAATATCCAAAGAGAAGAAAATCAAATATAAATTGCTATTAATCCTAGAATAATAGAATGGTTTTTTGGTTGAAGGGATCTTAAAGATCATTTAGTCCCAACTCCCTGCTATATCAGGTTGCTCAGAGCCCTATCCACACTTGGACAACTTCCAGGGATGGGATATCCACAACTTCCCTGGGCAACCTGTTCCAGTGCCTCACCACTTTATAATCTTCCTATGTTCTCCCTAGCCATGAACTGGGAATCATTTTGGAGTTGTTACAATCTGCAGTATGCCAAAGTCCTTTGCTCACCACTGTGTGTGGGGTTATAGAAGCAGCCCTAGAGACTAGAAGTCCATTTTGTCCCAAAAAACGGCCAAAGGCCATGGTGTTCCAGGGTGGAGCACAAGACAGAAAATCTGCCTCAGGATAAACACTTGTCAACATAGGCCTTCTGAGTCAGAGGTGCTGCAGAAGTCTTCACTAGGTTTTTTTTCTTCCGTTAATCTGTCTAGGACTGGTTTGTTCGTTTGTTCTGAATCCTATAAACAGATACAGACACCTGTGGCAAGAAGTTTCATAGAACTACATATCATATGAAGAAACATTTTTTTTCTGCCTCTTTTGAACCAACCATCCCTGAGCTGTTTTTCCTCATATCCCCTAATATTCCCTTATCTAGGGGAGTACAGTGACCAATCCTTCCTTATTTACCGTTTTTATGGCATCCCAGCTGTCAGTATTGATACCTTCAATTATCTCCAGCTTGAAGCCTGTTATCTCAGTCAGTTGTTCCTCAGACAGAGGCTCTTCCATATTACATTCTTGCTGCCCATCCCTGAATCTTTTCCATGTATCCTTTATGAGATGGGATGTACCAGAAATGCATATAGCATTAAATAATTACAGAATGACATAAAAATGCTCCCTGTCATGTTCTCTATTCCTCTCTAGATTTTTTTAACATTTGATTTGCTTCTTTATCAATATCACAGATGATGCATCATGTCATTAAGGAATAAGATTTGGGGGAAATAAATACAGTTTCACAGAGATGGGAGCTACTACTGGCAGCATGGCCCAGACAGTCTTAGATGTAATTGCCAACAAATTAATTCACCAAAGAGCACTAAACCACTGATGCTATTTTAGGCTTCATTTTGGTAAATAGCGCATTACAGAAGAAGCGTTCAAAGAAAATAACCTTTGACTGAGTGATCACAAGTTGATTCAGTTTAAATTAAATGAAAGAGTAAACAAAAATAGGTCTGTAATTAAGGTTCTACATTTCAAATGGGCAAAATTTGAGAAATTAAGGGGACTAATTAGTGAACTCAGCTGGGCTAAAGAACTGAAAGGCATGAATGTGGGAAAGGCATGAGATTCCTTTCATCCAAAAGTATAAAAACTACCTCCAGCATGTCCCGAGCCAGGCAAAAATAAAGACTGTAAAAAATACTGTAAATGTAAGTGAATGGGTAAACTACCTCAAAAATATAATAGCAATCAACGAAGGGCCAACAAAGAATGGAAAAAAAGGAACTCAGCAAAGAGAACAACACTTTAGAGATCAAGAAGCTTGAGACTAAAATGTGAAATGCCAAAACTCAAAGAGAGCAAGACCTTGCAAAGTATACAGGAGTAAACAGAAATAGGCTGCTCAGCCCTATGAATAAAATAAACAATGTGAAAAAGAGTGGAGTAGATAGCCGAGAACCTAAAGACCTGAAGGTTTCAGCTGCAAAACTAGATGGATACTTTACACACAATGATTTTTCAGCAAAGATAGTAGTGATAAAGAATAGGAGAATGGCTGACAATAGCAGAAGTATGGCAAGTACCACATGAAAAAGAATCTTAGCTCAAAAAGCCTAATTTCTTCAAAACCATCTCCATCTTCTTGGCACTGCAGATGCCATGATAACCCAGCATAGCAAAACAGAGAGTTGGTAGGTGGGAGAGTCTGGAGAAAGGGGAGAGAAAAGAAAAGGGAATGGGAGATGAGATGAATAAGCTGATCTAAGACAGAATGTTAAGATGTACTTCATGTGAAGTGCTGTTGAATTATCCCCAGGAGCGGATGCTCCAGGAGCTCAGGAGGCAGTGAAGACCTCAGTGGGAATACAGGCATTTTCACTCCCCAATACTTGCATTTTGCTCCTCCAAGAACAGGCAGTCTGTTCCAAAAGCTGTATTCTCTTCATTACTCAGTATAGGAGAGCTGCAAATTTCAAAAATCTACAAAATACTCTTGAGAGGCAGCACTCTTGGGTAAATGAGAGTGTTCTCCTGTACAAACATTGGCTATAGGAAAGTCTCAAGTAAGGCTTGGAATAAATGGGATGACCTTTTCACTTGGGAGAGCTTAAAATACAAGCCGCCCCACTGAGAAAATTCTACAGGAAAGACTTTGGGTAATTTCTCACTGCTGAATGTTTATGTTAATACCATTCTAAATTAGAGCAAAATTAAATAATTTAAGTAATTTTTGTTCTGTGGGGGAGGGTGTATCAGGTGAGGAGTATAGTCTACCAGAGCTACTGAGACAATAACTCACTTAAAGAATTATTTAGCTATCAGCTGGGAAACACATACCATCATTTGGCAGGGCATGCATGGCTTACAAGACATTAATCAGGTATCCACTGGAGAAGAAAATAGTGATACTTTTACAAAAGACTGTAATTTCAAGGGTTGTTAATAAGTGAATAAATAAAACTGCTATCAATAGGAGTAGTTGCATTTTTGTATCTGTAGAACTCCATTAAAGCAGCCACACAGCTCTTTTATCACACTGAATTAATGTTAAAATATCTCCTTGACCTCATCTGCACTCTGTAGCCTTCCACATTGCACCATAGTCTTCAAATAGCCTCCCAGTGAAGTGGTTTTTTGCCTCTCTTGCTGTACTCACATATCCAGCCTGTGCAACATCTGCCCTACCAAATGACTCTTTCATGGAGTCCAAGCCCTGCTCAGCATCTGCTCTGGAAGATCTGCCGAAATCAGCAGCAGCAGAAAGGCCAAAGTCCTTTGAAAATTCTGGTCTCAGTCACGTTGCAGAGCATCAGCCATAGGGTTGCCATATTTCTGTCCCAGGTTTTCAGGAAGCATCAAACATACTCTGCCCACGTTTTACAGACGTTCTGTGCTTGGAAACACATGGCATTTATTGTGCATATACAGACCATCTGTCCAGCGTACAGACCAAAGGCCCGTGGCTCCTGGAAACGCTGAACGCAGCACACGTGCTCCAGAGCTAATCTGGGCATATGCAGAAAATGCATCTGAATTTTTTACTCTGCCTGAGCAATCTCTGAAATCCTGGACAGAGGTAATGAATTGCTTAACTTAAAATTCTGTAAGGGAAGAAGGTGCATGTCCACAGTGTGTTAAAGCTCAAAACGTGCTCTTTCACAGGATATGAAGGATCTTACCAATGCTGCCTGCTCTGTTGTGAGCAGAGTAATGGTTAAAGTACCCCACTGGAATGGAACCAGGACCTCTCCAGCCCTCAGGAAAGGGCCTGAACCCTCTGATGAAACAGTCAGCACCAGAGATCTCAGCCTGAACAGCCAGAAATGATGGAGATGGGAGTTGTGATAAACTGATTTTATGAGAACTACTGGGCAGCTCCAGAGAGCCTTGAGATTTCCAAAACACAACCTTCTTTCTTCCCACTCATACCCACTTCCATGGAAGACAATGGGGGTGACCAGCTTACATTTTCCAGGATTGATCTTCTCTGCATAAGGAGATATGGAAGTTCTGACACAGTTTACGGTCAAATTCCATCTCAAAAACTTGTTGCAAAATGTATGCTGAGTAGGGAATGTGTGTTCAGAGGATGGTGCCCACCAACCAATCAGCCTCAAAAAAGCTGCTAGATCTCAGAAGAAGACTCTTCTCTGGTATCATTCTAAGTCAGTTTGATCAAATCTTTTGGAATAGTGGAAGGTCCCTAAAGTAATTTCTAGCAGTGATGCTATCAATTATATAGAAATGTAAGTATTTTCATCCTTTTTGCCTAGGTAATCTCAAATGCATGAACACCACACCAAGGCAAAAGGCATTGCTGGACCTATTGTGAAGGAATAAAAGTTGCACAGAATCTGCTCCAGCCTTGGAGAGATGTACAAACCTCCCAAGGGTTACATATGCACATGCAAATTGCTGCTCCAGGTGGGAAGCAGAACACCCACATGTTATTGTCATGTTCCTGAATAGAAAGGAACCTATATAGAGATGATAGTATATTTGACATGTGGATATTTCAGGCAGTCCTGCCCTGAGGTCCTTCTCTGAATTATCTGATCACATTTTACCTCAGCTGTACCTCGCTGGGTGGAGAGGAAGAGTGATGATAGCATATGTCTTCTCCAAAGGTTACACCTGCCAGATGGAAAGGCCTCCTGAAGATGCAGTAGCAGGTAGAGGTTACTCAGCTGCTCACAACCTCTCACTTTCTCTTCTCCTCATAAAGGGCAGCTGAGCAATTACTGAAGGAAAGGAAGGAGCAGCCTATGCCTGCACACGTGAGGATCCTGTTACAGGAGCATAAATCCTGAGTCAATGACATTAAAATAAAGCCTGAAAACCACCAACTTTAACAAAGCTTGCTTTATTAGCACTGTTTAATCATAGAAAGGTACCTGAGTGCTGATCAGACTGGCAATACCTGTGTGCTGCCACCACCAGCTAAATCCTGCCCTGGATTCACAGTCAGAGACACCCCAAAATCGTGGTGTGCCCAGCAGGAGACAGCCCATCACCTTCCTCAGACACCCTGCTCAGTGTGTCCCCTTGGGACAGAGAGGGGGTGGAAAGCAGCCTGAGCTGAGGACGCTGGAGTGAGGAGTCTGTTGTGACATGTAGGACAGGCCAGTGTGGCAGTTTTGTTGGGGGAAGGCACTGAGGAAAGGATACCAAGCCCCAAAGGCTGTGTGTACTCACACCAGCTGAATGAGGGGTGTCTAGACAGTTGGTGCCAGTAAGAAAAGCCACCAAATCTTGTGAAATCATAAAAGAAAGAGGAGTCAGAGCAACGCAACCTGAGTTCTGCAGTGAGGTGTCACAGTGCAGCCCTTGGTCTCAGGCAGCATCACCCTGAGGAGGTGGAAAGGGAGGGTGGCAGCATCACCCTGAGGAGGTGGAAAGGGAGGGTGGCAGCATCACCCTGAGGAGGTGGAAAGGGAGGGTGGCAGCGGCATCTGCTCGCCAGCTGGGAGGGTGAGAAAAGCTGCAAAGGTGAGACTGAGAGAGAGAAAATGACTCAGGGGCTCAACACGTCAGACAAATGGGAAGCATAAATAACCACGAGCACCCCCAGATGCTCAGAGCTGGGCAGCCACAGGAGATAGCCAGATGAGAAAAGCCAAATAAATGTGTGTGGGAGCAGATATGAGATCAGAGAAGCAGGGTCAGGCAAGGTCAAAAACAAGCTCTGGAAGTCCTTAGCATACTATTGAGCTTGATGAGGAGGAAAGGAAGCCTCTGAAAATGGTGAAGGGACAGGGGGATATAATACCATAGTCTGTGTGAAGAGAATGGCATGGCTTTGGCATAATGAAAATCTCTGTGCACCGTTCTTCTCTCACTTAGCCTCATTTCAATCGTGAATAATGACATGGCAAACTACAACAAGTTAAAGCCAGTGGGAGCGAGGGAAGAATCACATCCTTTTTGTTTAGAGAGAGAGGCCTGCAGAGAAAAAAATGCAAAAGGAAGAGATTTACAGTAGTCAAGAGGGAAAGCTATCACGGACGACATGAACAGGAGTTGCACAGGCAGTGCTGTGACAAGGTATGGTCTGGAAGAGGAAGCAGAGGAGTCTGTAAGTATGGAAAGAAGGTTAAGCAAAAATGAGGGGCAAGCAAATTCAGCATCGTTTCAGTTAGAGGGACAGCTTTGCCATGTGCCCCAAATTACAAAACTTTCTTTTCTAGAAAGGTGAACCCAGGAGTGGTTGTGCTTGCGCACATAGGTTCATGCCAGCCTCATCAGGGCACTGGGAAAGGGTGGCCGGTGCTCCTACCACCTCCTTTTCTGGTGCCTGAATTACATGAAAAGGACAGCTAAAAATATACACAGAGTCGCCCATTACCTTGCCATGATTTCAACTGTTCTGGTCACGACATGCCAGTAAAGCAGCTGTGGATGGCGCAAGACAGGCTGAGCAGGAGAGGTGTGGAGACCTTACCGATGGTTTTGGAATGCTGTCCCCACATGAGAAAAGAATTATAAATTGAGAGCCCATCCTCTGAGCATGAGTTGCTCCAAAATCACCAGCTAGACACCCACCCTATTTTCCAAGCACACTGTTACCAGAGAGGTGCAAACACTGTGGTGCCCATGATGGTGTATGTTAAACCAAAGGCAGGCTGCAACTCAGTTTATCAAGCAAGGAAAGGTCTCTAGAGATGTCATTTTAGAGGGAGCTTGCAGGGCAAGAGGTTACGTGAGATGTCTTTTAAGACAGCTAACAACTGCTTCGTTTGTCACAGGGAAAAGAAAAAAATTAGTTTGGGATCTCATAATAGAATAGTTTGGGGGTGATAATTTTGTGCTGACAACCTTCTGATGTAAAAGTAGAATTTCTAATGAGGAATGAATATTAAAAATCCCTGGGGATGGTAAGTGAATCTCAGCTCTTTAAACTGGCCGTGGTACCTAGTCTTTCTGTGTGTCATATAATGCATACTTATACATTCTGCTACCAGGATCAAACCAAAATGACAAACACAGCGTAGCCATGCCGCTACTGAGAGAGAGGCAGGCTTCTGTTTACTTCTCATTTGGGAAAAAAATGACACTGATATCAAGCAAGAGATCAGTGTGTGTTCCTGGATGGGAAGAATAGCAGTGGTGGAATATATCCCCTATTCCCAAATTATAGGGATGAGTATATCTAATTAAAAAATAATCTTTTATTGTCTGCCAACTCAATCTAAGTTTCAATATACAAACCAGCAATTACAGGAAGTAGATAATCAGTTATGCATTTAAAAGACTTTCTGCTGAATTACGTGTCCTTTAATTACATGTACATTTTTTAAAAATAAAAATTGGATTTCTTGGAAGTGAAGGAGAAGGAGTAACCAGGCTAGGAATGGATCCACTCTATTCCTATATATCTATGGCCAACAGAAACAAGTTGGAGTAATAAAACCTAGGCATCCTATTTTAAATCATGTGTCACAAATACCTCTAAGAACTAACTTTCATTGCCCTGAGGCACCTTTTGTAATTGTGTTATCCTTTCAGGTTTTGAAGCATGAACATCGTTGAATTTTAAGTACCAAAACCAAATGCTGAAAACTTCAAAGGTGTTGCTGGCACGTGTGTGTTTGTAACAGAGGTTTTAGTTGGATACACATTTTTCTGTCAGATATACATGGTTAATACACAACACTTGTTGCAGAAATTTCTGTGCAGTGGTGTGCTTTTTTCAAAGTACATTAAGGATGCCAAACCTGCAGGTACTAAACCACAGGGTGTGAGTGTCAGGCTTGAAATATTCAAGAATGTAAGCTGAAGCAGGCACCCCTCTTACCATAAGCAAGGCTGAGGAGTGGATGTCACTTTGTCAGCACACGTTTCTGCCATCACCACCACTCCATTTCTCATTAAAGTTCACTCCAGTGTTCATCAGTGGGCTCTGTGCTAGCTCTCAGACACACCAGGCTTCCAGAGCATAAAGGGGCAAGGGGAAAAATGTGATGGGAGGCTTTCAAATTGAACAATTTGCTGATTACCTGTTGCTGATACGTGTTGTTGTTTCTGTCTTTTAAGATGCGCTGCTAAGTACCGCTAGATCCCCCATGTCTTCTCCGTGCTGTTTGCTTGGTCTCACAATTCCCTTCAATAAAAGTTGTGACCCTCTTCTATAAATCAGACCCTTTAACAGCAACAGGCATGACTACAGCTTCCTGCAAACAGATTGTTGCTGCAGGCACTGGCTCTTCCTTCAAGGGTGTCACTCCATGGCACTGATTGGCTATAAATCCAGCAGAAAATCTGCAGGCTTAAATGTCAAATTTGGTCTTCTATTTTTCAGAATTCTGGGTGGCTTTTTGGTTGCTGTACTTTTTTTTTTTTCAAGGCAAAATAACCCATACATGTGCAAACACTCTGCTTGCATTAGCTCACCAGCAAGGTCACAAAATATGTTCCCCTTCTGCAGTGTTCACAGCACTGAACATGTTTCTGCTCTCCAAGACAGGCTGTAAACTGCAGAGAGTAG
>JAWWLV010000179.1:56835607-56862171 GCA_035041135.1 Platyrinchus mystaceus
AGTGGCCATCTTCTGGCAGGATCCAGGGACTAGAAAGTCAAAGGGTTGACAAGGTTTTGGAGAACTGCTCTGGTAGAGGATCTGTGGATGTGACATTTTCACCTCCACTGGTGCAGAAGGTGGAGGCAGAACAGGCTTCAAGACATCCACTTGCAAATGCTGATTTATGGCTCCAGTAGGAAGAGAGGAATCTGGTTGCTTCGTCTCCAAGCTTTCCACCTTTGAGCAATCATACTGACTCAGGTATGAGTAGAATGCCAAAAAAAAAAAAAATCAAAACCAGTTCTTCCAAATTGCAGGGTAAGGGACTACCAACTTTCATGGAAATGTCACACTTATAAGCAGATTTATGTTTATCACACACTGCTGGAGGAAAAATTGTCACCAGCAACCCACTGCACTTGTGTCTATCCCACTGAAGTGTGAGATATCAGATTGGCACCAGCTCACTTATCCTGCCTAATTGGATACAATTATTGACTTCCTGCAATTTAGTGTTTTATTGGGATTTTGTTTTGCAGAGGGATTTGGATTTGGCAGATTGTAGCTAATAGTGCTGCTATGTTTTGGTTTTCCTGGACAGCTGCTAAGTGGCAATTCACTTACCACTCTTTGTACAGCTTTTTCTGCAAAGATGTAGAAATTCAAAGGACCTGCTTGCAAAGGGCTCTGTTTTCAGCTGTTGCTGATGCATCTTATTTACATGGGTTCCTTGTTTAATAGGAAAGAGCACTAGTGTTTGGCCTTTATTTATCACTCATTAAAACATAGTGTATCCAAATTATTATGCAGATGTATTTTAATACACATAAATCTCATTTTCTGAAGCCAGTATCTATCCTTTGATTGACAGTCCTCTTCTTAGCATTTCAGAAGGTATTGAACTATAGCACCATTTCCCTTTGAAGTCAGCCTATACGTCACATTTCAAGTATAGCTACAATAGCCATTTTAAGGTGCCAAAGAGCACCTTAAACCTTACCTTGTCAGATTTTACTCCTTCAACTTCTAAAATCAATCACTTTTACCTTTTTTTTAATTTCTTTTGTATGGGAGTTTCCCCAAAAGGGCCAGAACTCATTAGTGAAAATCTACCAAATCCCCTTTCCCAAGCAGTTTCCTTTTTCTCCAAGGGTTCCCCCACTGTCCCTAATCATCATGCAGTATCACTGCAATTAACCAGGCAGATCACAGATGTAAAAAGGACATCTGAGCTTAAAGAGGAATTTTTGGCTATGCATGCAGCAGTATGCAAGCAGACTCCAGGTCTGCCTGGAGCCAAGGGACACTATAGGACAACACAGGAACATTTGGCCCATTCTGATGTATCTTGTTTATCTGATTTATCTCTCACTAAAGCTCATTAGTCTCAGCTCAGCACCATGTTCACATGTGGGCACACCATGCTCATCCCAGCCTGGATGATGTCTTGGAGACATCCATTGTCTCCTCTTGGATTAGGAACAGGACTCTATATTGTCTCCAAAAAATCATTTTTTTCTTTTTTTCCCTGGACAATTACCACACATTTAATCCACTAGTAGGAAGAAACAATTTCAAGTGGGCAAATTACTCTTTTGTCAGAATTCAGTTCAGGAAAGGACATTTAATTCTTGCCCATGCCATTCCTCTCTCTGTCCCCCTCACAAGGAGAAGCTGGGTATGCTTCAAACAGATGCCTGAGCACACACCATTGCATCAGCACTGTAGAAAGATGCTGGGGTCTCTGGCATTATCCAGAGGTACCAGCACAACCAGATACATGGATCTGGAGGAAATGCAGAGACTGAAATTGGAAATGAGAATGGAAAGAAACTAAATTTTCATCGCACATAAAAGCTATTTAGCAAACGCACATTCCTTGAGCAATAACTAACTAAAATGCAGTTTACAAAGAATGTTTCCTATAATGTCATATAAATAAGTTACTTGGTTATATTCTCTGGCCTCAGCTTTACAAGAGGTCAGCGTAAAGAACATAATAGTCCCTAGTGGCTGTGAAAATCCATGAGTATATGGTCATTTGCAGTTTTCAACACTATCTGAAAAATTTATTCCAGCCTCTACTTTACATCTAGATAACATGACTGATTATAAGTGAAAAAAAGCCTTCAATGAACAGAGTAAACCATTACAGTAGTTGATGCAAAGGGGTTTTCTCTGAGTAACAAGATATACCTCTCACAAAGGAAACTAGAGCCTGGTCGCTTTTCCCCAGGGTTCCTGGATTAATAATGTGTTTTTATTACAGTGATGATGAAGGTCTATGGTAAAGCCGTGTAAGTACCAGGACAAACAGGGAGAAGGAAATGCATTTTATCACACATCAGGAATTGCCTTTTAGGATGGAACAGTTGTTTCTGTCCCACAGTAGGGATGTGCTATAGTGAAGCACAAATTGCTGGTGTCTTCCTTCTGGAAGAAAGCAAGACCCACAAGAGCCATAGGAGGCTGCAGAACTGGGTTTCATCTTCAATGTCCTGACAACCATCCAGGATGATGGCACTGTCACCTTTGGGTGAACTTCTTCTTGCCCCCAGTCTCCATAGGTGTAAAACATTCATGACAAAGAGTATTTCCTCCCCCCCATCCCCTATGATGGTCTTGGTCTTATCTGAATTCTCTGTGTAATGATGCAGAATCACCAACAAGAATCACACTGGTTGCTTACAGCAGCTTTAACTTTCCATCCCATGCTAGGACTGATATAATTGATCATTGCATAGGGAAAGGATTGCCCTTAATATAACCTTAGCTGGAATTATGTGTATTAGCATTGTTCTTCCGAGCTCTTTAAATCTCAAAAGCTTGTAAATCTTTATGGCAGTTCCCACCTGTTTCTATCACGGTTGTTGCAATAGGCCCAGGTCTCTGTCCCTCATCTTTATTCGGTAGGGAAGTGAGCACAGGTTTGTTTGAACAAGATGGGAAGTTTGCCTCTCCAAGGTCATTAGTTCATTCTCTTCTCGCCCTGCACTGACCCACCAAATCTGCTGCCATTACACGTTCACCCTGTATTTAGTTTTATTGCAGTTTAAACTGCAAAGTCTTTGGGGCAGAAGCCACATGGCCCCATCTGAGAAGGATTTTAATTCTTCTGCCTATAGGTATTAGCCGAAAAACTTCCATGAAATCAAGGGGAAACACATACATCTACCCTGAAGCTCTATCGCTGTCATCCAAGGTATTGTTTTTAGAGATAGGCCACTGGACTAATATGACTGTGGTGACAAACCAGACTTGCAATTCTGAGGTTACTTAAAGCACACACTCCAGTTATGGTGGCTGCCAAATCGTGAATAATTTACCACCTTATGTCAGAGTGCTTGGATCTGTGTACCATAATTGCAGATGATGTCAGCTCTGGGATTTGTCCTGTGAGGCTAAAAGCCACTGTAGAGCCATTGTCTCTTGTGGCATTTTCTCAGCTCCTAAAGCAACAAGTAACGCAGAAGTATATGTCTGGAAAAAGACAACCTGTGATTAATATCCCACATGTAGTTAAAGTGCTGTGAGAAGGATGGAGAGCAGCTGATTTTCAGCCATGGAAGTTGGATCTTAGAAGAAGTTAAGATCAGCTGTACCAAGTAAAGGATTTCACTTCTGGTGCAAAGGCACGTGGTTTGAGTGACGAGAAGCACAAGAGTGGCAGGACTGTCTGTCACTAAGATCAGCAACTGTCATTGAGAAACTCTTCACCCAACCAGCTCCCCACTTCTGAATTGGAAATCTACCTGTGTTGCACAGGAATAGCAGGGTGCAGGATCCCATCCAGGGCAAGGGGCACTGCAGACCCGACTCCCTTTTCTGCAAAGGAGTCATTCCTAGAAATACTGACGGTCAGAACACGCATACAGTGCTTTGTAATATACAAGAAGGAAGGAGACAAATTTCCTGTATCCATTTTCCATTTTCTTTCAGAATTCTGTTATCAGAGTATGATGCTAATATCAGAGCTGAGGAGTAGAGAGAGGAGGAGGGAATGGAGAGACAGAAGGACATTCAGGCACAACTGGACTCAAAATGGGGATACGTACAGGCTCCCTGGCTGATGAAGGCATACAGCTGGGGAAATGTTCCTCCTTTTATCTAACATGCAACTATCTTTATTTTGTCCTTTATTTGGTTTAAGACATTTTTACTGGATTGCTTAACTCTAAGTTATGCCTATATACAGCCCAGCAGCACGAAGTTCAGTTAAAGTCTTTGACTTGCTCTTCTTTTTATTTTTTCCAGAGGAATTACAAGGATGTCGCCACCCTGCATGTTCTGACATGACAGATCTTCCCCAGAACTACAACACAGAACAACAGACTGAGTCATGCCTGAGACTGCTCCCCACTGAAATTTCCCAGCAGGCTGGGCTGGCTGGTCTCACCTCCCAAGACCCACGACATTGCTAAGGAGCAGCCTGATGTGTGCTAATTTTTCAAGCAGCTCTCATGGAGCCAGGCATAGTTTATGTGTGCCATAAAACATGAGACTGGTTTAATCCTGCTCAGAACATGAGGCTCAGCCTGGAGCTGGCATTTGTCACTAACCTGCAACTTGTTTGGATGGGTGGAGATTTGGCTCACCAGGGTTAACCAAGGATATGCCTGTTGCCTCAAGCAGCTTTCAGAGGAGTGAAACAAAAGGGCTAACATTACAGCCAGGAGAGAAGACAGTTTTGACAGACCCCCAGCATGCCCCACACCAGGTCTCTGGAAGAGGCAGGGCTGGGTCACTCCAGGGCTCTGGGACAGGGTGTCAGCTCAGAAGAGATTTTATTTTAACACCACTTGTTTTCCCAATGAAACTACTCTGGGCACAGACAGCTGGTTTCCATACAGCTTTAAATCTACTAGTAATCAAATAGCAGACCCTGCTAATTACCTGTCCCCATTCAAAGGAAAGTACAGTTTAAAGCTTACAGTTATGTTCTAGCTGCTACGCTAATGTCACAAAGCTTTATTGCAGTGCAGTCCCAGGACTGGCACTCTGGCCCTGCACACAGTTCCTGAGAAACAGCTGTAAAGGACTTGGAAACAGCCCAGAGAAAAACTACCCTGGGAAAAGTGGGAAGACATTCCTTGCACAGCTCTGAGCCATTTTATTTTTCTTGACATGGAAGACAATGGGGAGGTGTAAGGGTGTCCTGTGGAGCAGTTATTCTGGAGTACCAGCACTGTAGAGAAGGAAGCCCTTTAAGCCAGAGTTTCAAAGCACTTTGGAGTAATTTGAACAAGAGGAACAGCACAGACTGAAGTCTCAAAGAGTGCAAAGAGTTGGGACTAAAATTAATTGATACAAAAGAAATGCAGCCATGAAAGAAGACCAAAGAGCAAGCCTCCTTTGGGAACCTCTCTCCCGAGATTCCAGAGGAACAGAATTACCACAGAGAAGGTGTCTCCTGAAAGAGATGAATCCAACTCACCTGACAGAACAAAGGAGGAGGATCTGACAATATCCTGACCAAGGAACTTCACAGAGACCTCCCTCTTACAAAGGTTTGCAAGGGAACAGTCATTCAGGAAAGTGCTTTGCCCTGTCCTTCCCCACAGTAAGTGGGATCATGAACCACAGGTCATTCCCATTACCAGTGTTCAGTCTCCAGTTTGAAATGTGTCTCCCTTGAGTGGTTCCGTGGAAGGACGAATACTGTTGCAGCTCCTAGCTACATCCTAGAACTTCATTTTGCAGTGGGCACTGTAAAGAGACTTTCACTTTTAGGGACTGTCTGTGTGCGGTCAGACTGAGAGTCAGCAAAGAGGCAAGAAAGGGGTGGTTGTTTGCTTGTTTTCACAGAAAGTGTAATTTTCTGTGGAATGTTCTGTTTTCCTGTGTTTTCTAATATGAAAAATGATTCTTCTCAATTCAAAACATTGCTCTTTGTCAGAAAAAGAAACTCTTATAAAGAAAAATCTCCTAAAAAAATGATAAAGAGCTCCTTTTTTACTGAAAAGAGGAACATTCAACATAATCTGACAATTTGAAGTGAAATATTTCATAGTTCAGAAATGTGGATAGCCACTGCTGTGCCCATGGGAATTCTAGTGTGGGATCCTCAGCTCCACAAAGCTGTCCATAAACCAGGCTGTGCGGTATCCTCCTTGAAGCCTTGCAGCCTCCCATCAAGGCAACGCAATAAGACACCATGAGAAGGCAGAAGAATAGAGATCATGGCACAGACTGGGGGACAAAGCTGTAACTCCTATAAAGCCTCATGTGAGCAAGCACTCTCCACTGAGTTGCCAAAGCACAACTTTTCACTTGGGTTGGCTCAACTCCAAATGGGAGATTTTGGTTTTGTTTGGGGGGGGGCATTTTGATTTTCAGGAAAAAAAAAAAAACCAACCTCTTAGACTCTTAAGGTTTTCAATGGTAAATAGTGTCCCATGGCAACCTTTAAAGAGAAAAATATTTTCCTCTTCATTTACATTTTCATCATGATAGATACATAGATGACACATACCTTTCAAGCCAATGGACCTCAAGGCAGGCCTGGGGGAGCAAAGTCCCTCCCACTGTAAGAGAAGATCAGGTTGGTGACCACCCGAGGAGTGTGAACATGTGCAAGTCTATGGGACCTGACGAGATGTATCCCAAAGTCCTAAGGCTGATGTAGATGCCAAGACACTCTCCATGATATTTGAAAAGTCATGGCAGTCAGGTGAAGTCCCAGGTGTCTGGGAAAGGGGAAACATTGCACCCATCTTTAAAAAGGGTAGAAAAGAGGACCATGGGAAATATAAACCCTCCAGCCTCACCTCCGTGCCTGGGAATGTCAAGGAACAGATCCTCCTAGAAGCTCTGCTGAGGCACATGGATGACAGGGAGATGATTTGAGACAACCAGCATGGTTTCACCAAGGGCAAATCCTGCCTGACCAACCCAGTGGCCTTCTATGATGAAGTGACTGCAGCAGTGGAAAAGGGAAGGGTTACAGATATCATTTATCTGGACTTCTATAAAGCCTTTGACATGGTACCACACAATACCCTTATCTCTAAATTAGAGATGGATTTGATCAATGCACTGTTTGGTTGGATGGTTGCATCCAAAGAGTAATGGTAAATAACTCAATGTCCATATGGGAACCAGTGACAAGTGGTGTCTCTCAGGGGTCCAAACTGGGACCAGTACTGTTGAATATCTTCAACAGACATAGACAGCAGGAGCAAGGGCACTCTCAGCAAGTTTGCCAATAATGCCAAGGTGAGTGATGCAGCTGACACTCCTGGAGGACAGGATGCCATCCAGAGGGACCTGGACAAGCTCAAGAAGTGAGCCCATGGCAATCTCATGAGGTTCAACAAGGCCAAGTGAAAGGTGCTGTACCTGGGACAGGGACATCCCCAATATCAATACAGGCTGGTGGGTGGAGGGAATGAAAGGAGCCCTGCAGAGAGTGACTTTGGGGTACTGGTGGATGAAAAGCTGGACATAGTCAACTGTATGCACTCCTGAGCTCCATCAAAAGCAGAGTGGGCAACAGGTTGAAGGTTGCCTCTCCACTCCACTCACGTGAGACCCCACATGGAGTGCTGCATCCTCAGTATAGGAAAGACTTGGATCTGTTGGAGCTGGTCCAGAGGAGGATCAAAAAATGATCAGAGTGATGGAACACCTCTTCTATGAGAAAAGGCTGAGAGAGTTGAGGTTTTTCAACCTGGAGAAGATAAGGCTCCAGGGAGACCGTATTGCAATCCTTCAATACTTTGGTAGGCCTTACAAGAAAGATGGGGACAGACTCTTTAGTAGGGTCTGTTGCAATAGGACAAGTGGTAATGGTCTTAAACTAAAAGAGAGTAGATTCAGACTAGATATAAGGAAGAAATTTTTTACAACGAGGGTGATAAAACACTGGAACAGGTTGCCCAGAGATGTCGATGCCCTGTCCCTGGAAATATTCAAAGTCAGGCTGGGCAGGGCTGTGAGCAACCTGATCTGGTTGAAGATGTCCCTGCTCACTGCAGGGACTTGGACTAGATGACCTTTAAAGGTCCCTTTCAACCCAAACTATTCTATGATTCTACCATAAACAGAAAACATGTATTCTGATCAGCTCTGTGATGTATAATTCCAAAAGACATGCAAGACCAGTAATGCTATTTCCCCAGTGCCTAAGCAGTAAAGAACAGTCACCTGCAAGAGGAGATCATGATTAGTGAAAATCATAGAAAATGGGGCTGAGAGCCATGTCAAGAACCACTCATGTCAGTGAGGACAGCAATCTAAACAATTTTTAACAGATATTATTTTAGCCTGCTATGGGAAACCTCCACAGCTCACTCGGGCAATCTCACCCAGTCCTTAACTACCTTTACATCATGAAGTTTTTCCTAATGCCTTAATTGAATTTCCCTTTCTAAACTTTAAGCCCATTACTTCTTTTTCCATCCATTATGGAGAACAGACTGCCTTTTCTTCTCTGCAGCTACCAGCTATACATCTGAAGATCACCAAATCACACACAAGTCTGCTTTTCTCTGGACTAGACATCCCCAAAATTTTTTCAGATTCGTGTTTTTAGTTTTCTGACCTACCTTTCTTCTGTTGACCTACAGTTTTCATGGAGTGCAGTGTCCAAAAGCAGACTTGATAACCCAGATGAGGCTTAAACAGGACTAAGTAATGAAGAAGGATGCCTTCACATGTCTCCCCTCTGTTACTTTTCAAGTAAATTCTTTTTCAGTCCCTGACATCAGCCAAGATTATGATATTATGATTAAATCTTCATCTTTATAAGATGAACCCCAAAGAAATTCCAGAATTTCCACTGGTGTGACCTTAATTAATGAAAATGTGCCTTGTCTTTCTAACAGAGTAGCACAAGATGGTTAAAACCTCTTAATATTCAAGACTTGACACTCTGTTTATGTTCTTTGATTGGGATATTTTTCTTTGTCAATAAGATGAGCAAATTTACTGTTCTTGGTACTGTGAGGATCCTGGAAACCCTTCGGCACTTTGAAGCATCAAGATTTACTCTTAGAAGTAGAGTGGGTTTTTTCAACCATCTAAATATATCCTCTTAATTATTACTTTGACTGTTACATGCCTCAGAATGTAAAGGCTTAAATCCTCACGTCTAATTAAAGCTGCACATGGAGGGAAAGCCAGCGGACTAGGGAGAGCAGTCTATCTTTGCAACAAATACCAAGTTGCTGTTTTTCCCTATTTTTGAACCAAACAAAGTAGTCTTTTATAGATGAAGTAGAGGAAAACAAGTGTGGTATGTACCAGTCCTACCACTCAGTGGTGAAACTAATTACAGAAGAAAGCAGAAACAGACAAGTAATACAATACATTTGCAACCATGAGAAATAAGTGACAAACGTTTACTGTGATCAAACCAATAACTTAAAGTGCACTTTACAAATATTTCTTATTCATCTCTAATTCCGGAAGCCCTTCTTTCCCCCTGTTGTGCTAATTGTCTTATATCCAAGGCCCCTGGCCCGCTGCCAGATATTTGCTGTTCTCTGAAAGGCTTCTCTATGCTAGAAGATAAATGCCAGCCCAGCATGGAAATCATTTAGCAGCCAAAGAACTGATGGATTTCCAGTTTTGATTCACTGTACTTTGGGACCATTGTAGCTCTAAATACTCTCTTTTTAGTAATAGGTGTTGGTTTTGGTTTTTTTTTAACACCACTGATGTTTAGCAGCAGTTTCAATAGAAGGGAATATCAAAAGAATTTTAAATACAATTTTCAAGCATGGAAGGGGTTTTTTTGTGACTTTGAAAATAAACACCACCTTCAGATCAAAGTTCCCAAACAAGGGCTTGGCTGAAAGATTAAAATAAATGAACCCTGAATAAATAAATTAGGTGCTGGGATTTTTAAATGTCATCTGTAAAACTCAGTACAGCACAGCACTGACTTTGAGCCTTTTAAGTTCAAGTATGGTGTATATATACATGAAGCAATTCAGGATGCAACATCCCCCTGTCCCTTTTCTCTGGACATATGGATGGAAATTGTCTTGCTGAATTTTTTAGTCCAGGGCAGCAGTCCAATCATGATTCAAAACTGTTCTTCAAAAAATAGTAGAGGAAGAACTGAGATGGACACCTTGGTTGTCCACTCTCATAAGCTCTCAACCACATGCTGGTTTCATTGCAGGATCTCTTGCCCACAGTCCATCTGTTTATCAACCACCTCCCTCAAAGGAAGAAGCACAAGGCATCTATGCCCCACCAAGTCACCCGGAGAAGGTGTCCTTTCTAACAAAGTACCTGCTGATCCCAAGAAGGAAACAAGCTTCCATCTTGATAATGACTGATACAAGGAACTTGGGAAAATGACTCTCTGCCAGGGAATCTGAGGGTTTGGGCATTGAAACTTCCTTTTTTCTTCAGTGCAGCATAAGCTGGATTTTATCCTGGTAAAGTGATTTAAAAAAAAATCAATATTGAACATCCCTTCTCTCACTGATCTCTACCACAGCTTCCCTGCACACACCGCTCCAACTCAGGGCATGAGCTGAGCTCTAGTTGCAAGCATCTGCCTGTGTATGTACTTTTGGGCTTTTTCCCTTATTATTTGAGCCTCTATCCTGTAGTGAGTGATAATGAACTCCCATTCACTGACTGTATGCCAATGAGGACATCTTCACATCTCTCTGCAAACAGGCAGTTGTGCGACATCAGCATTACATGTCATTATGATGCAGCTACAGCACTTCAGCCCTTTCCTGTACTTTGATCAGCAAAGATTAATTACCCTCGACTGAATTATTAGTGGTGATTAAACCTAACAGAAAATAAATGGGACTGCAATATTACTTGGTTATAATTTCACCAGTGTGGTCATTTGCAAGCAATTTCCTTATACACTTTTTTTTTTTCCTTAATCATTATTCTCTAAGAGTTTTTCTATCATGTATTAATTAGGAGGAGACAGCTAGTACACAATACCACATTGTGCATTACATGACATATGCAAATCATGTGCTAAGCCCACATACAGCTCTATGTACAGAGCTCAAGCTGACTTGGGCAAAACTTTAATTGAAGTCAGTGGAGGTTTGCTCGTGGTGGAGTGTGATCTTTGTACATGCAGCTGTACATGAGCTTTGCATATGATTTGCATATGTCATGTCATCTTGACCCAAGATTTGACCAACTGGTTTACAGGGTCAACTTCTATTAAAACTACAGCTTACTGTGATTTCCTATGAATCCTGAATGTAATAAATGTTAAATGAGGAACTTACTGCAATGACAATACAGTGAGGCAGGAGCATTAATTCGCTCTTCCTTCATATGTCCAATGCTCTCCCACATTACTTTGTTCACATACTGCATGGGCAGAGACTGCAGAGGTGGAATCATGAAGGTGAGCAGGGATATATGGCACCCTGAGCACTGCCAGCCTTACTTCGCTCCAAGGGTAGCTCAGCTGTCAGAGCGTTATGAAATACAAGTCCCTGACTTTGGCTCTTCTGTAGAACCAGGTGTCCTCAGATGTTTTGTTATTAGAAGAACTCTGTGCTAACTATCATATCTGAGGTATCTAGGATTTATCTTCCATTGTCAGGGACAGCACATTATCATCAATTACTATTCTTTTTTTTCCCTCCGATATATCATGCTCCAGTAGGAAAAAAAAAAAAAAATCATTTCTTTGCAACTCCCACCTTCACCAACCCTATCAGTCCAAGAAATAAATACATTTTTCCCCAAAACTTTTCATTCCCCAGCCAGTAGTCCTTGGAAAGAGAAGGAATTGCTGGAACAAGTCTTCCTTTACATAATGACAGTCCACAATTTCGCAGTCTGTGCAAGTCTTGGTCTTGGCTTGAACCATAAGGTCACACATCAATTAGTCCAATCCCCTTCTTCTGTCAGAGTTTTTCTTGTTCCCAACAACTGTTTTCTTGAGTGTTTTTGCTGCCTTATTCTGAAGCAGTTCTGATGGCAGGCTGTGAATACCGTGGTGAGCACCATGGTTTTAAACTACTCTATCGTAACTCAAGCCTGGAAGTGCCCACTTCGTCTCTCAGAGCACCACTTAATGGTCTCCCGCAGACCATACCATTACCTGTGAGGACAGAGCTCCTGCAGTGGGGTTGGCTCCAGAGCCAGAAATAACCAGCAAAGATTTTTATTTTTTTTTTTTCTGAGCAGAAAATCTCTGCTCTAAACCAGAAAACAACTTGCTTTCTGTAAGAATGTAATAATGTCAATTAGAGGCCTTCCAAGCCAATACTCTGTCTCCCGCAGGGACCAGTAGTAAACACACAGGGAAGAGAGGGGCTTGAGGTGGGGTTGATTTTTAACTCTTCTTTGGCAGGAAAATACCTAAAGTAATACAAATATTTTCTTTATATTTCTGGCTCTGGCTGTATACCATGCAGTCAGTAGGAGCTATTTGGGTTTTTTGACTTCCAGAGCTGCACAAAGAGCTCCTGCTCTATGACTTTGCTTAGTCTTTTGCTTTACACCACTGAGATCACTCAGCTCCTGAACTCTCTCTCCTTTCTAGAGAGGCATCATGCACCAACATGCATGCTGCCACACCAAGCCTTGTTGTCAGATGCTAAACCCCACAGTCCAGCTAAAAGTTTTGCCATGTAAGTCTTCACTATTTGGGAAACCAGCCACAGGACTGGATTTTCTTCAGTAAAATTTGCACAACAACCTTATAATTTTAGTGTCACAAGAAAGAACATATTTTGTAAAACTGCAGGAGACCATAAGTGTCAAAAGGGAACCCTTCTATTTGATGTTCTAGTGTGTAAATCAGCCCTATATTTGTTTAAACGCTCAGATCAGTCATTTGTGACTCTGTCAGAGTGACAGATCCAAGGTTATTAATAAATATACACGTACACACACATGCACACATTGCAGATCAAAAAGGCATCTGGCTGTCAAACATGAAAAAGAAAACAAAAGGTGTAATCATCAACTGTCTGCCTTGGACACCTGGAGCCACAGCTAACATAGTAATCTGAAAGCTCCTGCTTTCAGAGTAATCTCTGAGCTCCTACCATGGCTGTGGCTTTCATGTCAGGCAGAAACTTCTTCTGAAGGCAGCTAAAAGCCCACCAAGTTTGATTTGATTTTTCTCCCCTCTCCTGAGACCTGTGACAAAGAGACCTGGGAAGTATGACTCGGTTTCTCACATTTGGGGTTGTTTCTTTTTCTGCAGCTCAGATTTTCAAATTAGTTTGGTCGCTGTTCCCCATTTGCTTTACATATTAGCTGTGCACATCTGTAGTTGACATAAATGTGATTTTGTACTATGGCCTATTTTTTCATCTTAACAATTCAGCTGAAATAAGAAAAACAAATAAATGCCAGTCTGTCTGCACCTCTGACTCTGAGAAGCAATCCTTGTCCTTGCTTCCTCCTCTGCATCAGTCCCCTCTCAGCAGATGGTGCTTTGCCTGTGCTGACTGGCATGTGCACAGCCCAAGGCCTGCCCTTTCCAGAGCAAGTCCCTTCGGATGTGGCTGCCCTTCCTCAGCAGCTCTCTGTGAGGAACAGCTGCCATGGCTGCACCTTGCTGGGTGTCAGAGAAGGCAGGCAAGCAGCTGTTTCGGAGACGCTGCCGGCGCCGATGGAGGAGGATGCCAGCAGGCAGTACTGAACCTACAATGCACGCTGTATGCTGCTGCTGAGAGCTCGGACGTGCCTCTGCCAGGCTGTTCTGCTCTTCCCTTGAACTAGTCCTAGGCTCAGGAGCTCTCTGCACCTGCTGATCCCTCTAGATTATGCAGCAAATCCCCCTGCTGTTCTGCAGGGCCAGCCAGAAAAGAGCTATATTACACTTCACTGAGTTGTTCTTCCCTCTTGAATTGGTGGCATCTCCCCATTTGGAGCTGGCAGGAAAGGTGAGCAGTTTGTGGACACATAGCAGATCAGTGACAGCATGTGACAGCAGCCACACTGTCCCAGGGTTCCGCCCTCCCAAGGGATGCAGGTCTTTGGGCTCCCAGTGCACACACAATTGCTGCTCTGATACCACTCCAGCACTGGCAACCTGGTCACCTCTCCCAGCCAAGGAGGGCTCACCAGCCAGAACACAGTGCTGAAACACACACATACCTCTCTGGTAAACAGTAGGGGTTTCATTACAGGGACTTTCCTCACCTTGTAAGAAAGCCTTACAAACCTGCATCCTCCAGACACGTTGCTGCAATGTCCTTTCTCTGCTAAAAATAACCTTTCTCCTTTCGCCTCAGGTGTTAAATCTGGTGCTAGTAAAGAGGGTTTGTGAAGACAATGCAAATCAGTTACATCAGAAATGTGGCATATTCTAGCAAAGAAGAAACAAATCGGGTTATTTATTTTCAGCATCATTGTCCTGAATTCTGAATTCAGGACAGTACCCCAAACCATCTTTATGGTGTATTACTTGCTCAGCTGGATTATACTGGCATAGCTCCTTTGAACTGGTGGAGTTATGCACCAGCACAGCAAATGGGAGTCTGGGTCTTAAAGAGAGTACAATAGAGCAAAACCCTACCTGGCCCTTAGGTGATTGGAAGGAGAAAGGAAAAGCAGGTGCCAAGGGAAATGCTATTGCCTCCAAGGCAGAGGAAGCAGAGTGATTTTAAGCAGCTCTAGAAGTCCCAGTTGTTTTATTTTGCAGGGAGATTCCCATCCCATCTGCAGTGCCAGAACACATGCTGGGAACATTTTAACTGGAACTGGCACGTATGTCTAGAAGAAATGGCAGATTCCCACTATGTATAAGAAGCTATAATCTCTCTGTGCCAGGGTTGTAAGAGAGAGAGACAACCTCATTCCCTAGAGGATGTTATTATCCCGCCAATATTATTATTCCTCAAATTCCATAATATTCAAGATATTATTATTCCTCCAAAGCCTTGTCAGCATGAAGCTGCTTGTAATCCAATCCCTGCCGTACAGCAGCCAAAGATAGAGCCACCCTGTGAGGCATTTGGCTCGTCTCTTGAGAGCAGAGGGCCCCGGCAGCTGCAGGCTTCATCACATCACAGCACCAGGGGATACGGGCGTAGACCCACTGCACTCTGGACCAACTCAAGACTTAATGCATCCAAAATTTCCAAGGTTTTAAACACCCTCTGTTTCTTCCCCCTTCCCCCCTTCCAAAAAAAAAAAAAAAAAAAAGGCACAGCACTGTCTGGAACAAAGAGTCACAGCAGTGGAGACGCACGTGATCCTCTCATCAAAGCCCCGAGTCCCGGCATTAAGCAGGCAGGGTTAAGCCTGTGAATGGGAAAACCCAGGACTCTGCCTATTCTGGTCACTTATAGCCTTTGATCACAAAACTGGTGCAGATCGTATAAAAAGGCAGCAATCCTTGCAGACACACTCTTCCCCTCCCTGACTCCCGGGCCAGGTTGCCCTCCCCCAGGAAAGAACATGGAGGACTTGAGGGCGGATTCGCCTCTCTTGCACATCTAGAGTGATTGCACTGATGTCTGTGGAGTTATTTCAGGTTTGAACTTGTGTAAAATAGATCAGTTTCTCATCAGAAGATTCTTGCTTGGGGCAGCAATTAGTTTTGCTCTCCTTGTGCTTGTACTGGAAACCCTGGATCATTCGCACCATCTCTTAGCAAAGTCGAGCCAGGATGACACTGTTTGACAACATATCTTAAGCAGCTATTCAGCAGTAGAAAGTGAGACTGGGATGTGATAGGAAAAAGCAAGGCTGTTTCTGAATTTGCTCAAAGCAAAGGAGATTAAAAAAAATATAATCAAGGGCAGAGAGGCAAGGAAAGATTTGGGTGTTCATATCCCACCTAAATACAGTGTCTGTCCGTCAGTGATTCATGACAAGAAGAGAAATTGCTTTAATGTCAAACCTACAAAGCCTCATATTTCAAAAATCACCCTGTCTTAGAAATATTGCCTCTTCCTTATTCAAACTCAACCTATATTCATCCACTAGTATCCGGCTAAGAAAGAAAAAAAAAAAACAGCATTTTCCTTCCACTTTATTTTCTTCAGAATCAGTCCAGTGGAAATTGAGCAGACCAGATTTACTCAGGCGTTTTGAAGTCAGGCTGTGGTTCCTGCTACCTGATCCCACTCGTCTGGCATCTGGCACAGTCCTGCTTTTGTTTCCTATGACTTAAGCATCAGGCTTTACTGATGTGTGGCCATATTTTGCACAGCCCTGCGGGTCAAGTGAATTCCATGTCTGTATTGGTTCCCAAGGGGCCAAGAAGGCGGTCGGGTATAAGCTCTCACATAACCTCTTCTTCTCCAGCCAACTTTCCAAATGGCTCTTATTGCTCTTCATGTTCACTGAGGGGCTTTTATTTAACTTGGCAATCGCTGTCACTTTTCATGTCCATTTCCGCCCTCTCCTTTTGATGTGTAAATTATCCCTAGATATTGGCAAACAGGACAATTTGGGTATTGCTGAGCACCCCTAGCCTGATGTCTCCCCACCTTCTACAATCATACAGGCCTCATTGACTATCCTTCCTCCAGCCCCCACTTTTAATTTGTTCAAGTATCCTGAACATACACAGTCGGTAATTTGACCACGTTTAATTGTTTACACTGCAGCTTTCTGTATCCCTAGTCTTTGCCCCAGTTCCTTTCTGATTTACTGTATGTACAATTTGGTTATGGTGCCAGAGAGGTCCTGATTCAGCAAAGTGTTTTGGCACGTGCCGTTAAGAAAGAAATAGAGCTCTGTACTGAGGAGGGACCAGACTCCCCAAACTCCACTGTGGAGTTAGGAGAAGGTTTAGGCACAACATTCTTCAACACACAACATGGGCTCTGCAGGAGCAGCAGCACTCCAGGTTCAAACAGTCCATCCAGTGTTTGAAAGAAGCCAAGTTTAAGACATGGCTGAGTGCACAGCCCACTCGTGGATGGTGCCTAATTCATCCAAAACGCTTGGGCAGGAGCTGGGCCTTCTCAGAGATACCAACCTCACAAGAAGATGTGTTTGTAAGAAGGATAATGAACACACCTGGTCTTCAAGTGAGCTCAGATCTATGCTTGCCTGAGAGAATGCAGCTGATGTCCTTGCTAGGGTTGTTTTCCACTTCAAGGGCCATCATGTTACAACACTTGGGACAGACCCATTGTATGTTACAGCACCATGACATGAGACCTCTACTGTAAGTCATGACACCACAGATCCTGCCAGCACTACTCTACCCAGCTCTTTATCACAAACACCCTGTACAGCCACAGAAGCCATCTCTGTGATGGCCCAGCACAGCACCTCAAAGCACCCCCTTTCTATCCACTGCCTCTCTATGGTTCTGCTCTACTTGAAACTTCAGGAAGAAACTACAAAAAACTGCACCCGATCCATTTGTGCCCTGTAGAACAGAAAAGGTGAAGCCCAGTCCTCACCTCCCTCCCCAAACTAGCTGAGGTAGAGTACAGAGAAACTGGTCAAGGCAACAGTTTTTGTGTGGACTATTCTCATACATAGGCAGAGGACCCTAGGACTCCACATCCAGGTTTTCCCAGCCAGAAAACTGCTTAATTTGCGCCACAACAGGCACAAAGCAATGTGAACACCTTTGGAATAACAGGAGGGGCAGGGCTTGGGTGTGAAATGGGGAAGACGCTGACCTGACTGTACAAAGTCTGTGCCATAATGTTTCACAAATGTCCTAATGAACCTTTGTCAAAGTCTCCTCTGCACTCTGCACCCCAGTTCATTAACCTTGAATTGGGTATAGCACAGAAGTGGTGTAAGAAGAAGAGCATAGTACCTGTGAGCCCAGACCTGGACATATGTAAGTACTAGGCTGGTTCAATAAATTGTGTACCAAATTAAATCCTAAATGAGGGACCTCTGAAGGGTTTCTCACGGACAGTAAAATTATCTTGTCTGGGGTAGTTGGTCAGCAGCTGGAAGCGAGGAGAGCATGCTGAGGGTGGTTAGCCATGGGAGAGAGGGACTGATTTCCTCTCTGCTGTGCTTGACTGGTTTCCAGGGAAGGGGAACGGCTGTCATCTGGTTATAGTGGCACATGTTTTTTCTATATTTGCATTTCAACTCAAGGGCATCGAAAGCAGCTGGAAAGCAGTTATTTTGTCCCATTTAAATAAACAATGTGTGTGTGGCAGGTTGGCGTTCTCACCATACCCAGCCTTCGCTGTACTATCAGCTGTGAGAGATGCTTATGGCTTGAGAATTGCAAAAATAAAAGGTTTCTGACTGATTCCCTGGAGGTTGACCAACAGATCCAAAGAATATCTTTCTGCACAGGCTGGAGCAGTCATAAGTAACCTTTGTGCCTTTTAGAGCAGGGGTAAGCTCAGCTATGGCTTGTTTGTCTTGTCAGGAGATGGTCCCCACCTCCTTTAACCCAGAGAAAAGAGCCACCCTAGAGAGCTGGCTCAGGGACCCAAGTGTGCCATCCAACCCAGGAAAATACCTCTGGGTGTGGGAGATGGTAGGGCAGTTCCTACAAATACAACATCCCAGAAAAATAAGGGAACAGAGTGCAAGGTACTATTTTAATAGATTCATACAAAACACACACGCTCAAGCCCTTTAGTTTTTCCAGGCTAAAGCAAGGGTACCAGTCTTGTTTTCCTGGGACTGTTAACACCTGAAAAGCCAGGAGTTCATCTTAGTGACTTTGAAGCAGTAAAACCTTGAAGATATAATGTGGCTTAAACACATGGAAATTCCTCCAGGCCTTAATTAATTTAGTATTCTTCCACAGAAAGACTGTTGGCGTTGTAAATTATTCATTAGATATTATAGACTCACTGATCTCAAATTTCATACAAAATTACAGCAAAGCTTTCAAAACGTAGGAAAAAAAAAACAGCTCACAAATTAACCCCTTGCATAATGCATTTCTAAAATTACATCCATAGGGGGTATTTTTTGGTTGACTTTTTTTTTTTATGATTCTATCATTATTGCTAATACATATAATTGCCTTCCATTTAATGAGACACTCTACTAATTTCATATAAAAACCAACAGCCACTACCAAGCAAAACCCAGGAGTTCATTTTGTGGAAAACTGAGACATATTCATCACCAGTGCTTTAGTTGTTTCATTTCAACTTTAATAAACCAGGCCAGTGGACAGAGAGTGTCAAATATCAGCTGCTGGTTGATCTGTCTCATACTCTCAATTTACTCTGCCTACAAAGTCCTCTTAATGAAAACACATCCTGCCACAAAACAGATAAATAAACAGAGCACAATGATAGCATTTCCAAACCAAAATGACACCCAGTTTGGTGCTCTCTTTCAGTAAATTCTTGCAAATATTCCTTCCCTGAATCACTAAGAACACAAGCAAAACATTAAATTATTTCTTTGAATTGTTGCAGAGGGTTTGAAAATCTGGCAAGTCAGGTCCATGGCATACTATGAAATATTCCAAGTGCTGCATTTGTTTGCAGCAAAACTTGCTGAAATATAGACATTTTCTCAGGTAGAGGAGTATGCTGGGTAGTGCGAGTTTTTGTTAAGATTTTTTTCATGAAGAGAATAGATCTGGTTTCCTGGAAGAGATGGTTCATATGTATGCAGTGACAGTAAAAAGAATTTGAATTGATATTAATGCACCCAAACAAACCACTCATTGTTAAAAGTACTCTGGGATTTTTTTTTCGTTAATAAGATGTTAGCAAGTACTGTATACAACCAATGCCACAATATTGTTCACTAGAAAAACCAAGACATTAAATATATTCACTCTGGACTAAGATTAAACAGATCATTGTCAAACACTCAATAATCAGTTGTCTGACTACTCATTGGCACCCACCAAGTAGATGAGATACAAAATACAGAAACAGAATTGTTAAGTACATCTCACCTTCCCCTCTGTGCACTGGAATAACCTTGGCTCCTTATTGATATTGAGCAAAATATCCTTATTGATTTGGCTTTAACATCTCCATTTCAGACACATTCCTACAATAAGGTCACCTTCCTTGGTGTCCCTTCATCACATATACTCCATCATGACAGTCTCCCCCAGGGCACTGTGTAACCTGGTCTAGTGGGAGGTGTCCCTGTCCATGGCAGGGGTTTGGAACTAGATGATCTTTAAAGTCCCTTTCAACACAAACATTCTATGGTTCTATGTTTTCTGACCCACATGATTCCATCTCTTTCCCCTTCCCACAATTCCAGGCTTTCCCACATCCACTCTGGATTCACATTTCCAGGTCCCCCAGTGTCACAGCCAGGTGTTGACAGCTAACCTGCAACTGGGTCCACATCAATCTGTTGAGTGGTTCGGTGGCTGCTAACCTGTGGGAGGGATAAGAGGCATCCCTGTCATTCATCCCCTTGGAGGGATTTCTAATAAAGTCCTTCTCCTTGACATAGGTGTTGATTTGCAGAAAATGTGTAGGAATGTAATATCTGAGATGTGGCTACCCTGTGTCAAAGGTGGCTGAAACCAGCCAACAGACTCAAAAGTTATTAAGAGACTGACTGACAGGCAGGCAGAATAAAATCATAAATCTCATTCCCTTAGGAAACCTGAATAGAAGGGATTGGAGGTTTTTTTCTTTAATCCAGCAATGCTGAAAACAAGAATTGTCTAAAATTCAGGTGTGGGGTCATGAGTCACGAGCTTCTAGGAGAAAAAAACAGTAGTAAGTGAAGTTACCTTTCAGATTTTTGTTTACCCCAAGTATGTTGCAATATTAGCTTTTCATATATAAAAATATTACCTTTTTTAACTAAGTATAAATTTTGGCCTGGTTAGGTATGGTCAGAAGCTGTATACTACAGAAATACACCAAATACCATGCAGATAGCCAGAAAGTCATGAGAGACGGAGACACCAAACTGGCTAAGTTTGATATAACTGAATCTTAAGACTAAGTTTTAACACAGTCAGAGAAAGCTATTGAGTGCCTAATTACAAACACGTATTTTGTCCTTCCATAAGAACTGTGCACAGATCTTTTCTGTCTTCAGGACAGTGAGGTACAGTGCTTGGAGAGCAGCCTACAATCTGTCAGAGGCATTCATAAATCTCACATATGAATTTCAAAAACGAGATAAATGGAATCTTTGTGTAATTCTTCTAGCCATAAAGATTTCTAAGGAAAGAAATAGTCGTGCCAAATGTCTCCTGTGCGTGGTTCAGACTCTGCAAGCAGAGATTCTTGGAAATTTTTGGCTGAAACAAGGTCATCAAAAATGGCTTGCCGAGTTAAAAAAATTTGGTTTAAAAAAATGTCTTGACAAATGTTGACCTAATTCACAAAAGGCTCTTGAGTGAACTCTGGACTCCTTACAGTTCTGCTGTCTTGGCTAGCAAGGTGTGCTAGTCCCAAGGCAGATATATTTGGCAGATATCCTCCCAGATTTGAAATAAGGGTCTTTTCAACCCTCAGCTGCTCATGAAATTAGCAATCCTACCAGCTTTGAAGCCAAATCAAATAAAATACTATTCAGAAAGCTACAAATCCTTCTTTTTTTCAGCCAACTTCCCTGCATGTATTTGTCATTTATACTAGAACCCCACGGAACACCCCTGGCTTTATGTTTCCTGGCCACATGCAGACCTGCCACTTTCTAGATGGAACTCTCTTAGAAAAGGGGACAGCAAAGCCTGCATCAGCTTGGCCCCTTGAGGATAGGCCATCTCGCCCAGGCAGACATATGAAAAATTGGGCACTTGTTGCAAGCCTGCTCCTCAACCCTCTGGGCAGCAAAGCAGGCATGTGGCTCGCATAGGTGTTCATCCCTTCTGAGATGCTCTCAGGAATCCTGTTTGGCTGCTCTGGCATGGCTCAGATGTAGGTCCTGTGTTATTGCTGCTAGCCCCTTCTTGATGTCTGGGATACCCTCACACATTTCAAATGGCCTCAAATTACATAATTCTTGAGGAACTGGATCCCAACTAGCAGCTCAATGTGATTCTGTGCAGACAGATACTCACTCACCTCATCCACACACCAAAATAACTGGACATGATCTGGCCTAATCCAAAAGCCACATCATCATATTAGCACAACATTGAGTTCAAACTCAGTTTAAACCCAGACTCACAGATCACATCTGTTTGCAAATGACCATGCAAACCTAACTCTTCCCAGAAAAGAGATCCAACAGAGTCTCTTAAAATTCTTGTTTCCAGACACAGTCATCATTTCATTATTCCTCTCCCCACTTGCTGGCTCCACTGAGACAAATATGCTTTATTTTACTAGCCCAAGGCATTCCTAGAGCTGGTAGCCAACGAAGAGATCCTTTATAACATCAGTCCTGCCCTTAAATTCACTAAAAAGGAGACTACAGCACTGGCAGCAGAAAGAATGACAACTCAGTCCCAGCAGCTGGTCTGATCATTCTGGTGACTCCTTGCCATAGAAGGCAAAGCTTCAGGGAAAAATAAGTGCAAGGCAATTTCTTTGACCTGACTCATTTGAGAGAGGTCAGGATTCCTGATCCAGTAGCTATTCCCTAGATCGCCAAGGACCACTCCCTTGAAAGACCACAAACTGTTTCAAGGAGGAGGAGAGGGAAGGGAAGAAACAGCAGGAGGACGTTTCCACAGTCAATTTTATCCCTCCAGTCATTGTACACAAGCTTCTAAGTTTTACCCTAAGATGCACAGGTGGAACAATTATTTACTTATAAGACCTTGAGGTACTGAAAACTAACAACAACATCCTACCAAGCAATTCACAGCTTCCTACACCATGGCACACCACTCTCCTCTTCGTACATGAGTTGCATGATGTTCCCAGTGTGAGCTATCATCAGCCTGAGAGTTTCACAGAAGCTAAAAGATGCAGGATGGAAAAGCAGAATTTTTTAGGGAGCCACAGGAAGGAGGAGGAATTACAACAGAAGTATCCATCCACCTGAAACACATACACACAAATCTGGGAAACATCTGTGTATTGCATGCCACAGGTTACATCACTTAACAATGTTTTTCTTTTTAGATGTTCAAGCTCTTCTACAAAAGAAATCAATTACTAATGACATACAGGCCTACTTTCTTCCTGAACCCATAATTGCTTCCAATTTTAAGCTAAAATTAGCCATTCATGCTATCCAAATGAGCATAGTTTAGTGCTGATGTACGTAAGCGATGCTTTAGATTGTTGAACATAGCTGATCTTTGACAGCTTCTTCTTATAAATAACAGTTTCCTCTTTACACTGAGAACTTTTCAGAGGCGACAGATGTTTGAAAGATGGGACTGAATTAGCTGAATAGCCTGTAAAACTCACCAACCTGAGATTTGCAAATATGAAAGCTCAGAATTCTTACAAAGACAGCTTGCAGAAAGCATAAATCACATCTGCGTGAATGCCTCTCTTTCAGTCTACATCCTTTGCACGTCACATTGTCAGCATTTAACACATAATAAATGATAAACAACTTAATAATTTACAGTGCTGACACAGACAGGCTGCATTGCACCGAGGAAGACACTGGGAATTCATTAAATAAGGTAAAGAGCAATGGTAAAACCATTTTGTTTGTCCAACAAGTTAGAAAATACGCTGCAGAAAAGCAGAGCTGTGTCAGACACAAACCTGTCCTCCATCAAGAGTTTGTGGTCCTGTGCTGTACAAGGGATGCTGGGGAGGTAAGGTTTGATTACTTCCTAACTTAAAAAACAACTTAAAGTTAAAAGCCATCCCTATGGCAAATCATGAAGTTGAAGTTCCCTTCTAATTTTTATATCATTTGTACCTTGCTCCTTGTTGAAGGAAAATGAACACGTTCCAGCAGTACTTCAAATGACGTGACTTGTCACGCAGATAAACTGTTCTCTCAGCAGGCAGAGCAGAGAGGCTCCTAGTGACAAGCAATTTGGTTTTATTTACATATAAACATATGCAAGTACATGTGCATGCATGAGGGGGCAAAACCAAAGAAACGTGTTTGGCACTTGGGGAGGGCAAAATGAGTTTCATAGTGATCCCTTTGTTTTAGGGGCAAGAAGAGGGATTCAAACCACAACTTCATAGAAACCCCCACATCTTCTCTGTTCTCTGTTCGCTCCTGTTGGGATCACAATCTGCTCCATCGAATGGGCCATACAGTTGGTTTTCACCTGTTAAGTCCCCTCAGGGTCCTTACAATACCCAATATACAAGTTATGCTTCAGCAGTGTGGAAGGAGAATTTCACCCACAGACAATTTGCTTCTCAAAATCCCATTTTCAACATTACTTATATCAGTAAATAAATCAGACAGTTCCATTCACATTATTATTCCATAAACATCACTCTTTGATTAGCTATTCTCTTTGGAAAATTCGTACACCAGTCCCTAACTAAATATACATTGTCCACTCAAGCCACGTTCTGCATTCTGTGCTTCTTGAAGAAAATAACTTCAGATTAGTAAAAATTGCAAAGGCTGTTTTGTTGTTCACTCAATCAGCAGCCCAACATACGTTTTACAAAAGTCTCCCACAAGAAATAAGATAAATAGCACCATCCCACTGCTTCCCAAGGTAGAAGACAGAAACAAATTACACAGCTAACATAAAAAGTATAGAGAATATATTACAAAAAAAAAAGTATGCATTATTAGCTTTAAATTTATATACCAATTAAGTTGTCCATCTCTTTGAAATCAGATATATTACCTAACTACTTTCAGGCTTGTGAACAGCATTTGTGAACATTAAAAGGCAGGGGTACTAGGGAAGTTTTCATTTGTCACACTATCACTATGGGAGAAAGGTTTTAAAGGTAAAAACAGTTCAAGAGCTTCAAATGACTAGTGGAAGTCCAGCTGTACATCTGCATCAATCACCACCTCTTTGCCAGCATTCATCTTCTCCCCATTCGTGGTTCCTCGAGTTACAAAGTGAAGTATCAAATGAGTGCAGTGAACAGGGTGACTGGAGAGAGGCTTCTGTAACCAAACCTATGGAGAAGACCTTATAAGCACCTCTAATTTCTCCATCCTTCTGGTGTGACCCCAGCTGCCAGCTCACACCTATTCTATACTAAAGCATGGTTAAAAAAACTCTCTTGTTCTGATATCTTAATGAATTTTGTTGATTTAGACAGAAAAAAACTTCTGTTTGTTCCTTTTTCCTGCTTCACCTGACAGGTTATGTGTTTCTTCAAGCTGGAATTGTCCCTTCTTCTACAGCTAAAAAGAGCAAAGTACCACTGAGCGTTTCCACTAAGAAATAGTAATTCAACGCAAATAAGACAAAAGCAGCAATCACATAAATTGTCTGATGCTTCTCTTGACCAACTCCCTCTATATTATTACAGTGTGATTACAGTAATGAAGAAGTAGTAGAGGCAGGAGAGTAAGCTTTCAGATCCAAAAACCTCAGATGGATATGGGGAAAAAAAATATAACCATCCCCTCAGAAAAATAATTTAACAACAGACAGTAAAAGAAAAAACAATAAAAAAAGTCCTCTCACATATCCTGGGATGCATCATGTTCCAGAAGATTTTGCTGGCTATATTCAATAGGTCAGAGAATTATATGTTTGGGGATTCCTGGTGCAGTAAAGAGTAATGGCAGATTTGAAGGACACATAAAAGGAATTAAAAGGTAGCCTATTACTTTAGCAAGGAGGCGCCCCAGTACCCTACCTTGTGTCTCAGAGCATTCATTTAACAAAATGAAATAAACTATAACTGTCTTTTCCAGGTCACTCTATAATTTGTTCTCTTTCAGAGATTTTATAGTTACTAATCTACCTAGAGACTTAGATGGAAAGGCAGTACATGATAATGTGATTAAAGATCATATCAGCGTGCAGATGCCCAGAAGTCAAAGTCTGAACTCTTTCTGTCACTGAACACACAAGTTTTAGTGTGATGTCCAGGAGTTTCACGTCCTGATAGACTAAAGAAACCGTTAAATCCTTGGGACAGAATGTTAGAATTCAAGTCCAAAAGAACTGATCCCCTATAATCTATTAATAGAATGTCAGTCAAACTCTCACCACATGTGCAATCAGCAGTTAGGCATCTATTTGCAGGACCTGGGTTTACCTGGAGAGCAAGATTCAGCACTTCAAAGCTACTTAAATAATTAAAAAATCAAAGATGTCTTCCCAGAAAGAAGAAAAAATAAAAAAAGAAAGAAAAAAAAGGCAAGAAAAATTAAATCCTTATCCCCAAGCATCTGAGTCTTCACTTACTTCCAGATTTCTGTAGAGAGTTATAAAGAGAAGAATTAGGAACTAGAGCACAAAGCTGCAGCTTCCATTCTCATTCATTCAGTGTAAGACTGTACTGGGTATTTGCACTGCAACTGGATGGATGTGTCAGAAAACAAAGCAGGAACACAAATCAACATACTTATCATAGAACCACTGAATGGTTGGGGCTGGAAGGGACCTTAAAGATCATCCAGTTCCAACCCCCCTGCCATGGGCAGGGACACCTTCCACTAAACCAGGTTGCTCAGAGCTCCAGCCTGACTTTGAACACTTCCAGGGATGGGGCAGCCACAGCTTCTCTGGGCAACCTGTGCCAGTGTCCCACCACCCTCATAGTGAAGAATTTCTTCCTTATATCTAATCTAAACACATAGCATTCTACAGTTTCATACTGGTGCTGATACACAGCCTCCCCTAGTTTACATGGCAGAAAAAGAAACAGAGAAATACAGAAAGTGCAATTTATGAAACAGATCATCCTCCTCATTTA
>JAWWLV010000179.1:56862271-56942221 GCA_035041135.1 Platyrinchus mystaceus
CCTAGTTTACATGGCAGAAAAAGAAACAGAGAAATACAGAAAGTGCAATTTATGAAACAGA
The DNA here is from genome assembly GCA_035041135.1 of Platyrinchus mystaceus. Taxonomy (NCBI): domain Eukaryota; kingdom Metazoa; phylum Chordata; class Aves; order Passeriformes; family Tyrannidae; genus Platyrinchus; species Platyrinchus mystaceus. The sequence continues at coordinate 56,862,333 of JAWWLV010000179.1, forward strand.
TCATCCTCCTCATTTACAGAGTAGCAAATTTTCTCCACTTAAACTGCTATGTTCATGTTTTGCATAATTAACCTATTTCATTAAAAGAAGGAGTATTTTTCTTAGGAGAGGTAGGAACCCAGGTGCTGTAAGTTACGAAGATTTGCTCAGAAAATCCTATTTTCAAATCCTGCTCAGGCGCATTTCCTAAACTAAACCCAATAATATTACTGATTGAAACAAAATGACAAGGTGGGAAGAGGAGCAAAAAATATTAACTGAGAACCAAGGACATCACAAAATGAATAATGTTTAATCCATCTTAATGCTACCAGGAAAATTAAGTTTAAGCTGCACATTTAATTAGTCTCCTAATGCTGTTTGATGGGCCTCCTCGTAATGCCAAGACCACTGGGATCTTCTGTGTGTCCCCAAGAAACCTGAGATTTTTCATTATGTCTGCATCTATAGCAGAGATATGACTTACTCATCCTTTCTCTTGGGCTTCAAGCCTATCAGTATTTACACATAATTCATGTCCCTCTTGCTTATGCATTCACAGGAAGATGGCGCAGGCTGTTCACAAAGAGTTTTCGTATTGTTACAGCTGTGCATGGGAAAATCTCACCTACTGCTGGGCCAGTCGAGTGCTTTTAGGCTCCAAATGGCTGAATGTGTTTATCAGGCCTAGCAGTGCCTAATAGCAGAACTGAATATCCCTGTAGTCTTAAAAATAATGTCTGGGAGAATGGGTTCCTAGCAAGGTGCATGAAATACAGCTCAGAGGGTTATCAGCTTTTATGTTAGCCACAGAAGAAATCATTCCTTTAGAGCTTTGGACTGAAAATGCCAAATGTAGGTGGATGTAAAGACCACAAAGTTATTCTGTTTCATTGATTAGCTTAGAGAGTTTGTTTGTTAGAGACTGGGTAAGTTCAAGAAGTCCAAAGGTTCCTTAAGAATCTGTTTGGTTAATGGATTTTGAACATCACAACACTTCAATCTTTCCTCACAGAGCTGGAGGCCAAACAAAGATCTCTAACACTAATCATTAAGGGTTAGATTTACTCATAGCAACAGGATACACCAACTAACAGGTCAAATGGCATCCTTCTGATTTGAGGCGTGAAAAAAAACCCAAAACCACAAAAAACCAACCCACAAAAAAAACCCAACAAAACAACCACCAAAAAAAGCCAACAAAACAACCACCAAAAAATCCCCAAACACATAATATCAGTCTGATCCTTCTGGACACATTGGACACTAGCTCCAGGGACATTAACTGGTTCTATAAGAAAATGTACAGGGTTTATAACCAGACCTGGCTGCAGTACCACCTCTTTTTTAAATTCAGAACAGCAACAAAGAAAGCAAAGAAAAACTAGTTTATGTTCTATTTGCATGGTACTGCTTAGTTCATGCTCTGATTCTAGTCTGATCTCCAATAAAATGTTTTAATACAGCATAACAAAACCTGACAGCCTATATTTTGAGCTGAATCAAGGAAGGTGATTGAGGATTACATACACATTGAGCCAAGTTAGTCCGATTACTCCCTCTCTGTTTTTTCACTGAGAAACATGGCTTCTGAATTTCAGTTCAGTGGCAATTTTTTTTCCAACAGAAGGGTACCCAATAATTGAGCAGAGATACCTGATATAAAGAATGTTCTTCCTTCCTATGCAGAGACACACTTATGCACACATGGACTCTAAAGTTATATGTAAAAATAAATACATATCTGTGATCAGGCTTATCAATATGGACAGTTTTTTATCAACTGCCTTCCTTGTATGCCATCAGTATTTCAATATACAGTCTGCAACAACCACTTGCATCTTCTACAGCACTGTTTGCTCTTTGACACGTCACACAAACACTCTTTGCATCCAGCAGCAGGAAATATTTCAGTGCATGTGTTCTTGATTTATATGTTTAATTAGAAACTTATATGCTTTATACTGAAATACCTTGAGAACAGCTTGACTTGTCTGAGCATAAACAACAGAATTAAAATTCCAAACACATCTTCCCTGTATCTTCATGTTATTGCCCACGACCTCTTGTGCAACCCTCCAAGAGAGTATTGCAAGGCACAAAACAAAAAACTGGCATTGCATCCACTGTTCTTACCTTACAATCCATCTAGATATTTCAGCACATGCCTAACACCATGCAAAAGAAGAACTTCTCTGAAGGCAACAGAAGAAGCATGTAAGAACTTTGCTAGGGCAGGACCTTACCACAGCTCCTGTAGGCCCTCACAGATGGCACTGCCTTTTCCCCACAAGTGTAATTCATTAACATGCAAATATCCCATTGATTTTAACAATGCCATGTAATGAGTGCAGGTCTTGGCCCCAGGAGTTCAGCAAGCAAAGTAACAGCACATTGTACTTCAGAAACAATGCAAACCTAAGGTGGCATCTTTATCTTATAATTAAAGAAACCAAGGCACAAAGCTTGAGTGATATTCATCAGCAATAGGAAAGCCAGAGATACAATTAACATTCTTGTGGCTGTTCACCCATTACACAGAGTCCATGGAAATAATAGGACCAAACTCAGTTTAAAGGCATAAAGAAGGAACAAGGTGATTCTGTGTTTAAAACTCTGGAATTAGGGCTTAGAGCAGCAAAATTGAGATCCTAGCTCTGCCACAGTCTCACTAAGAGATTCTGAATGGTTCATTTAGTCCTGTCATATCTGAGTCCACCTGTAGTACAACAAGATTTTCTTTCTTGCAAATTCAGACCATCTCTGTCTCTTCAGTAGGTTTTTCCACAAATATTCTGTTTGACAAAAATACTTTTTGTTCAAAAAAACCTGATCAAAAATGTTCAACCAGCCCTAAACAGAGAAGGAACTTTCTCATTATCCGGGTTTAGCAAAGTCTGAAACACTCTCAGCCTTTTCTGGGGGCTCTGCACAGCAAAAACAAATTGTGATCCCAGCAGAGCACAGATTAATCTCATTTAGAGCATCGGTAGAATGGAATGGGCTCATTACCGTAGGAAACAAGATATTATTTCTAAATACAGTCCTCTGCTTAGACACTGTAATGAGTCAGAAATGGCAGTGGTCAGAAATGAAAAAGATAGGACGTCCCACAAATTATTTTGCACTCTGAGCTGGACGGTCAAGTGTTTGCAGAAAAGGCTTGAGCTAATCTCAAGAGTAAGGACAATGCTCCAGAACTCCTCAAACTCTGGCAACAGGATTTCTACCTGCTTTAAATTACTAACTGCCTCAGTAACAATTGCACAACTGAGTGTTTCTGCCTTAAGAAGGGACACCATCTCCTTTAACAACAAGGACCCTTTAAGCATTCTTGAAGGACTGGAGACTGGAGGACAGGCAAAGATGGGGAGGATGGCAAAATGTAAAAGTGGTTGATAATCTTCCTATATTCACCTTGTAATCCCTCTGCCCCCTTCTATGGTGGAGAAACTTGGTGTAAAGAGACTCAGCACAAACATTTCCTGGACAGCTCTGACTCTCCTGTCACACACTGACATGGCAGCTCTTCCCAGATCCTCTGCACTGATGCTGCAGTGGAAGAGAATCCCTTTGGCTGTGAAAAAGAACAAAGGCCACTGACTGTGGCAGCATGTCAGCAGCAAAGAGCACTGGGAAAGAGGAAAATCCAGATCTGAACTCTCCTCAAAGAGCCAAGACTCTGAGTCCAACATAATCCATGGTTTTACCAGATAACTTTGATAATGTGGTTAATTATTGGCTGAATAACCCCTTGCTATCCCTAAAATCAATGACCTCTCCTTCTGTATTGATTAAAACAACCCATTGCTATTTTCTCACGATCCTGCTTGTCAACAGCTCTGTTAGATGCTCTCTCTGTGAGCAGACTATTCTCCCTTGGCTTTTGCAAGTGCAACTCAGAAGCAGAGGATCAGACAGCAGGAAGTTTTCTTTTTGTTTTCTTTCTCCTTTCCACAGCCTCTGCTCATTGAAGTTATTGACTGACAGACCAAAGTGAAACTACCTTAACTTTGTACACTTAGCGAGTAAGTAATCTGAAAGCTATAAGGTAGCATTTTCTCACATAAAAAAATGCACCCTGATGTGTTACACCCTTTATTTGTAAATCAATGAATTAATTATTGAGTCAATAATCTCGGTTTTATAACAACAACTGGAGGGTGCCCACAGAAACAAAAGCATAGAGCAACTTTTTACTCTTTTAAAGTACTTCCCTGATACAACCTCCGAAGTCTTGTGTTTTGTTATTCTGTTTATAAGTCTTTCCCCGATCACCAAAACTGGGACATGAGGTGCTTGGACAATCAGCACCATATCTTAATGATAATGGGCACTTGCATCTCTATTGTCTGGATCAAACTGTAGTCTAAGAGTTGTGCCAAGGACTCCGACTTTTACAATCTCTGTACTTGGCCCCTCCCTGCAACTATTGTGGTCTGTGTACAAGAGTAACAGCAGACACAAAGATCCTGCAATTCAAACACACAGGACAGACTCAGGCAGAAAGAAAAGGAGTGTCATTTTGCCAAATTCTCTAAACAGGAGAATTTAAGGCAGAAAAAGATGTGGTCAGCTCTGAGTCGGAGCATTTCTCTTTTGCTTCTTTCTCAAGGATCAGCTCCATTTTACTCCAGCCTTCAATAACAGCAGATGAGACACAACTCTGAACATCAAATGTCATCCTTGACCCCTAGCTCGGGTGTAGCATGTGCAACAGGAGAGCGCTGGGCTGCTGAAACACACTTCAGGACTTACTTTAAGGAGGGAGTGTACCACCTCTAAGAACAAGGATCAGGGACATGAAGTGGTTCTGCCCCCAAGCCTTTTGAACCTTGTTTTTATCTTGCACTGGCTCCAACAAGATTATACTGGAGAGATGGTTAAATCTCTACCCTGGGTTTTTGAGGTGAAAAATATTCTGACCTGAATAACTTCACAAGGAATTTCTTTATGAACACAGAAATTCAAGAGATTTCTGTGAAAAGTTAACAGCAGAGAAATTGAACTTCCTTTCTGTGACAGCTCTCAGAAAAAAACAAACAACCCTAACCTGTCCTATACTACATTTTGGCAGGATCAAAAAAAAAAAAAAAAAAAAGGTATTTTCAAAGATGAGGTCCTGGAAAAGATAAGCAAGCAGGAGTCTTCAAGTGTGGATATATCCTTCAAGCCTGCGCAGTAGATTTTTTAGGTGAGGCTCAGCGTGCGCAGAACTGGTCCCACCCTTTACTCCTAAGGTTCATCTTCCAGGGCCTAGCAAGCTTGGACAGTGACAGCAAGTATCCTTCTCTTGGATGGATGGCCTTACAGGGCTAAGCGAGCTCCATCTACCCGGGTTTGAATTTAGAGTTGTCCTTCTCCTGGCAGGAGTACTTGTAACACAAAAATACCAACTTTTGCATGGGCTACCAAATGGCAGGCAATATTTTGGGAACATCTCATTCCTGCACACCCTTACCTGGAAGAAACAAAGTGTGAGGAAGACAGAGACATAAGGAACAGAAATAACTTGGTCAAGGCTAATGAAGAAAATCCACTTTCAGAACCATAGTCTATCCTGGTCTCCACCATATTAACCCTGACCCCCACAGACACATGGCCCTCCTTCAAGTCAGGCTCTGTGAGTAAAGCCAGCCCTACCCACGGCTCTGATGTTAGGGAGGATTTTGAAAGGAAAAAAGAAAACAGGTTTGAAGCATAATACTGTCACCACAGTCCATTCTTGTATCACTTTTAAATTACTCTTAGTCATCATAAACTCACAGAACTGTCCCTTCAAAGTGGCAGGTGTGATAGAGCTGAAGCTGAGGGGCACGCTGATGCAAACAGCAGGCAGAGAAGCAGGCGTATGTCTGGATTGCTTTAATTTTGTGGTTTTATGTCAAATGCCAAATCGTACTCTAATGCTGTTGCATATTTAATTTCCCTTGTTCTTTTCAAACACTAGCAAATTTGACTGCTTGCACTGCCAAGACACTGCAAATTAAAACAATATACACAGTCAAAACATGGTCTTGAACTATTGCTAGAGCATAGCCCTGCTTATATGAGACACCCCAGTCAGCATGTTCCTCTGACAGTGCAGTCCCTTCTCATGGTACATTATGAATTATTCTGACACAACAGTCTTACAACATAAAGTCCATTGAAATCATGGTACAGTCCAAACTTCCCATTCACTGCCATGAGAGTTTGTCTAGTAAAAATAATTAGACCTGCAGGGAACTGTCCCAGAGTCTTGCCAACACCAGTGAACAAAACCCTCAAAGCTTACCAGTTTTAGCTCAGAAGTTCACTGATGTTCTCCCAGTAGGATCGCTCTTCATCATGAAAACTGAATGAACTACTGATATTTTGTGTGATGAAGACCAAGGCCTAATGAAAGGCATTTAAATCTGTGCCAGCAAAGAGGAAATTCAGACTTCTGAAAAGTAAAGAGATGTCAGAGCAGCTGGAAACATTCAGTATGATCCTCCAGCTGAACACAACTGTGCTGGCAGACAGGAAGAAAAGTCAGGAAGAAAGCAGGGCTTGCTCTTACACACCATCCCATGGACTACCCTCTTAAGGATTTCCCCCTGCCAAAAAAAATAGGACAGGAGAGAGGAGGGAGAGTTCAAGAACACCACATGAGAAAAACCAGCCTAAAGCAAAGTCTTGACATTAGACATAGTCCAACACAAATGAGATACAGCAGTTTTACTACAGCAGGATTTACAGCTGGTGTCCTTCACAAACCTTTCTAATGATGGAACTGGATTATTCAGCTATCTTCTGCATAGAGAAATGTGAAAAACAGGGATATATGAGGAGAATGGCAATGCTTGGCCAATGAATCCACAGAGCAAATGCACTTAAGTCAGGAAGATGATACAACCACTAGAGGCAGGAAAGATTTCTGGCTTCGTGTCTGTGTGGGTACAGCTGACCTCAAACTGGAGAAGAAAGATCAGTCAGGATGAAGCACCAGTTTTACCAGGGGAGACCAAAGGGGTTCAACTTGTTTGGACTAGCAAAATAGCTGGTGAAAGTGGGAAGACTGCTCTCTACAAATCTATCTTGAGGATAAACACCAGAAAACAAAAGAACTGTTTGACTTAATGGCCAATACTGGCACAAGAACAAATGAATATAAATTGGCCATGAATATATTTAGGTTGGAAGTTTAAAAAGGGTTCCTAACCACCACAGCAATTAGGGTCTGAAAGAGCTTGCCAATGGGAACAGCAAAGTAAGTTAAGCTGCTTTTAAGATAGAACTCAACACCTTCTGATGAGCTTAGAGAGTGGTGCCTGGACTTGAGAACAGAGCTTCTCAAGGCAGAGCACATTGGTCTATGGCTATTTGTGGTCATAACAGTAGGTACTTTACATCCAACCTGCCCACAGGCACTGAGTATATTTTATTCTGCAGAAGACTGTTGGCAGTGGCCTTGATCCATAAAAGTGTTTATGGTACCAGAATCCCATCAACTGCAGTAAGAAGTATGCAGCCTGAATGCTTTTGCAAGCCTGGCACTTGAACAAGGAAGGGGGATTTCACCCACAGTCTTCATCCATGTATTTCCCTTAATATAGTAGCATTAAATGTCCAGTCATTGTCACCCATCAAGGCCTCAGAGCTTCTCAGTGGAGCATGCAAAACTGCCAAAGGCTGAAGAGAGTCCAAACTGACTTTCTGTGCGACACAGTGTACTGCCTATACAGCACCTTAGAGACAGGTATCTCTATAATTTTATAGCACCTCATCGAACAGCAAGGAAATATCTCCTTAAGGTTGATGGTAGCTTTGCCATTGGCTGCTGTAAGACTGGGATTGATCTTGGCTGTCTCATGCTGGCTTGTGCAGCCCAGAAATGGAGAAATGACAGGTGGTAATTTGATTAAGTGCACTGGTATGAGCTGAACAGAAGCCAGGATAGCCAGAACAGAACTAATAGGAGAGAGCAGCTGGTGGCTGCTGATCCTGCTTCAAGAGTACTCTGTCAAGTCACGCACCACTCCAGGAGCACAACAGACATCTTCGGGCAAATGTACCCAGGATTAGGCAATGGGCTGTGACTCCCTGAGTATCCAACCCAATGGCAAGAGACTTGTGTGCAGGAATTAGTGGGAGAAGCTCATCATGCAAGGGGTTAGAATACAAAATCAGGTGACTAACTGGCCAGTCTGTTCCATGAAACAAAACATTTGCCCAAATGTTATTTTTAAGTTGATTTTCATTTTAAATATCTTTAAAACTATATAGATAATGTATTTCCTAATGGAAAACTATTTAAATGTCTCTTGGTCAGTGATACACAGAACAATTACCACAGTGAACGCATCTGTAGGTTTTGGTGGTTGAATGGATCTGTACTGTTTACTTGAAATTTAAAATGTTGTTTCTCAGCATACTATGGGAGACCACAGATTGCAGGTTAACCTATCTTGTTTAAAATAAACTGAAAGTCTGAATCTCACCCAACCAATCCCTAATTAGTTGAGACAGATGGGTCAATCCAGCCATTCTTGCCAAGATAGTGGAGAGCTATCATTAACCGTGGGAGGCTGGAAGGAGGAAACCACCTGGAGCATGTCTCAACCAACATCATGGAGGGGGAAACTTTTCCATCTGAGGCTGTGAAGATCAGAAGGGACCATCTACTCAGGTCCATTATTACTCTTTCTACCTAGAGGGATGAAAGGTCAAAAACTACCAGCAAGGCTTGAATAGAATGCTCTGGGGAACCAGAAGCCAATGCTCCAGTTATCAGATATCCTTAGAGTGACTCTTCACAAGCTTAATCTTGACAGTGAAGCCAGATTCAAATGTCACTACTGCTCACCTACATATGAGATTAGCTTGAGAAAGCCAAGACTGCCTAGCCTAGCCCAAAAAAAAAAAAGCCTCAGGAGAATGGAGAATCTTGTCAATGTCTATAAATACCTATCAGGGAGGAACAAAGTTGACAAAGCCAGGTAAATCTCAGTGATGCCCAGTAAAAGGGGAACAGGCACAAAATAAACCACAAGAAACTACCCCAAACCCAAGAATTAACTGTGAGGGTAGTTGAATGTCAGAACTGGTCACCCAGAGTAGTTGTAGAGTCTCCTTTCTTGAAGGTATTCAAATGTGACTGAATATGGCACTGAGAAAACTCTTCTAACTGATGCAGCTTTGAGCAAGGGGCTTGACCAAGGCAGTTTTCAGAGGTCCCTTCCAGCCTCAATGATCCCAAGATTCTCTTCCAGAAACCACTGCTGTCTAGCTGTACTGTGCAGTTCTTGTGGGCTGATTTTGGGTCACACCAGTTCATCTGTCCGTTTTCCACTGTTATCACAACAGACAATTTTGACATGACCGAGGGAGTCTATAAAATCTGTGTGATAAAAGCATGAGGCAGGAACATGCAGACAGCATTGAGGCTGGGTAAACAAGGAAAACCTCTTAACACAGCTTTGTCAGTCAAGAGAGAGTCTCTTGGAAAGAAGACTCTTAATACTACATCTCCAAGATGAGGTGCTGTAATCATCTCACTGCAGTGTCAAAAGTACACAGAAAAGTTTGATACCTCACTTTTACTTTATTTCAGCATGGAAACAATGGCAACTTGACTCCTCCCATTACAAGGGCCCTTCTGACACTCTCATGATGTTATCCTCAGCCTCCAAGAGCAGTTAGAAACCTTGGACAAATCTGGTCCTTCACCTCTCTCTACTTATCTGTTTCCCTGTAAAATGGCTACCATTGCTTTGCCTGCCCCAGCAGCTTTAAAAGATGGATGAACTAATCCTTGGCACAAACCAGAATGGAGATAACATCAAGGAAATGATACATATAAAAAGCATTTTTTCCTCATTCCTTCTTCCTGAGCAAAGGAATGTCTGACCAACTTCACTGGCTGATGACTTAGAAGTTTGTTCATGGCTGCAGAAAGAACTTGCCAAGGTTTCCTATTAAAAAAAAAAACCCATGAGACCTGAATAATTAATAACCTACCAGTGAAAAATTGGTCCTAATTACCAAAGCAATCCTGAAAAAAAAAAATGTTAATTGCTTGGCCTATGTTCCTCCCTCAATGGAATGACTATATTGACAAATCTCATACAGCAAGAGAAATCTGGTGGCCACAAGATATACTTGTTACAAATCGATCAATAGCAATTATGAAGTTTTCTTGCATTTCTGAAACTGCTTCAGGCTTCAATCTAGCCTAACACAACATTATACATTTTTATCAAGATACATTTTCTCCCTCTTTTTGCTTCAGCTGAAGATGATTCGTATTTTGCAGGGACAAAATAAATATGATGAAAACTTTGAAACCATTTTAAACAAAGCAAGTCATTATCAAGCATTGGCAAAAACATTCAGTTAAATTGCACTCGTGATTGAAATTAATTTTCTGAAGCAAATTCTGAAAGAGGTAGAAGCCAACAATCAATAATCTCTTAATGAGGTGCAAGAAAAACATGTGTAGACATGACAGGTTTTGATGGCTAATGAGCTTCAGAGGAAGAACATTGTTCAGAGGAAAACTCTGAAAGGCACTGAAAATTGATTAATTGCCAGCCCAAGATATTGCACCAAAGCATTTGGAAATTCAGCAGCCTCAGACCTCATATCATTTACACCTCCTATGCGACGTGTTAACTTTAGAAAACATTATAGCTGAAGGGTGTTGTTTTTCTCCCCCCTCTCTCCCTAGTCGCTAACTCGCGATCAATCTGCTTGCTGTGATTTGTTGCCTCAGAAACAAAGTTACCTGGTAAAACTTTCCCATATTGTTTGCTGGGATGAATAACTGAATGCAAAAGACCATGGGGGGTCCTGTTTCTCTTCTCTGTTAATAGCTGCTTTTCTGGATGTAAGACATAACTAGGCTAACAGACGTTTTGGTTTTCTGTCACTTGTGCTCACAAGTGTCAGCAACACAACATGAAAGAGTTCGCATTTACACACACACACACACAAAAAAGATCAAAAGAGCATGACCTATTTTCCTGCAGTTGAACACCTTCTTTTAAGGTACAGAACTAGCCTCCATTCTATTTCCTGTCAGCAGCAAAGATACAGAGCTCATGTAGGTGGGAATATAGGGTCCCAGCAGTGGGAACACGGGAATCCCAGCTTGGGAAAATTGATACCTCCTTAGCTTGGGTCTTACTGCAAAGTGTCATCTTGAGGAATCTCCTGAGGCCAGTAGGAAAGTTTGGAGCAAGACTTACCCTCTGTAGAGGGTCATCAATTAAGGGAACATTCAAACAAACCAGACAAAAAAAAATGTTCTTTTGGCTTAATAGGATGCATCCATGAATACTGGAGAGGTGGCCTCACTACGAGGACACTCTCAGAAAAGATGGAGAGATGGGAGACTCCTGTGGACTGGGTGTCAGCAAATGTTGCTTCTGTCTTCAAGGAGAGCAAGGAAGAGGTTTCAGGCAGCTACAGACCCATCAGTCTTCCCTGATTCCCAGGAAGGTGTTGGAGAAAATCCTCCTGGGAACTATTTCCAAGTATATGGAGGACAAGAAGGTGATTTGGAGTAGTCAGCATGGATTTAAGAAGGGTAAATCATGCCAGACCAACCTGATAGCCTTTTACAAGGAGATGATAAGCAAGATGGATGAGAGAAGAGCAGCAGATGTTGTTTATTTTGACTTCACTAGGGCTTTTGACACTGCCATAACATCTTCATAGACAAATTGATGAAGTACAGACCAGGTAAACAGACTGTGAGGTGGACAGAAAACTGCCTGAGCTGCTGGTCCCACAGTGTAGTGAGCTCCTGCCCTCTACTACCACCATCTCAAATGGCTTTCACTTCCATAAATAGCAGAGATTATGTCCCATGTGCCCCAGTCCAATAAAGCCATTAATAGAGTCAATATGACTTGTATACATACAGGTGCTACTTAATTGCATGCTTAACATTTTACATAGTCATGGAGTTTCCTTCAGGTTTTGCTCAGTATAGACTTTCTTGTTTTTTAAAGTAGCTGGAGATACAGCCCACCATCTCTGCTCTGCTCTTTTTGTCCAATAAAGATTTCATAAAACAAAACCAGGGAAAACTGGTGGGCAGCAGATGACTACAGAATGATTTTGGAAGGTAGAGGACTGCCACACACTAAACACCAACTGGAACCCAGAAGAAGTCCCTCAACAGGGTAGCCTGGCTACAGCATCCTCTACTTTCTTGAGAGGAGTGTTAAATTTGTGGGTAACACCCAGCAGGTTTCTGTCCAGCCATGAGAGAGGAAACAATCTCTATTGACCAGCCAATCCTCCTGTCCAGTTTTGTTTTCCTAACCTGAGGTGTGACCACCTTAGCCAGAATCAGGAGATAAGTAAGCAGCCTACTTTTTTTTTTTCTCATGTGTAGAGTATATTTCTGCGCAGAATGTACAAGAATTATCTTTCTACAGTAAATAAATATACTTCATCAAGGATCAAAGCATACTGATGCTCCACTAATTATACGGACAGAATAAGGAAATACAAATATAGATGAAACAAATTAAAACAGAAGATAATTTATAACTCCAAAATTTATGAGTTCAAAGTCAGCTGTAATCATGTGCAAATTCTTTATCTGAACATTAACTGGATTGGGAGATCATAAGGGATCCCACTACCTTAGATGATGACCTTGTCTTATTTCCAGTTCCTCTTCTTGTAAGCAATCTGTACCTCAAGGTCTTTAGTAAGGGGACAGATGGTTATTTCTACAGACTTGTCCTCTAATACATAAGGTGGAGACTAGAAAATAAGCATCTTCTCACCAACAACATAATACATAATAAAGAACTGAGGAGAAAAATCATCCTGTTTTCATGGCCACTTGAATATTGACCACTCCTCTACAATTGCTGTGCAACTAACACCAAGTTATAAATGTGATAAACTAACCTGAGAACCTCATTTGATCCCAAACAGCAGTAACCAGCATATCTAGACATTGATCCAGATGTAAAATGGCCCTTAAGGAGCATAGGGAAGAGCACAAGGCAGAGGCTTCATGAATACCATCTCCACTGATAAATGTGACACGCCAATTACTTCCCCTCACTCCCTGTACTCACTCATTTTTCATTTGCTGCCTAGCAAGATAGTCATCTGTTCAAGGTAGGGATTCTCTCTTAGTGCAAACATGATTAGGAGCTTGTTCTTGTTTAAACTCTCTAGTTGTCTTTTTTTTTTTTTTTTTAAATAGTTTAGGTTAAACACTCCCAGAGTGCTGCAACTTAACCCTTGGGCACCTCAGGTCACAAGGTGCCTATGTATTTGCTAATAAAGTTAGTTTAACTTTAGGGATATAAAGTCAGCACTTTGGGGCATTATTAGAACTGCCCAAGTCTTTATGTTGTTGAGCAGATTGACACCATCTCATTTGCCCTACTGCGACTCACAAATCAGATGTTTCCCAGCCTAACTCACACCTGCAGAGCCCAATAGCCCTGCAGCTGTGTTTCTCAGCCAGAGAGACATAGATTGATAGCAGCACAGAACACATCAGAAGAGTCACTGAACAAAGCCAGATAGTCCCACGTGCATGAACAGGGACACAGCAAAAAGGGGGCAAATAAAACCCCAGTTAGACAACAGTGTAAAAAAACAAATTGTGAGTTTAATTATAAGGGGGGGGAGATTTTAATTGCACGATGGGATTCTTCAATTAAAATAAAACATTTGAGAAGTGAAGCAAAGAACAGACCTGCACCAGGTCCTGGCCAAAACATCAAGGTCCAAGCTCCCCAGTTTTAACTTCTAGCCTAGTGATAAATGTGTTTGGCTGGAATGCAGGAAGACAGGATTTGAATTCCCCTTCTTTCCCAGAGGCTGGACTTCTTCCATCTCTTATCAGAGAATCTCTTATCAAAGCCCAGTTACAGGAATAGAGCAACACAGTTTGCAACTCTATCTCCTTCACCTAAGTGTTCAGACATGCAGCAGGGCCATCTGTCCACAGACAAGGTCAGACAATAATAAAGAATAAAGTCTCTTGGACCCGGCTGGAAGCATGTAAACCTCACATACCCTTGCTTGGTCATCAGGTAGGACCATGACAGAAGAGAGGGGACAAGGCTGGAATTCAGCCAAAACAAGGAGCTCCTGCCTGTCATAAAGGTGTTGTTAACCAGTTTATTGAGGAGTCTGCAAAAGACGTTGCAGTCCTAAAAGTACCCTGACCACAAGTCTCAAGAGTAACTCTCTATGACAATGTAATTATTCCCCCATGCAAAATAAAGAGCTCTAAGAGAAGGATCCCACTACCTCTGTCTTAGAAGAATCTCCAAACCTAGTGGTTCAAGTGGGAAATAAGGGTTCCCCTTCCCCCAGGTAGAGGCATGATTTAAATAATATCTCAGAACAAGGTCCTAATATTGTAACAAAAATGTGGGATGGGGGAAGGAAAAAACCAGGAATAAATAGCACCTCTGATTACTACTTAGAGAACTAACTCTTCCCAGACTTGAGGAGAGAGTCATGAGAGTGAGCCCCAGCTGGGAAGATATTGAAATTTAGGCACCACAGCACTGAGTCTTTCTGCTCATCAAGCCTTCAGAGCTTGATTCAAGACTTATCAAGTCAATATAGAGTCACACTGATTTCAGTGAGCTAATTAAGTCTTGAGTACTCATAAGCTTTACTGTGACCTAATCCCCACTAGAGCTGTAATTGTACACATTGATTTATCATTTGATGCTGAAATTGGTTAGACTCCAAGCAATAAACTCTTTCTGACATGGTTCTTTCTTTTTTTTTCCCCCCCCCCCCCAAAAAAAAAAAGTTGTTTCATAAAAATTAACCTTTTGGAGGAATTTTTTTCTGAAGAAAATCATTTCAATGGTGTTTTGACTCTCAAAATGTTTGTCAGAATGAAAGTTAAGCTTTCTTCATATACTTAAAAAACACTGTGATGTTAAATTTAAAAAAGTTACAACAACATCTCAGAAACAGAAATTACAGCCCCTGGCAGCTCTACTCCCAAGAGCTGGTGTAACCCACTGCTGTGTCTGTGCTTCATGTTCTTTTCCCCGTCTGGTCCACAGAGGAGGAGAGTCTGCTGAAGTTGCCAAAAAGAAGCTTTTGCCAGAAGTCCCACCTCCTCAAAAGTTGTTCCATAAGCAGTGGAACTGTTGAAACCTGTTTTTCTATGATTTGGTGCCCTGCAGCCAGATTCTCTCGTGCCTAACCTTCCCTCACAAGGGTTTCCTGTACATGGGGTTTTATTCTAGCCTCTACCCATGTGAATTCCTTCAAGCCCAACAAGTGATGGACTCTAACTACCTTCCCTCCTCATCTGCTCTCAGGAAACCTGTCAGGATGCAAACTGCCATCTCTGTCAGACTCAGCAAGAAGAAACCAGTAGATTTAGAAGTCATGACAGTGCACAGGCAGGTGCATGCATAGACACACACAGACATACCCCTCTCACCCCCCTGTGCTCACAGGCCTGGCTTCCTAAGGAAACCAGCCTAAAA
The DNA here is from genome assembly GCA_035041135.1 of Platyrinchus mystaceus. Classification (NCBI taxonomy): domain Eukaryota; kingdom Metazoa; phylum Chordata; class Aves; order Passeriformes; family Tyrannidae; genus Platyrinchus; species Platyrinchus mystaceus. Next base: position 56,877,785 of record JAWWLV010000179.1, read on the forward strand.
ATAACCACGCTCGGCTTATGAGCAGCTATAGTCGCAATGTGAGCTGTGCCTCTGCTCCCTGTCAGTATGCATTAGGGTACTTCTTAATTTCACATTTCCATGGTTTGTCTCAGAAGATCTGGTATTTCTCCTATGATCCTTTCCTAGCTTCTTTATATTTTTACCACTGCGTATTCCTACTGTTTTCCTTGTCAGAACAGTCCCAAGACTGCAATATAGGCTTAGAAATTCTGCATGAAACTTCTGTGCATAAAGTACTTTATAAGACATGAATTTTAATAATTGTTGAAAAGTACATTTTGTTTTTAACCTGCAGCATAGCTCACTTTATATGCAACTCAGGCAGAAAGCTACAAAAGGCAATTTAAGCTGTTAACTGGCACAGTCTATGTATGCCAACAAAAATGCACTGTCACTAGAAAACACTATATTTAGTAAGTATGTAGCAGAAGGAGTTAACAGAGGTCTTTTTTTCCCCTTCACAGAAACTATTTCTGTAGATTTGATCTGGTATATGCAAAGTAACACATGCTAAAGACTTCTCTGCAAGTACCTTGGGTTTTTGGTTTGTTTTTGGTGTTTTTTGTTTGTTTGTTTGTTTATTTTTTAAAGATGCTTATATAGTAATATTTGAGAACTGCTATATGCTCTTGCATTCAAAGCCACAATGAAAAGTTTGTATATTTTCTTTCTCCACTGTCTGCTTTTAGCTGGCCACCTCCTCTCCAGCATTGTCTTATTTGTGTCTCTCTGACAGCATGAGCCTCACAAAAAGTGCCCTTTTTTTGTCTTTCCATAGAGTAATAGTTCTTCATCTTCACAGAAATCCATTATAAGCTACTTATTTTCAACACATTCTGTAACACAGAACCTTTGCTCACAAGACAGACTTCTGGAAAAATAATAATCCTGTATAATACATCTAAATCCCTCCTGATCAGTAGCATATTCCTGAATAATTTCCTAGATTGAGCCAAGTTTCCACTCAGAGGCACAAAATTTGGAAGGAGGAAAGTTGAGCCGTCCAGGTGGCAGAGACAGCATTTCACATCATTCCAGGAGCTCAGGAGCTCCTGCTTCTCCTCACTGTCTCAAGTTCAGGAGAGGGACATGGACAGAAGCTGAACTGCAGTGTTTGCTGAGCATCAGGTTTCCCCACAGCAGACCAGAGCCCCCAATATTTAATGCACCGCAAGGAGAGGTTCAAACTCGGAGCACCAAGAAAGAAAATGGTGCAGAGAGCACCAGAGCGCACTGTTTTTGTTTATGTTTGCCAGAGCTTTCAACTGTTTATCAGAATGGCAACAGATGGCACAAGGCAAACGCACACACTTTTTCACAGTTTCCTACAAAACGAACAGATGTCTTCATTACATGCTACATGACCGCATTTAACAAAATGTGACAAGAAGCAGAGGTAGAGAAAAATGGCATATCCCTTTCCTAACCTGAATTGCCTCTTGGCACAGATCTTAGTCGTGCCTGAGCATGGGACTGAATGCACAAGAGAGAACTGGGAGCATTTTTTCACCTGTCTCTAATCCACCATATCCAGTATGCATGGAAAACAGAAGCAGTGATTTCATCTCTAGGGAAACATGGCACCTCTCTGGACCAGTCAAGATGGAGACAGGAGATGTTTTCTCCATCTCTCCTTAGGAATGTTTTCAGGGAATGACCCTTCCAGTAGAGACCATATGAACCTAGACAACTTTTGTCTCTGCTAAAGAGGACACATTAGCCACAGTCCAATGCTGCTGGAGCCACAGACAGGCCTTTATTAGCCAAGCTCTGCCAGAGCCTGAGCAAGAAGACTCAGCAGACCTAAATGGTCAAAATGCTAAAGGTCTCTCTAGTGATGCAAGTGAGTAGAGCACCATCAACAAAATAAATCTGTTCTGAAAGCAAAGCATATGTTGGGTTAAATACTGCCTTTCTCTGCTCATCTGAGTGGCTCAGCAGTTCAAAGAAACCCGTATCTTGCCACACCAGGCAAAACAAGCACGGAGGCCTGTTCTGTACTGGAGATCGATGTTTTCAGCATTCATTTTTCCTAACTGCTGCTCCAGAAATCAGATAGACATCAAGTCCTTTCTTTTATTTTCAAATCAACGAAGGAAGACAGAAGTATTCAGGTTTGGTGGGTAATGGGCACTTGACATCCACTCAGGTGTTCTGTAACTAGGCACTCTTCTTAGCACAGATTGGATCAGAGAAAGGCCGGAGTAAAATCACAGTGGATGTGAAAATTTTACAATAGAGCAACAGACATACATATATTTTATTTTGTTTCTGCTGAAAGGAACAAGGCCAGCCATTTCAGACAGCTCTCCCGTTATACCACACACATAACTTGCTTACCCATGTGCATTTGTGGACTGTAAGGGCAGGGACAGAAGCAGAAAGGTCTGTAGCAAAGCACAGCCCTGGACATATTTCTTCCAGCTGGAAGCTTTGAATTGCTTCAATATGAACTCTACTCCAGCCCCTCAAAGAAAACTTCAGACTCTTTGTAGTAAAACCAGAATTTGTCTCCAAGCCAGCCTGTCACAACACAGTGGGAGGACAAACCCATGGCAAACAGAACAGACTTTGCAGGCACTTCTTTTTTGCCCACAATATACACAATTATAAAGAAAGATACTGAATGCTCTCCTTCTTCCCTGAGCTTCTCCAAATATGCCAATGCAGGGGAAACTTCAGTATTGTAACAGCTAGATCAGCTAGCTGGGTTTTTGTCAGGCACCAGCTTTGCCAGGGAGGCAAATTCTCTTTCCAACAGGATCAGTTTCTCCTAGTCCTGCTGGGTAAATCTCAGAACTGGCTGTCTCTCTCCCTGCACCTTTAGGGGCTGTACAGTCCCAATGAGGGGCTATATACAGTCAAGAGTATGAACATATAAAACGTAGGCAGACTCCTTTATTGGGAGGCATTATCTGCCAGCCCAGCCAACAGAGGCTCAGGGTCTTCTACAGGTGGTACCAGCTCACCTCAGAGATCCTGAGGTACCTGTGGATTTGCCCATATAGACACACACTGTTGGCCTGCAGCATTGTGTGGGAGGCTTCATAAAGTCACACTCTGACACAAAACAGGGAAGGCTCTGGAGTTCAGTATACTGCTAAAAGTAGTGATCAGCTGCACATTATTTATCAACACCTATTTCCATCAATGAGCTGTTGGTCAGGCTGATTAACACAGCCCCCCACACTGACAGGATGGCATCCCTAAGCTGCACTGTGCTGTGCTCCTCGTTGACACAGTGCTGGGACAAAGATGGACCCTAATGGATTCTAAGGGCCTTGAGTCCATAGAGCAGCCATTTGCTTATTGCTCCTCATTTTACCTCGTCAGAGGCACAACCCACTACAAGTCTCCAAGGGGAAAATAGTATCCCCTTCAGTTACAGAGAGTCTTAAGCAATGCAGTTCTCTTCTATACACCCATGGCTGGCTCTCTCAGGACAACAGACGTAGCCTTTGCTGCTGGTAAAATTCTCCCACATAAAATGAAATACCTAGAAGCCATTTAACATCAGGAATTACAGCCCAGGTAAATCCTTTGGCTTTCAAATAACTTGTGCTTAGTCTAGCAAAACTCAATTCTTATCTAGTTAGGAAGACCCCTACCAGATCTATTCTGGAATACCATTTTCAGGAGTTGATCCTGTGCTGGTGGGAGGCCATAGGAGCTTTCCAAAGTATTTCAGCAAATAAAATCAGGCCCTCTGGTAGCACCAAAAGCAGCAGCAAGAACAGAATGTATTTGCAGGATGACTACCATGCCCTCAGGAGAGAAGAAATGTCAGGATGCAGCAGAGCAGGAATTCCCCCAAGCAGCAAGGAAGAAAATATTTGTCACATTTTTAGGCAGGAGCACTCTCACCATTCTTTCAACCATTATATGACTTTAATGACTGGCTTCTCATTGTCTTAGCAGATTGCAGAATTTTCTCCTCCCTTCCCCTCATCTCCACCTTGCTCCCTCACTTAGAAGATTTCATCTGCAGCTGCACACAGAGGTATTGTCCATCTGGAAAGCAGTGACTGCTAAACCCAAAGTTTCTTGTGGAGCTACTGTTCTCAGCTAACTGCTTCTCACAAACCTTATGTTCCTCACCAATTCTCTGGGCCTCTTCCTAGTGGCATCTGGCAGCCCCTCCAGCAATAAGAGATCACATAGGGTCTCATTAGCAGCACAAGGCACTTCACAGCAGGGGCTCTGCGCATCAGTTGCTGTGACATCCTTAGTATTTATGGCCTGAAAGACAGTGTAAAAATAGAGGCAGTGGTGGCACAGAACACTTCCCGCACGTGACTCTAAAATCTATGGCAATAGTCTCACCTACTGTGCAAAAAGGCAGAAATCCAAACCTGTCCTATGGCCAAATGCATTTCTATGTGTTTGTAAGCACATTTAACGCAATCCTCAGAACTGCTTTTAATGCACAAACTACTCCACAGGATGTTGAAAGTTCAATTATTTCCACAATATTGAAAGATTAAAAATCTTCCTTCTAGTGGAAGGTGTCACTGCCTATGGCATGGGAGTTGAAACCAGATGGTCTTTAAGGTTCCTTCCAACCCAAGCCATTTCATGATTCTATGACAAACCAAATAGAACAGAGACTTCAGATGTCTACATCAAGTGGCTAATTTCTGCATGTGTCTAAAACTGTGACTTGGATGTCCTTTCCACCCAGCTCGGAAGTCACTGTGCACCTTCTTAGCTTAGCCAAAGGTTTCATTGTAGTTTTCATGTTGGCTTCTTTGAAGAGGGCCAAAGGTGGATACAGTCCTTGCAAATCACATGTTTTTCAAATAAAAAAAAATACTGATTAATACCTTCACTTCAGAAGAGGACATCTAGGTTTGAGATTCTCTATAGCCTGAGAGTTGAAGTTCAGTTCCTCTCCTTACCCAAATGAGTCTCTTTTCCACTAGGCTAGTGTCTCTTCCTGGTGGAGCTATTTACATCTTAGCTATTTTGCCAGAACTCAAAAGAATAACAAGCAGGACCAAACTACCAGCCAGGAAGCACAAAGAGCTGCAACAGAGATGCCCTGCCATCCCTGACATCATTCATACCATCTGCAAAGAGACCCTTTGATGCTCAGATTATATCTCTGCAGTACTAGAAGCTGGCTTTGTTGTTTTGAAGCAATTCATGTGCACAACTCCACACACTCTTATGAATCCATTGAAGTAAATATATGTCATCTGGCTTTTGCTTCAACTACTGGTAACAGAATTTTCCCCAAAACACAGGAGGGTAAGAGTCTCTGACCCTGGCATATCAGTGGTAGAAAAATCAGAAGGCTAGACAGCTTGAATTAGATGGACATATAACACACTCCTCGAAGGAAGGCCACTATGGGTATCCTTAAGCAAAATTTCTCCTCCAGAAATCCAATCCTAAACTCCAATTCTGTTTCTTCCAAAAATAATGTGCCCTATGAATTGTCATCAGCTCCAGAGAATGAGAAAAGAGCATCCACAATTTGTTACATCTTTTGCTCAAAGATCACTGCATAATGAAGAGAGAGACCAAATCAGACAGCAGGTCTTCCATAGACTGAACATTTGCTTACACACCAGAAAAGGAGCTCATAAGACTATGTTTAACACCATCTGGGGATTCTTCCTTACAATATGACCATCAATAATAACAGAAGCCTAGCTACAGACTGTTGTACCCTGTGACAGCTAAATATATCAGGCCTAATTAGATAACACAGGCCAAAAAGCAAAAAACTGCAAGCACGAGGGAATGCTACCACAAGGGCCAGGAAGACAAAAAAAAACTCTGCAAATTAAGAACCTGGATTGAAATCACCAGTCTTCGCATCATAACTGAAATTTAGGAAAGGTCAGCTCTAAATAAAGAGCTGGTTTGAACTGCACAGCTGGGGTCTCTCTGTGACTCCAACCACGGCGCAGGCTCCAAACACTCCTCAGAGCTAGAAAGAATGCATGGGGGAATTTACCTCAGCTGGTATGTATCAGCCCAGCTCCATTGACTTCAATTAACATGATGTTAAATCTTCAGTGTTGACTTCAATGGGATTACAGTGATTTACATCAGCTGAGGCACTAACATTTCACTTCTAGGCAGGCTCTTCTGTAGCATCTTCATTAGTGGAAATTCTGTGTAAAGAGAAGAAAAGGAGATATACTCTGCTCTTAAGTCCCCAACTACCTACTGTAATGGGTATACTACAAACGTTAAGAGATGCACTGGCAGCCAACTATAATTAGCTCCGTTTTGCTGCAGTTCAATCTGTGGTTACAATTACCCTTTCTTTGCCATAAACATCCAGCTAGGAATTGCTGGAGCCACTCCTTCCCCTTCCTGCCTCTCCTCCTTATTTAACAGCTCTAAACGCAGGTTTTCATACAGGCACGAGGTTCTTGCCCTTTCCTGCACACGCACAGCTGGCAATTACTGCCAGCAGCCAACCTCACCGCTTCCCAGCTCCCTCTTCCTGTCTGTTTTCCCGAAGTCTGTAAATACAAGAGTAACTGTCGTTTCACTGGATATTACACATGTATCCCAGGTTTGAATGCTACAAGATTCTTAAATTCAGTAAACTGTGAAACGTGCAACAAGACACTGCGGTCCTCCCACAGGTTGCATTGCCAGATGTTGTTGGAAAACAACATGCCGGTTCCTCCCAGATTCTAGCTGAGCCACTGCTTGCTAAACATTGAAAATATTATCTGAACCACCCAAATATGGTCTTTTGAGGAATCCAGGGAAGGCATCCATAACTCCTGCTTCCAGGCACCCAGTCTCAGTGTTTTACTTAGGCTGCTTTACAGTCAGTGGAGACTTCAGAGATGATTTAAGAGCTAAACAAGGAGTTTACCTCTCCCCATGAAATACTTAACCTGTCTAGGCTCATAAACTAGGTACTTTTATTAGAAGTCTAAAGATGGTATGAATATTTTCAAAATACCTGTAAGTTCCATTTCCCCCCAAACCCATTTTAAAATCACCTGACAACATGAATCAGACGAGGTGAGGAACTTTGCCTGGTCCAGGGTTCTCCTAAAATATGGAGGCCTTGAGATTTGTACAGCTGTTGAGCATCAGGTTCTGCTGCCCAGTACCAAAGCTGTGTTTTGTGTGGAATTACGTAAATCACAGACTTCACATTTCCTGGTCAAATTGCAGTGGTTTCACACTGATCTGAAATGAAAGGGTTTGAACGTGTCAGTGAAATAGGCTATTTAAAACATTTCTTTCAGCCTGAAACAAAGGATTTCTTTCCAATGTTGTTTTAAATTTATGTTTTGCTACCATTTACTGCAAGATACCACTGCAATTCACAATGTTCAAAGGTTTAACTAAAAAATGAAGCATTTTAATTTGAGTTCTCTTATGACTCCTTTTTAATCTGAAAGTATGAGACCAAACCCAGCTCTGACAAACATGTTCAGTTTCCTCAAAATTTAATTTTTCAGCAAATAAACAGGATGTTTAAATGACAAACATCCCACTCTGTTTGGATGTCAATGAAAACTACACACATATGTGCCCCAAAACATCATCCTTAAGCTGTGGACAAACATAACAGATTTCCTACCAATTACTGGTCCTCTAAGGACTACTTTGAAGAACAAAGTTCCTCTAGGACCCAGCCAGATGCCCTTCAGAGGGAGAGTTGATTTAACACAGAGAATGCCAAAAATCATATTCTGTCACCTTTTCATAGCTTTTTTACATTCTTGACTGATCAAAGTACAGAACAAAGTCACATGTAAGCTGCAATATAAAAATACCTATTTTACTGGGACTGGTTGTGACTTGGCTACAGGAAAGGTGCAATAATTTCTCTTTGCACACATCTTTTACAATATATGATACCTTAGATTTTCCTATTTCCTTGTTTCCTCTTCTATCTTCCTACTCTCAAGGGCCTAATATCCAGTCACTCTTTCTTGGCAAGTTACAAGAATCATTCTCTCCATGGATACAAAGCTCTCCTTTCTGGTAATTAAACAATATTTTTAACTTAATGGAATGTGAAGGATGGATTAAAACTGACTGCAGAAGGAAATAGAAGTGCACACACTACTTAGAAGTTTTGAAAAGCAAAGCTCTGTAGGAAAAGATTCTTATTTCCTTAGACGAATTTATTCTTTCCTTGTGTATATTACACAATATTGGGGTTAAGGCTCCCACTCCCCAATCTTTTGTTATAATCTCCTATGGAACTACTAAACACAAGAAAATGTCATTTTATGTCAAGAAGAACTTTTGTCTGGAGTGTTTTCCTAGCAGTCTATGGATGGATGAATTTACTTTTCCTAGGAAAATGTCACTGTAATCTCAAGGACACAGTGCCCACTTTGGTTCTTACAGTTTCATTGATACTATTTCTTTATTTTCTCTGCGAGCTTCCAGTTTTCAGGACTTTCCCTTCTCCCTTCCTCCTTCTACAGACCTCCCAGATTTTTTCTCTAGTTTTGCATCATGCCACTTCCCAGTCATGCTTTCAATAACACATTCCTACTCTGCCATGTTTCTAAGTCTCAAACTAAAGGAAAACAAATTTTGATTTTAACTATACAACTGAATTTAGCTCTTCTGAAGTTGTTTAATTTAAGTCAAAGGGAAGTGGGACATTTTGGCCCTCTTCAGGACAGTCAGCTGCAAAGGATGTCAAATACCACCATTCAGCAGCTGCATAGGAGAAAAAGGAATATGGAATTATCAATAAAATTGTCAGAGATCAGGGAGAGAAGAGGCGTGGATGATAGCCAGAGAGTTCTCAGTTTGGTAAATCACAGGAGAGGATAGGAAGAGGTTTGGGTAGCTGCTCTCAAGTGAGATACTGACCTACAGGAGCAGTTTAAAAATAATGTGAATTTTATAAAAATACAGCCTTCTAGTTCCTCTTACTTGTCTTTTGAATAGTTAAATACTGCTCACATTTCCAGCTTTTGAGAGAGAGAAAGAATCAGACTCTCAGCTGGTCACATGATTCCAGGAAGTTGGGATTTAAGGAAAAATATTAGATATTGTGAAAAATTATGAGGGTACTGACTCAAGTACAGGTTGGATGGTGCCCTGAGCAACCTGATCCAGTGGGTTATAACCCTGCCCACAGTCAGGGGAGATTGGAACTAGATGATTAAGGTCCCAAAGCATTCTATGATTCTGTGATTCCATGATTCACTGGAAGCTAATCCACACAAAGCTCTGAAAGAGTCTCACTATAACAGCAATGAAGCAAAATGAATTGTTATATCTTCTGTATTTTCTAACCTAAAAAGGAGTGGATGAAGCCCCAGAGCTTGACTTTCCCCCCTTAAAAATTACTTCTTCTTTAGGGTCTCCTCTTTCTCTCAATCTTATATCTCCCTTCTTTTGACTCCTCCTTCCTAATTTCATCATATCTTTCTCAGTGGTCTCTCTCCAACATCAAAAGTAATGCTTTCCCGGCACTCCTGCTGCCCAGAGTCCCAGCCCAGGGAGCCATGGACAGTTCCCACTGCCATTGCCAGACCTTCCCAACAACTGTCCTAGAGCCTTAACCTCCCTTGTCTTTTAATAAACTTTAATTACCTTCTGTGTTTACTTTGACAGAGAAATAAAGGATTTTCATCATTAGGCAAATTTTTTTTCAAATGATGGCTTCACCCTATGGACAGTTTTATCTTCATTTGTCAGGCTTGTAATGACACAATAAATTTATATAAAGTCTGCTTTTTAAGGTTATATATTGAACATTTACCTAGGGGCTGGAGAATGGTAATCCCACGAATTGCACAAAGGCAATAACAACACTAAGATTTTGTATACATCTCAAACATCTCTCCCTGCCAAGTCAAATGTTTTAAAATTCTTGATCATAATTTTTTTTTAAAGTGCCCATTCAAAAAATCTTTTCTCTTTCTTAACTCCTTGCCTTTGTGTTTCCTATTCAACATTTTTAATGGCCTTTTTTCTAATACCGCATTCACCTCAAGTGACATTAAGCTGATGTAATAGAACCATTTTAATCAGTAACAATCAATTTTATTACTATGAAAACCTTAGGGACAGAACATTAAATACATACCATGTAATTAGTTTTGATAAAACAAGCCTTCATCTTAGCAAATCAAATATAATGAAAAGGAAATTTAACAGCTATAAAAATCTATGCCATAAAGTAGGTGTGAATATGCATGCTATGTGTGCAGCAGTATAGGACCATGTTTCATTTCATCCACACACATAATCCATATGAGGGCAAAGATGAATTCTGGAAAGTCTTTGGAAACAAAGGGATGCCCCAAATGCTCTTTTATAGAGAGTATCTACTTTATATGCTTGGTTTATAAGCTACACCGGTGGCTGCATCTTAGAAGGGAGTTCAGCTTGCGAGGAAGCTGCAAAATCACTTAATGAATGCACTTATTGATGCAATAAAACCAAGATGAAAAGCAGTACTGAAGAAAGCAGAGTAAATATCCACTAGATAGTGGATATATCAGCTAGATAGTGATAAAAACAGAGTTTCTCTCTCTGTATTTATTCACAGTGTAATTAATATCTGACATGGTTCTGCATCCTCTGTGTCACCAAGGCTGGAAGTGTTTACAAACAACCATTAGTCCTGTGTCAGAAGAACAGGCTGGGCACATAACAGGCCCCCCCATAGGCACAGACCAGTATTTCTCCAGCAACCAGGAATTCCAACTGAGGTCACTAGCAGCATGTAGGCACTTCATTCTGTTTCTTACAAGGACCTGTTCTTGTGCAGATCATGATATTCCTCGAGCAGGAACACTTAACAGGACTGGAGGGATTTGGTGGCGAATTTTTCTTTTTCATTAGCCAAGGGTTGTTTTGTTTGAAATTATTTGGAAAATACAAATAATGTTTTCACACTTCATAATCATCCACTGGGGGCATATTTAAGTTGTAATTCTTCAGCCTGGAGTTTTACCACACAGAATGTAACACAAGCTACAAAAACAGTCTCTGAGACACCACCTTTCCAGCCAGGATTCAGCAGTCTCCTGTTCCAGCCTTCTCTCTTTAATTTCTTAGCCAGGTGACCTCCTGGTCCTTGGGAAAGTCTCCATTCATTTTTCAGGTAGCTATTAAGATTACTTTATACTATTCCACCCCAGGGGAACTGAAGAGCTGCACCAAAATCCAGAACAATTGACAATATTTTTCTCTCAATAGAAAATTGGATTTTCTACTAAGCTTAAAATCTCTTCAAGGAAAATAGATTGTTTCAGAAAGTCTTCTGATTTTAAATCAGTTTTCCCAGAGCAGATTTTGATTCAATATTTTCAAGGGGTTCGCCTCAAAAAAAACAAGGCTTCAAAACAAAAAGAAGTCCTTACAACTTCCCAGGAAAAGTTCTTCTCTAAATTATGTCTGTAAAAATTACATTTACTACTTTCTTCAAATTTTACAACAAGAAAACGAAGCATTTCCTGACTAATTCTGCTCAAGCATTTCAGGCCACTACAAGGTCCTGGTTTGTCTCACTCTTCCCCACATAAATAAGGAACCACATCATAGGCAGGGAGGCTGTAACTATATGTCATGGAGCCCTTCACATTTTGTCAAAAATACATTTGCATCAACAATCCGCTGCAGAAACCAAGGACTCTGATGCAATGGAGGCCTTGTGGCCTAAGAACTGGGGAAATCCACCTGAGTTTGGGGAACTGCGCAGTTCCAGTTTTGCGAATGACTCATGAGATGGGTTTTGTCGGGGTTAAGGAGATGGAGTTTCCTGAGGCTCTGGCTCCGGAGCACGGCATCCAGCACATCACCCACGGACAGAAGAGCCTTGATCTCCAACTAATGACCATGGGATGGGACTTGGGACCTTCAAAGCCAGAGGTTTCAAATGGTCTCACTGGCCCAGCCCTGGGCTAGATCCCTTCTGCAGGTTGCCCCAAAGTTGGTGGTCCTGGGATACCAGACCAGCAGCCCAAGTCTAATGGAGAGCAGGGACTATGAAAGCCTGAGCAGCACTGGCACCAGTCCAGTCACAAATACTGAGACAGGAGCAGCTGCTACCAGCAGCAGAACAGACAAGATAATTGATTTCTCTAAGAAGCTGCAGCATCTGGGAAGCATATTTCATTTTGGAAACACTGTGTATTGATGTGTTTTAAACAGCCTTTTCTTAGGTTTTCTGGTTCATCTGAAGTAAGGAGAATGGCTTGTTTTAGACTGAGAGGGGAAAAAAACCACACACACACAGTTTTCTGCCACCTGGAAACCCTAGGGGTTTGGCTGTCTATATTTGGCATCCTCTATGTCTGATGTAGGAAAAGAATTGGGCTGAGAATCTTGGAGGATCAACCTGACCTGTCCCTTTGCTGTGCCTTATTATTCTTTTGAATGGGGTTGCTCAGAGCCTCATGTAGGCCAGGTCAGCTCCATCAAATGGGATGTAAAGGTACATCCTCATCCTTGTATTTCTCTGAACTAGTGGTGACTCATGCACAGGGACAAAATTTTCCCAAGTCATTACAAGTCTCATAAGCCAAAAATAAGTGTTTGAAAGAAACATTTAACACTCAAAACTGAATCCTTGATTCAAGGTGACCTTGCAGTTTTCATTAATGCTTTGTTCACCTCTATGTCTATGAAATGACATGATTTGATTACCATGTGTTACATCCTCACATTTCTTCATACCTCAGAGGGCCTAATTTGTGCCTCTCATGTATTTTTGAAGTAATTTCTATAGAAAGATATTTTTTAAATTCCTTTAAGTGTATAAATTGTATTATTAATTCAACATACTACTTTTGCTCATTGTTCCTTTTTTTTTTCCTTGCTGTTAGAATACGTGAGAGGAAATTTAAGCTGATGATCCAGTAGGAATGTATCACCTCTGTATATCATTAAAACAAACATTCTGTTTCCCATCTGGACCATGTAAAGAGAGGTGCTTAAATTCCTGATACTTCAGGATGAAAATCCTGGTTCTGCCAAAATCAGTAGCAATACTGTTACTGATTTGAATGGGGTAGAATCAAACCTAAAGAGCGACGACAAGGCATCTCTGTTTGGCACATTGGTCCCTGCTGCCTTCTGTGAAACACATGGAGTTTGTTGATATCTTAATATGAATAAAATATTCATTGACATTTTCATGTGTGTCTGCATATGTACTGCAGCTGGATGAACAAGTCATCATTCCAAGATCTTAACCTTTTGTCTGATCACAAATTATCAGCCAAGGCAGTGATTTTCATCACTTTTATTCTATTTTTCCTAAATGTGCAATGGATCAGTTTAGGAATGCAAGCTGTGTTTTGTAACTAGCTCACAAATAGTCTGTTCATGTCTGCCCTGATCCAAGAGAGAACTTAAAACTGTCCCCATAAGAGGTTACACAATATTTAAAATATTTCCTTGCATAGTGACCTCTGCATGCTGGCTTGACACAACAGCACACTCATCCCAGCTCCACTAACAGACCTCACAATTCTCTCACGGGGTCCAATAATGGAAAGTTTGTACAGGGGACAGTGGTAAACTGTCTCTCTCAATAGCCTACAGCAGATATATAGGGAAGAATTCTAAAACAGGGCATTGCAACACTTCAAGAACTGATCGCCCATATCACCAGCAGCCTGAGTTTCAGACTTCCAGCAGCAGAAGTGCTTGAGGTGCCTTGTTGGTGTTTACTAACTCTGCATGGATTTCTTTTCCATTAACTTGTCCAGTCTCCCCATAAACTCACATGAACTCCCAGCAACTAAAACAGCCTGCAGCAAGGAGTTCCTCAGCTTCAAGTCATCTCACCTGAGAAGACACTGACTTTTGATCCACCCACTACCCACACAGGATGAGAACAGATAAGGCTGTAAAAAGTCTTAGGAAATGTTTCAGACTCTTGAATGGAAAAGGTTATTGTTTCTCTGCCAAAGCAGTAGAAATAACAGTAGAAATAACACACTGTCATAGGTGAGGGACAGTGCATGATCCCAACTTTGTTACTGCCCATGGGCAGAACTGTGCTCTCACTCTTTCCATATGAACTCTTTATGTTACAAGTAAATTTCAGAAGGGCCATAGCATCATTTGTTGTAGAAACACTCTCATGGATAATTATTTACTGCATATTTGCTACAATTTCTGCTTTCTGCAGAAATTATGGAGAGATAAAACCTCACTTGCTCATCTGTTCACAAATAAACTAATAAGCCAGGCTGCAATTGCATACACTACAAAATCAATCACTGACATTTCAGTTGGTTTAGCTCATTTGGAAGGACATACACGGATATATTTGTGCTGTATTTGCCTAATTCTAATATACATTCACGTGCCTGTATACATTTCCCTGTCAAGATACAGTAATTAGATCTATGAAATACAAACAACCAGGGTTTTATGGTGTTCTCCCTCCCTTCCTCCCCAGCACTCCTACATTAGTAACTAGAAATAAGTACTCAGCAACATGAGGAAATGGGGGGAAATGAGGAATGGCTTTTAAATGATCTTCTGATTTCTGTATGGAGGGTCTGGTAGCTACCAAACCCTCTTATGGAAAATTACTAAGTGGATTTACTGTACCAAAGTGACCCGGAATGCTACTCCTTAATTAGCAGTAGGTGATGTGACATGTCACAGCACAGCTGTGGTGGCACTGTAATACACATCTGTCTCCAGTCAGCACCACCCTAAAAGTAGTTTTCACAATAGATGTTACTCTGTCTGAAAACAGGAGTCAAAGGAACAATGTCTGTTGCTTCATCCCGGGTGAAACAGCAAAGGCAAAGCGTAATACCAACACAGGAACTTTATTATATGGGATTTGGCTGAGACTAAGAAATATGATGAGTCAAACACTTTTGATAGCTGAAGGACTTAGGCTTTCAAATTAGCCATGTTTGTTCTAAAAAGGTCTGCAAACAACACTGGGATGATTTATCTTCTCCTGATCAGAATCCAGTGTCATTTCATTTACCCTTAAAACAAGGACACACAACAGGATTGGAGGGAACTGCTGTAAGCATGTCCGAAATCCAAGAGTGTGTATGTGTGTGCCTGTGTGTGTGTGTCTGTGTGTCTGTGTGCTTATCAGTAGACAAAGGAATTATTATTGGAAAACAGCCCTTGCTTTTTAAAGGAAACCTGGCTTGTGAACCCCTCCACTAGGAATCAATATGCAAATGCTGATACAGATGTTACCTAAGGTATAAGCAAGATCAAAGCAATGCTTGCAAAACTCGACTCCACTTCTTGGCAAAAGGTGCTGATGGTGGAGAGGGATTAAAAATAAGTAGGGCATAATAATTCCAGCATGAAACTCCACTCCTTACAGGTAATGCACCAACCCACACAGAAGACTGCTGAAATGCTGAAACCAGCTAGACTGGCAGGGCTGAGAGGGAAATAGAGACCATCCCACTGAAACTTCAAACAGGGTCAGGTAGCACAGGGATCTGCATCCCGGGACAGGGAAGGTAAGAGGATAGCAGGAGATCACATACCAGGGACTGCACAGCTGGCCTGTTGCCAGCAGACAGGTCAGAGGCAGAAAAGGACACAGTGAAGGAGAAGAGGGAAGACATTGTCCAATAGGAAAATGCCTTACTTGGTTTCTTTCAGTTCTCTGAAGGCTGTCATTCAAGCTTCTTCAGTGCCTGCAGAGTGCAAAAGAAAAGGTGCCGCCACTGTTTTAGTTGTCTGGTCGGTGTAGCTTCAGTTAAGGCTTCTTTGCTTGATATTTAGTAAGTCTTTCTGGTCTGAATCCCCAGTGCTTTTAACATCATAGACCTGATATGATTGACAGTCGGACTAGATGATCCTGAAGGTCTCTTCCAACCTTGATGATTCTGTGATAACTGCACACAGACTGTCTCAAAGAAGCAATACACCATCCCCTTTCATCAGAAGATTGTTTGCATCCCAACAGACTCCAGACTCTCAGTCAAAACACTGAGACTGAAGATGCTTCCCCTAGTAAAAGAATCCTTTATAGGTCTTCTCCTGGTACAGCCTCAGAGGTATGAGCATGAGGCAGGTTTTCAGGAAGAGAGTCTTTGAAAAATAAAATTAAATACATAAATCACACAAATGCAGAGATGCAGCTGTAAAAGGCCCCACAGCTCTTCTTCAGGTCTAAGACAGAAGCAAAAACTTCAGGCTAAAGAGATTCTGAAACAAATGTCCCGAGATTCACTTAATTGTAGGAATCACCTTGCCACCCACTCTTTGATAAATGCATGACAGTACTCAAAGCTGCTTGAATGACAAGCTAGATTAAAAGGTGGAAGGTAAGAGAAATTTAGAGTATTAAAAAAAGAAATCTAAGTCATATTAAGCAATTCTCCTTTCAGGTTGGAGGTCTCTTAGACCAAAGTGCTCCCAGCAGCTCTTACAGGGAGTAAGAATCAGGTCCATTGCCTTTTAAACAAGGTGTCAGGATATAAATGTACATTGCACCTTTTATGTTTCTTCTCTCATTGTTCATATAATAATGAGCAGACCCTGTCACAAGACCCAGAAGATTACATTTCCCATCTGTTACAGACATCACAGAGCAATGGTTTTACATTACTATGTAGGGTTCAGGACCCATGTTCAGGAAAGTCTATTAGGAATGCACACTGACAGGAGATTCCAATTAGGCAGAAGAGAAAAGAAAAAAAAATTTTTTAAAAAATCTATAAAAGAGACTGCAAAAGTTTGTTTCTGAGTCTTGACTTCCTGAAAAACTAAAATGCTTTGGGCTTGTTCTTCTCCAGGTGAAAATGCAGAGGTCTTTTTGCACAGTACCAACAGTATCAAGAGTGAGGCTGAACACGTGACCATGCACTATTTCCAACAGAAATGAAAACCAGCCTCTTGAGTGATTTTATGCAGAAAAGTCAATGAAACTTATTAACTGATTTAATCCACCTAAACAGGAAGGTCAGGGACTCTGCTCAGAGACAGCTGAGTTTGGATCACACCTGGTAAACAGGAAGGGCAGGGACCAGTGTGACAAGCCCAAACTGGGTACGCTGGAAAGCAGAGAGCAAAATAGCAACAGGATGGGTCTGTCACCACTTTGCAGACTACCTTATACAACACAAGTCCCATGAGGACAGGTGACCTGACAAGCATGAACTCTAACACACAGCCTTTGGTATTCCTCTCTTCCTTTAGTCTGTGGTCCACCATGACAAGGCTGACCCTTCGTCCTGCTCTTGAAAGGAAACTGTCTCGGGAAGAACCTCTGACATTAGCTCTCAGTTTCAACTTTATTTGCCAACACTGGCTAAAGATCAAAGCCCCCTCTTCACTCCCTTTTTTTATGTCTCTTCTCCTTTTCATTCTCAATGTATTTTCTACCTTTTCTTTTATGTTCTGTTTAGCAGATAAAATAGAAAGCATCTAGTTTGGATGGCCAATACTGGTCATTCTCCAAAGCCACTGTGAGTTTGTGGGATGCAGGTAACATCTCAAAAATTTAGTAAAAGTTATGCCAGAGGAAGTTCAGATTGGATATTAATAAAAAATTCTGCACTAAGAGGGTTGTCAAGCATTGGAACAGGCTGCCCAGGGAAGTGGTTGAGTCACCACCCCTGAAAGTATTTAAGACATGTAGATGTGGCACTTGGGGACATGGTGAAGGGTCTGAAGCACAAGTCTTATCAGGAGCAGCTGAGGGAGCTGGTGGTGTTTAGCCTGGAGAAAAGAAGGTTCAGGGGTGACCTTATTGCTTTCTATAATTAACCTGAAAGGAGGCTGTAACCAGGTAAGGGTCGGTTTCTTCTCCCAGGTAAAAAGTGACAGAATGAGAGGAAATGGCCTCAAATTGCACCAGGGGAGGTTTAGACTGGATGGTAGAAAAAAATTTCTTCATGAAATGGATTGTTAAGCATTGGAACAGACTGCCCAGGAAAGTGGTGGAGTCACCATCCCTGGAAATATTCAAAAAACATGTGCACGTGGCACTTGAAGGCATGGTTTATGATGAACATGGTAGTGGTGCTGGGTTGATGATTGGACTTGGTGATCTGAAACATCTTTTCCAACCATAGGGATTCTAGGATTCCATGATTTTTGTATTCTTTATATTTTATATTGCAAACACATTTGGTTTTGTCATTTCCTGTGCCTTTAAGAAATTAAAGTCTGATGGTGACTGAGGCAGAACTCAGTGAAGTCTTTGAGCTCAAAACCCAAACCTGATGTAGGTGTTTAAAATTGCACAAGTGGCAGAATTCACATTGACACCGCTGAGACAGTGGGTCCTTTCTGTACTTTCAAATTAATCACATCACAGTTGCACCCCTCAGTGAACAGTGGCTGAGACTGAAACCCCTGTTTGCCAAATAACCAGCTGGTACTGCCAGCACTTTGTGTCCAAGCACCAGCAGCTAGAGCTCTAGGTGTTTGTCTCTGAAAGGTCATCATTTGTCAGAGTACATGAAAACCCCAGAGCAACAAAAGCCTTGCTCCAGGGCAATGCAGGACTCAGGACCCCAGATCCCAATCCTCCTCCTCCTCAATGCTCTGCAAACACAAGCCTTACAGCTGGTCAGCTGTGACCCAGGGCACAACAGCAAAGCAGTGTGCAATTGGGACATTCTGCAGCACAGAAATGGCAATGAGAGCACCATGACCAGCATCAGTCTGGAGCACACACCAACATCCCAGCCCATTTTACAGACCAAGGAAAGCACAGGGGACTCGCTTGCACTGCTCTGCAAAGTGTGCCATGAGCAAACCAGGGCTGGTGACAGAAGCAGTGCAGTAGTGTTAGTATTTACTCCCCTGTCATCATGTGATGCAGAGAGTCTAAATATTGAACAGAGAAGAGGTCACAGCCTTTACAGCATCCTCCCTAAAGCTTCACTTGGCTGGCAATCAACAGCAGTGCTTTTGAAGAGAGTTACATGGCCAGAGAAGTACGAAGGGAGGCAGCTGCTATTCCAAACATGAACACTACAGATGAGCAGGCTCTGTGCTTCACCCTCCTGTGCCAGTCAGTGCGGGGATCTTGCAAGGGAGGCTTGCACGTCCTGTGGGTATAAAACTTTAAAACTGCTACTTGATCATGCACTCCACCTGCATACAAACCTGTTTTGGGCTTCAAAGCAAGTGCTACACATGGCCTGACTACACAATCACGCTTTGTACACAAAAGATGAGTTAAAAATTAACAGTGCCGGAAAGAGGAGAAAGGGGGTCACCTGGCCAAGCTGTGAGCACGGGACCAAAACATTCACAAGTAAACTTCTGACACATAATGTGGTCACATATGTTCACTTAGCGGAGCAGGCCCTCCCCTCCAAGCAAAGGAGAACAGATGTCCCTGAAATCGAATCACCTAAATGACCTCTATTTTTTGGGCATCACCTTTTTTTCCTTTGCTGCCAGATTTGAAAGTCCAATTTGCCAGGATAATATCTCCTGCGTTCATGGAGGCTTTCAAAATTGAAGCACTCGTCTCTTAGCAACCGGAGAGGCTTGAAGGATCTTTTTCTTTTTTTTTTTTTCCCCTCAGATACCCACTGAGACATGTCAATTACTTAAATCTCCCCAAATAAAGACAAAGGACCAGATGTTCTCTCCACTCCCTCCACCCCAACCACACATGCAAAGAGAAAAACTCCATGGAAGAGTTAACTAAACACCGTTACCTGGCAAAGAAGGAACAACCCAGACTGTATCCTTCTGTCCAGTGGCACTGACTCCAGGACAAGAGACACCTACAGGGGCTCAGCTGTGTATGAGAAGTGACAATGCCAGGAGAGAAAGGAGAAACCATGTGCTGAGATCTGAGACTCACACTCCCTCTAACTGTGGTGAAGATGTTTAACTCTGAAGTTAAACTCAGTGGTCCTGGCTTATGGTAGATATCCATCAGGAGACATACCTCAAGGCTGGGAGGAACAGCACTTCGGTAAGGACATGGACACTGGGAAATGATAAGCAAATGTTATGCATGGAGTACCACACTTTACTCCCAGGGGAGGAGTAGCAATATGTTTATTGATACAAGACAGCAATTTAACAAAGTTTGATAGCAAATGAGATAGTGTTTTAACAAGATTTGAAGGCAGGGTACACTTGAGTCATGAGGTTCAGAAAGGACCTCCTTGTGCTCTAAACAGCTTCTTAGAAGAGAGTTCAGGTGCATCTTGATCCAGACTTAGTCCTAGACTTGGTCAATGGTTTAAGTCTAAAGAATTATATGTGCACAAACAATCCTTTATGACATTCAGCTAAGATTTCAATGTTTAGTATGCTATTAATGACTTACAAGAATCTGCTATGGCAAGGAACCTCTCAGCCTCGAGAATAATCTAGAGAGGTGTCCCTCCTCAGGGGGAGATCTGGCGTTCAGTCTACTGCTGTGCAGTAGAGATCAAGAGGCCCTGGGCTGTCCACTATTTATGGAGTAAGATAATTGACTTATATTTGCATAGCAAGAAGACATCTGGTTCACCACTCCAGCCAGTCTTGGCTACCACATTGCCACCCACCCCCACCAAGGTCCTGAGCGGGCTGGATGCAGCCAAGCCATCACAGCCCCGCTGGTCATCATGGCATATGGGGAGCCAGGGAGGAAGATCATGGGAGCAGAGACCTCTGTACAGCCAGTGCCAGGGAGCAGCAAGAAATGGCTGCTCCCTCAGGCAGGAACAGTCCAGGAGACAAGGGTGACCCAGCCCCGGCACTGCTCTCACCAACAGACACAGTTCCAAAGAGTGTGAACACGGTGGCCAGGGACTGGTGCTGGTATCTCTCAGGAGTCCCAGACAAGTCCAGGCAGGTGGTGCACCAGATCCAGGGGACAATCAGGGAGTCTAATCAGGAATAAATGGACACAGAGCCACAGGCAGGGCTGGAAACTGAGCTACAACATGGGTCCAAAGTCCATCCAGAAAGAGAGGCCAAATACAAGCCTAGAGGCAATCTACAATGTGCATTCAAGATGTCCAACCACGAGAGCAGACCTCTACAACACAGCACCAAGGAGGTGGGTTTACCTGCAGCATAACTCATGCAGAGACTGAAGGCACAAGCTTGAGCTTAAACAGAGTCCCTGGAAGGGGTGTGAGTTCCAAGTGAAGCTGATAAGAGCCATTAAGGCTCACTAATGCCCTCAGGGCCCTGACAATGGGTTTGGAAGCAGTGGAATGGGGTATGGACAATATTTGAAACTTCTTCTCTCATACACATCTGTCTGCTGGATAACACTCTGTCACATCATCCAGGTCATATTATTCCCTCTTCTACTCCTTCACAAGCAGCTTGGGGCATCAGGAGAGCACCCACCTCACACAGACTGCTGAAACTGGTGGCACAGAGCACCTTCTGCACAGAGCCACAGGACTGGAACCCCTAATGGACCCCCAAAATTGCCCCCAGTTTGGCCAAACAGTTAGCATCCTTACCATGGGGCCTTCACTTCATGTCACACGGGTAAGAAACATGGAAAGGTCCTTCCCTACTGAGGATATTAGTAGAGGTCCTCACCATCTCTCTATTCCTTTAAAGATAAAAATCAGTGTAAACTCATAGACTAGCATATGGTATGTCTGACACTACAAAAACAGTTAAACTTGTCAGCATAATTTCAAGACCATTGCAGGGATCTGAAGTATAAATAGCAGGGATCTCCAGTGTAAGCAAGGGGAAGGTGAAACCTGAGGCAGCTGAGTCAAGCCTGGGATGAGGCAGGATTCAACACTCAGTAGTAGAAAATGGAGACATTTCCTCCCCCACCTCACCCTCAATTGTGCTTTTAAATACATCTGAATGGAAGGATCAAGGGGGTCACATTCCTGGCTGGATTCCCAGCTCTGATTCAAGTGTAGACTGTCCCCTACACAGATTTTTAACGAAGCAAAATACACGCGAAATAATTTGTACTGTAATTAGAAACCTTGCCTGCAATTTTAATTAAAAAAAAGACTAATCTCTAATAAACAGCATCTATTATATCCTCACTACTGTGCCAAGTTGTTTATTATGCTGTATTTACAATCTCTCTTCAATTTTTGGAAGCTCTAACAAGAATGAAAATGCATGACACAAAAATAAATCTATACCTATCCTTGCCCTTCTTCCTTATATGTACATAAGCACAGCAAAATGCAGCTAACCTCAGCAATCAAATTTGACTTAACATCTTCTTGTAATAAAGAGATTGAAAAGCCAAGAAACATTTACTTGTACAGGAAGGATGATATATTTTTAGAGATTTCTTCCTGAAAGCAACAGGACAGGCCAACCATTAGAATTTTCTAGTTCAAGTTAGGAGATAGATATAATTCAATGGCACTGGTGAAAACTAGTCTCCTTTACAGCATTTACATCTCCCACCAAGTCGACATACAGATGTTAGCATGTTAATGATAATGTAATATAGCCTGAGAACCTAGGTGTGAAAAGAGGCAAGGCCAATACTCAGAAATGCTTTAAAAATCTGCAGTGTCAAGGGATCTGCTCAGCCAGCAGACAGGAAGCACAATAGGATGACAGTGTCTCTGGCCAGTGAGCAATTGCGCTGCTGAATTCTGAACAAGCAGCAAATGGACAGGGCAGTCCCAGAAAAAACCCCATGGAGAGCGACAGGTTCAGCCCAATGCACCTTTCTGCTTTTAGCAGTACTGGTTATTCCTCCAAGACCACCTCAGCCTTGAGGAGTGGTTAATGGCAGCAGCTGTCTCTGAAAGCAGCTGTTCTCACATCTCCAAGTCCTTCTCTGGGAAATGGCTTATGGGATGGTCTCCCCACAATCATAAAATAGATCTCCACTCCCGGAGCAGTGCAGCCAGTGAGTGATACCCTGGGTGCTCTGCAGGGCCTGCCCTCTGCCTGAATGCCAGCTGGGGCTGAGGAATCTGAAGAAAAGTTGTTGAGTTGCTCTTGCACAAGAAGCTCTTGTGCTTTATCCCTTGCTCCAAAGCCTCGTCTGAGCCCTGTAGCTATACAGCTGGGAAAGACACTTCCCAGACCTAAAGAAGGGCAGGATGAACACTTGCCCACACCTAAAGAGTTGCTGTGAACTCAAATAGCTGCATTTTAGTGTCAGAAAACAGAACAGAATACAAGATACAGTGAGAGCACACAAAGTAGATCTGGCCTGTTGGAATCTGTGCAAAATTAAACCATGAAGCAATTGTCCTTCCAGTCATTGTGTGCATACCATCAGAAATATAAAGGCAAAAGTCCCAATCAACACCTACCTTTTTTAAAATTATTTTTTGCTCCTGTTTAAAATTATGCCTCTGGAAGTTTATTATTGTTTACATCAGCTGCTGGAAAGGTATAGGTTTTGGACTTGTAATTATTTTCAAAACTCAGAGAGTATCAGCAGTAAAAAGGGTGGCGTTGTTTTGGGGTTATTTTTATTATTTCCTCAAAGTAATATAGCCCACCAAGGCTGGTTAGTTTGCATAAATCTTGTAATCTTTTCTTACAAATATGTACAAAAATATTTCCCAGTGTCTGCTGAACATGGTGATAGCAAATACATGTAGGCACAGCATGTTATTTAGAGAATATTTTTGTTTTATTTATAACATGGAAGTGAACAGGACAGTATGTTTGTAGTTGCCATGGAAATAGCTGGCATTAGCTCACTTACCAAAGACGAAGCAAAGAGCTTTTCACTTTCTGCTATTTAACCTCTTTTAATATTAAAATCCTATATACTGCATTAGTACAAATTTCTCCTCTTTGGAAGGTCAAGGGCATTCTAGAGCTATCATTGCTAAAAAGAAATTAGGTATTTTGAGTACTGTGCATATGCTTGGTGAACATGATATTTCTTGAAACAGACTGAGCTCATCTGTTTAGAAGCGTTTCTCTTTTTTGCCTTTTTTTAATATTTAGGATTGTGAAAACAACAAAAACTGGCAAAAGATGGGCAAAGGAAGTCAATGGCAAAGGAATTTTATGCTAAGCACCTCCACATAATTTTTACTAACTCCTCCCTACCACATTGTTTGTCACTGATGCAGTCCCACGGGATTGAGTCCCACCAGTGACACACATTTTTATTACACTGACCACCTTCTCCACTCTTAAAGTTCAAACAACAAGGGGAACACAAAATCCTTCCTCCCTTGCAGAATTATTACTTTCAAGAGGAAGCAGTGGCTTCATGAAGCCTATGGTATGTCACTTTTACCTTTGCAGCTAAAGGTAAAAAGTTGACAGTTTATATAAAGTTAGTTGACAACATAAACCCCCTACTGGATATAACAGCAAAATTCATTTTCAGTGAAGACTCATTTTACCTGCACCTGTACAATCATGGAATAGCAATACTGAATCTAACATAGCCTCTAGCTCAGTGCTGTCAAGGCTGGGTGTCCTCTGGATCCCATGAGGGACAGGAGAGAAGCATCCACCTTGTCTCAACCAGTGGTATTTCATTGTTATCCAAGATCGAAAAGCCTGGAGGATCCGTTGCTTTTAAGTCTGACCACTGTTGTGGGGGAAAAAAAAAACACACCAAAACAAACCACACACAAAAACAAACAAATATTTATTTAATCCAGAACATATCTTTTTGTGAAAGCATGCAGTTCCTCCTTTCCCTCAGTATGCCCCAAATATCTAGGATGCAAAAAAATATAGTTCTAAGAAAAAAAATGGATCAAGCAAGAACATCAACAGCTTTATTACCAATACATAGTTTCCCTTTTCCCAACCAATGACAGAAGCTGAAAATATTTTGAAAGACAGAAAAAAGAGGGTTATCTAAGTGCTAAGAAGTCAAGAAGTTCTTCACCCACCTTGGTTTTTGTTAGATCACGCACAATAACCCATTTTAACCATTTCCTGCACCTCTTTCTCCTGCAAAGCCTCCCCCCCCCATTTCATTTTTCAATTGGCACCTTATAGTTTCCTGCAGCCTCACGGTGTTTGCAGTAACATTCCATGGTGTATGGCATGTGATGCTTCCTGATCCACACATGTTTGCTCGAGCAGGCTGTGTCTGAGCTTAGCTCTGAAGTGCAGGGTACAGAACTGCTGCATTTGGCACCTTCTGCTTCCAATTCTGTGAAACACAGGAGATACCAGTCAGCAGGGCAGGGCAGTCAGGACCTCACAGACATAGCTGAGACCAATTCAGGTTTTTACTGTTAGGTGAGGAAATTAAAAAGATATAGGAGAAAACAGGCTGAACCCATGCCATCCTGTTTAGGGGTGAGCTGCAAATAACCTGTCAGTGATGCAGGTAATGTGGTCAGGCATCAAGTGCCCTTCCTATCATCATTACACGGGGCAGGCAGCACCTACCTGTGCTTTCATATCACTTCTCAAAGCACACACATGCATAGGTGTGGATAAAAACTGCAGTTCATCTTTAACAGGGAACTCTTCAAGTCGATATATTGCTTAACTGGCAAATAACACAGCACTTTGGACAGAGGTGAAATGTGGAGCTCATCTCTCTATTACAAGAGCCTGGCAGCAGCATTCAGCACCAGCTGGAAATTGTACAGGGTCTTATCAGGCCAGGCTGTCAGGAGGCAGTCACAATAATCTAATCTTGATGTGAGAAATGCACGGGTAACCAATTCAAGGTCAGGACAGCTACAGACCATAGATATTTGTTAAAAGATAAGAGAACCTCTGAAACAACTTTCAGGATCTTGATTTGCTGAGGTAGGCAAAGTATATATATAAAAAAAATATAATATCTGCTTTCCAGTGAGGAAAAATGCAGGTAGCAGTGATGGACAAAGACCGTTTCACCTCAGACAGAGCTGCCTTTCTGCACTGTTTCAGTCGGTGATCCATCTGCATCATTTGTAAGGAGCAGTAATAGGCTGCCAATATTTTAATAAGGAGCTGCCACAGATTTCCCTCTCAGCTGTGATAAATCTGCAGGCTCGAGGGGAAGGGTTGTTTGTGGAAGGAACAGGCAAGAAATTAGAAATCCATCCATTTTTCTTCCCTTTCCCACTGAAACGTGCACTTCAGCAAACCTGACCCAGCAAAGGGGACGCTGATACCATGAGATACAGCACTCTACACACTCTGTGTGCTGGAAAGCCATGAGCTTCCTGCAGAAGCTATTTAGACTCATTAGCACACACTGTGCTGGTGATAATGAGTCCCGTCTCGCAGCAGGACTCACCCCGTCACAGGGGTTTTGAACAGGAGGGAGCTGATGCCTGTCTGGCTGAGAGAGTGGCAAAACTAACCTGCATCCCTGAGCCCAGCTGCCCTGGCAACCCCCAACAGACCAAAAGAGAAAAAAAATGTAAGGCTGAGGGCTAGGGAGACCAAGAATGCAAGTAGAAGGAAAGGTAAGCAGGACACCAATCAGGAACAGAGTTCACGCTTCCTGAGCAACCTGGTCTTGTGGGAGGTGTCCCTGCCAACCGTAGGGACTTGGAACCAGATGATCCCTAATGTCTCTTCCAACACAAACCATTCTATGATTCTGTAATTTCTGGACACTAATCGTTTACTGGCAAATCCTGCACTGTCACTGTTCATTTGCTTTTGTTTCCAAATAGGAACACCACGTCCCACAAACACAAAAGCAAATAACAGTTTCTTCTGAGTTCACAGCATAGCTTTGTATCAGGCACTTAGGACCACAGCAGAGGGTCATACCACTAGCAGCATCCTAAATTAAAACTGTGATTTCTTTGATTTCTTTTTTAGTTTATTTAGCCCATGCCCATGCAAAAAGCAAGACCCTTGGTTTACCAGCTGTAACTAGTTTGTATACTGGACAGGACTTCCTTGGGTAGAGTTCAAAGTCATGATTATCTATGCTAAGGAATATATGGACAGAGTGGTGCAAGTCAGAGGACCTACCCAAACCCAGATATCTGGAACAGAACATAAAAGCAATTCTTGGCAGCTGGCTAAATTAAAAGAGACAAGACAGGCCTCAAACAGACAATTAGTCAGTACTTTGCTAATGCTGCTGACTGTCTCTGGTTGCAATGTATTACTACTATCTGCTATTATTATTGAACTTCTGCAGTCAGATGCATGCTAATATTTTATTTCTGAGGGACAATCAACTACTATAATGACAGTGCACAACCCTATAAAACGCATCGCTGATCAAGCTCAGCAGCTGACACACAGCAGTTAGCTAATGGCTTCTTTATTTCTTCTTTCTTTTCCCTTTTTTTAAAGGAATAATTGTTGACATTTCAGGCTTTTTTTCTCATATATTCAGTAAAAAATGCAGGTACATGGAACAAGTTATTGTTCTTGAGACGTTTTATTTGTGAACATGACCCAAGATCTCTTTTTTTTATCCAAAACATCCTATTTTGCCTGCTTTCAGTTTTTAGTCTAATACAAGAAGTCAAGTCATTCCACTTCTTTGAATTCTTTTACTTTAGTAAAAAAAAAATTCTATAGAGGATGTTTTTCTTTCTAGCCATAGTAATGAAACACTTTTGATGGCTTCATGCCAGGGATTGTAAACAGGTATCTATCCTTGTTTAATTTCACAGTAAATAATGTCTTCTATACATTCTTGCAGCTGAAGTAGTTTAAAGTAGATTTATTTCAATCTCTAGTTCTTACAGCTTGGTAAATACCCATAGAAAACTATGTTGAACTGCTACAAGGTAATCAGATCTCTGGTGGAAAAGCAAGAAGGGTCATTGAGCACATATTCCTAAGGAAAAATGAAATAAAAAACTACCTAGAGAGAACTGAAAATATATTAGCTTTGTCCCCTCTCCCCAGCCCTCTGACATCCCAGGGGATTCAGAGCTGATAGACTACCTTTCAAGAAAGGGTAGAAAAATTGAATTAGACGTATTTGCATGCTGCTGCTATCAAGTGGGTGAAGGGGAACAGGCAGAATATGGGAACAGCAACAAGTTCCCCTCAGTGCCACCTCTCTTTTTCTGTCAAAGCACACAAAAAAAAAGGTTGACAGAAAAGGCCAGCACAGTCTGATCTAAGGGTTACGGCTGGCATTGGGCAGGCATCACTTTTTATGATTCACATTCTACCGCTGCAGTTCACCATGTTCTTCTACTAAAGGTAATGATGCTTTATTAGGTTTCCACAAAGTCCCTTTCCACTCTGTGGTCAGTTCTGTTCTATAACATCCATTTTTCCATTATTTCCTCCTTTCCATTTAGTTTGTAATTGCCATTTTCCCCCTCCAAAGCTCCTGCCAGTCAACCATCATATTGGTGATTTGGGATGAAGTGGCGCTGAGTAAGCTCTAATGACGGACCAGGGCCCCTGCTGCGCTCAGGAGCCTGCAGACAGGGGAAGAAAGAGTCCTTTGCCGCAGAGCCTTGCAGTCTCAGCCCCTCCAGTCTGTAATGCTTTGTCTTCTGATTCTTAAAACCTTATTTAACAGCATCCAGCCAAGGTATTGCTGAGGGCTGTATAGCCCCTCTGGGCACACACACTCCTCGGGAGACCTGCATTGTAGGCGATACTTCCAAACCAATAACTGCATGGCCCCAGAGTCGCTTCGTTCAGCAGCTGACTTCATTCCTTCTTCTCTGAGGGTGCATTCAGCCTCCCAGGGCTCGTTGCCGCAGGCCGGCTTCTCCTGTGGAAAAACCTCCTCTCTGAAGTCTCTCAGCACTACCTTTTCTCTGTCAGGCCTTGCTTTATAACAGTCCCCTTGTTCTCCTCGGCACCGTGTCCTGCATGGGCAGCCCGCGCCTCAAGCCTGCTTCCTGGCCAAATCCACCACCATTAAACAAATCCTCGGCTCCCCTGGGCTCCCAGCTCCGCTCCAGTGCCTTTGAGCATGGACGGCACAATTCGGGGCTTTATCCTCCTCCAGCCCAGAGCTGGATGCATAGGACTTTTGTGCGTGGAGCTGAGCTTACTCACTGCGGCCCCACAAAGTAAACACGGCTGCTGCAGCACCCCGCTGAAAGAGGAGAAAAACACCCCACAGGAGTTGGCTCTGAGGTACCAGCCATGAAGGCCCCCTGTGTTTCATCACATCACAGAAACACAGAATCCTAGAATGGTTTTGACTGCATGGGACCTTAAAGTGCACCTAGTTCCACCCCCTGGCCATGGGCAGGGATGTCACCCACTGCATCAAGTTGCTCAAGACCCCATCCAACTTGGCCTTGAATACTTTCTTCCTAATACCTAACCTAAACCTCATTTAGTTTAAAGCCATTCCCCCTTGTCCTGTCACTCAGTGCCCATTGTCATAAATGTGGAAAGACTCTTTCCAACAACATAATGATATGCTGTTGGATATCATCATATAAACAGGAAGTTTATCCAACCTGAGACAGGACAGACGAGATGATGACCCAAGATGATAGGGCCTACTGGCTTCTGAGGCTGTGAAGAAGACTCCAGGATATCTGTAACAATTTTCAGTCACTAACATTAAACCACAGTGACCACAAAGATAAATGCCCACACAGGATCTAAATTAAGTAGGGTCAGGAGGGGCACCATCAATACAGGGAAATAATCAATAAGCTTTGCTATCAACAGAGGTGGAGTAGGCTGGATATTTTTTTATGAAAATGGTTACTTCAAAAATAAGGAGGTTAACTTTGGTTATCCTCAGTTTTCAGGAGCTTTTTGATGAGACACTGGAAGGACTAACTTTCCCTTTCATATCATTATCTGAATAAACTGGTTTTTTTTCCCATTGTCCATACACCGGCCCTCATCACAGTGAGGCAAGAAGATAGTGAAAACTTTCAAACACAATAATATTTCCGAAGGAAAATTTTCAGCATTCTCAGTTTCACCACTCAGAAATCCACAGAATGAGTTGTGGTTCTTATAGAATACCACTCACAAGCTGTGATTACCAGTAAGAGCCAGCTATACCAACAGCACAGTATTGGGAAAGGAGAGATTGACCAACACCATCAAGCTGGGAAAGAAAGCACAGAAAAATACTTCACAAAAGAAAAGATGGCTAAGCCTTATTTTGGAATCTCTATTATGAGAATTTATATAAAATACTCCTGATAGCAAAACCAATACAGCCTGAAGTAAATTTTGCTGATGCTTGTGTTGAAAATAGTATATTCAGAAATGATGGAGAGACAAAAAAAAAAAGGTTGTTCCATATTTTGAAAACAATTAACTTAGTTCTAATTATATAAAAAAAATAAAAACAGGAGACACCTTCCATAGACTTCAGTGCAAAACTCTGGTAGCTAACTAACATTGAATAGCTTGACTTTCCTGGTAGAACTTCAGGTTGACCAAGATCAAGGACTCACTATCTGAGAACACTGAGCACAGCAGAGCACCCCAACAGCTTATCAGAGCAAGGAAACATACTGACAGAAAACCAGTCTTTCAAAAGACACTGGGTTAATGGATCCCTAGAAGCCTGCAGGCATCTAGTAAAGCAGGGAATATCACCTGGTCAGCTAGCTCTGACCTAAAAAATTCCAGATGAAAATGAGAATTAACAATGAGGGCAAGGCCAAACTGGAAAAGTGCAGTTACACTCAGAATTGGTCATAACTTAGTATTTCCCTATTACTGGGAATTCAAACACCTATTACTGGGAATTCAAACATTTCACCATTTTTATTCAGAGTATGAAAACTTGAAATCTTAGTTTCTTGTAGAAACAAAAATATGTTCATTATTTTTTTCTGAAACATATTTTTCCTTTTTTTTTTCTCCAAAACCGCTGCAGAAGTTCATAGCCTTGACCCCAAGAAATCCTCCCAACAGTCAGAAAATTGGGAGAGAATTAAATTGTCCACTGGTATCAACTTATCTCACACCATGAAACTAGAGATTCTTTCCTCCAGCTCAGTTTTCAGGTCTGCAGCCTCTGGCCACAACGCAGCTCTGGTAGTGTTGCTATTTACTTTAGTGCTCTGGAGGAACTTCCCACTAGGCTGCACTTGAAGCCCCTGCCCAAGACAACTTATCTGTGTTTCAGTCAAGTCCACCGAAGTGCAAAGAGGGCAATGGGTTTATCACAGCCTTTACTGATGAGGAGCAAAGTGGGAGCTGTCCTGGCCAAGAATCCTCTCTGGAAATGGCTTGGAGCCAGCACAGGATGATAAACAAAGGCACAGCCACAGCCTTCTCTTACTGGCCAAGCAAGGAGCAACTGCAGAAGCTGCACTAAAGAAAGCCAGTGCTCTCCACAGCTGCTTACAGAGCAAGCAGTCCCAAGACAACCACAGCACACATGAAAGAACTTAAATATGTTTCAGCTGAAGAGGACAAATGTCCCAAACTAAGTGCCCTTGGTTCATCACAGCTCTAAACTGATGGGTCTTAACTTTCTATTGCAGGGTGCAGATGTTCCCCTAGAGATGTCAGTGGAGAGAAGGGACCAGTGGGAAGGATTGTCTTTCCAGTGCCCTGCCATCCAACCTTTGTAGTCCATGCCTTACCCCAAACATTAAGTTCATGCCTCTTTCATGAGACGTGGGCAACTTGTCCCCAAGTATTTTATGCCTCACTACTGGCTATAGGGAGACAGAGACATCCACATCACAGTTACAAAAGCACCAGGATGCTCTTCTCCTTGTTCTTCCAAAAGGTGGGCTTCCAGATTTTCCAGAGCTTTGAACTAACATGCTCCCCGCTCTCCCAGGAGCTGTGGCATTACGTGAGGGTGGGTTCTGATCAGTGCTGCTTTTGGCAACAGAGGCTGGAAGACACAACACAGGTCTGACCCAGGAACCAGCCAGGACCTGCACCAGAACCTGCAAATTACTTTCAACTTATGTCCGAAAATAAACCTTTATCAGGACAAACATTGTGTTTTCAGGCAAGCCTGGCCTCTTACAGTTAAAATAGAGGCCCTGAAGCAGATGAAGGAAAAGCTTGAAAGCCTTTCCAGCACTGCTCCTAATTACCGATGTAACAGGCTGGCTTCTTTCAAAGACAGTAATAGCAAATTCCCTCCCGCCTCTCTAACTAAAAATTAATGTTAGAAACAAGATGATGTATTTAAAAGAAATCTATTTTGATTTTAGAATCCCACACTTATCTTTACACACACTGTCTGTGTGCCTTAAAGTGTTAAATAATTCCCCACCATCCTCTTCCTTGAAAAAATATTCCTCTATTCTCCTCTCCTCCTTCTTTGACACTAATAATTATAATTGACATTATTGTGCTGGCCTAGAACTCAGGCTGTCTTGTGCTAAGTCTTAGCTTTGCCACAGATTTTTTGTATGACCTTGGAAAAGTCATTTCATATCCATGCATCGGTTTCCACATGGCCGGATGTAAGAAATTTTATTTTGTATAATCCTTTCCCTCCTTGGCACAGAGGATGCAGAGTGCTTAACAGAATGGGGCCCCACTCTAGGTTATCACCAGTAGCCATTCCTGCTAAATAAACCCTGCTATGCACCTTTCCCACAAGCACTGCCAAAAAGACAACACAAAACCTAGTGAGCCATAACTCGAGCCTTCTGGAGGGAGAGACAAGGATGATTTTAGGACTCAGCATCAAAGGATAAATGTTTCTATTATAAAAGAGCTCCATGTTCAGTATTAGAAGGCCTAATCCTAAGATCCTCCAATAGATCACTGCTACAATCAGTCAAAAAAAAGCACTTAAAGTAAAAAAATAGCCAAATGCTGCTAAACATCTGTGGAAACGCAGTGTGCAATTCCCTTCCTGCTGCTTTGAAAGGCCAGGATGGAAGAACAGGTGATAACATTTGGAGCTTCCATTATCCCTGCTCCCCATTGCACCTTTTTTCTGTATACTGGGCCCTTGTCAGAGATATCCATTTAAGAGCACTCCCCTCAGCAGAGGCCAATAGCTGCACCTAAAATAAATTGCTATACTAATCATCACAAGCTGAAGTTAAAGGGCTGAGTGGCTCTGTGAATATCAAGAGTGGCATTCCATCTGTGGGATGCCATCTGTGGCTTAGGCTCAACCAGAGAGCCCATGTTTAATTAATGTGGCTGTAAGTTGCTCAGATCTTTATAGATCATGAACCATTCCCCTTAATCACAACACACAATTTGGCATATTTGAGCCATCCCACATGATATTCTGTGGGCTAAGGGCTGAGCTGATGCAGAGTTTGAACTGCCTCTTATCCTCCATAAAAGTCTGGGTCATTGCAGAGGTCAGTGCTGTGTAAAGCAGCACAGGAAATCTCAGATTGCTGTTGCATGTCCTGCAACTGACCTGAAAATAAACAGAGGATTGATGTGTCCAGCTTTGCCAGTGCCTTCACACTTAAAAAAGCAGAGGTCTCTCATTTGAAATACGAGAGCAAATCCTGAAAGTGAGGAAGAGCTGACAAGGGCCAGGAGCAAAGCTCAGGGATAAACTCTTTCCTTCTGGCCGCTGGAGTAGCAACTTCAAGGTGAGAGTGGTGCTTACAGCAGGGAAAAGGGGACCTCAGCTTAAAGGAGGTGGATGTGACTGAACAGAAGATACATAGATGCTCAAATGAGGCATGAGAATGTATGGGATACAGCAGGAAAGAAGAAAAGCCATATTCTTTCACAGTACCCTTCTTTTTTCATCAAGCATCTTCCTATATCTTAATATATTTTCTTAATTATATGGGTAGTAAGACAGTGGAACAAGTTGCCCGTGAGAGGTTGTGGATGCCCCATCCCTAGAAGTGTGAATTGCAGCAAATGATTGCATTTCACCTTCTTCAACAATAATGAAAATGTGCTGTTTATAGAAAGACTGGATGTTTGGTTTCCTTAATAAATTTTAATGAAAGCTGAGGAAGCGCACCAGAAAGGTGTAGGAGATCCTCAGTTCAGAACAGACTGTGCGGGCCTCTATTTCGTGGCATGAAACCCATGAAGTGAACATCAGAAATTATTGGTCAACAACCAATTTCTGACACAGAGAAGGATCTCTGACTCATGGAGGAGTTTTCATTTCAGGGTAATCCAGTCCTTCCTTTCCCAGGGAAAACCCTGAAGCATCCTGGTTGGTGCACACCCTTCTCAAATATGTGTCAAGGAGCTGCTGAAATGCATAACAGCTTCCAAATCCACAGGTATTACCCCTCTTTTGCTGACATGTCAGAAGCCCTACAAGGCTGAAGTTGACTATAAAAGAGGATTAAAGAAGCTGCTGTTTCCCTCCAGAGGCTGCATCCAAAGCAGAAGATGGTGACTGAATGCACCTTTCCAGAGGAGGACACTAAAACCTGAACTGCTGGGACATCTTCCCTCAGTTTTTCCTTTAAAACAAATTCACAAAAAAGTCCTCCCCATCTCAAATTGCCAGGACACCATTGCAGTGAGTATCTTGACAGAAGAACGCAAAACCCAACTGAAGACTGCTTTTTAAAGACCTTAATGTCTTCATGTGATATAAAGACCTCTTTTCGTTCAGCTGAGAAGACTATAACATGACCCATTAGAGGAGAGATGGTGATAGGTAAGTTCTGCCAGAAAATAAGCAGAGTAGTCCTTTGCTACTGCTGTTTTACAAAAATAACACCTACCAGTGCCATGGGAGATCTGCCATCCCTTGAAGTCCAGACTCTACCAAAGTGCTATTTCTGAGGTGATTTCTCAAGTGGTGGTGTCTGTACCATTGGTGGGAAGTGATCCAGTACAGAAAAGGGAGAGAACCACTAAAGCTGTGCCATCTGCTGACCGTGGCATCCTCAGTGTCACAGACTCATCAGCTCTGTGTAGCAAAAGGCTGAGCACTACACAGGCTTGTAAACAGCTCTGGAAGGCAGAGAGACACTCAGAAAGACATCTCTAACACTGCCTTCCTCAGCCAACACTAAATGAGTCTCTCTGGCACCTCTGGCATGTACCCATGGATCACCCTGAAGTGTCAGCACAAGTTATTTCCCAGCAGCAGTAAATCCATCAGCTCTGCCCATGTCATGCCTGAGCTTCAGCCATTTCACCTTGCTATGGCTGTTGGATTTTGACACTTTCTCAGTGCCCTTTTTCACCACTCTTTCTGGGATTTGGAGATGTTTCCCATTACTTGGAACGTGTGTCTTTCCAAATGACAATAGCACCCACATACAGGGACACTGCTGTTGTTTGCAGCTACTGTTTCTGATTTGAGACACTCAAAGCCTCATTCTCACGAGATGCTGGTCATGTCCATGACTTTACATTACACTGAGTGTAATGTGGAGCTTTGTCTCCTTTGCTATACCTGGCACTTTATATAGATTCCACGAATTTTCAGTGTCTAACATTCCTGTTTTCAGCAGGCAACAGCTTGTGCTGCACCAGTGGTGCTTCACCAAACTACAGCCAGGCCAGAAACTCATCTTGTAACCTTCCTTAGCAGATCATTTACAGGACTGACATTGGTTCCCTTCACTCTACTGAATTACAGATAATTGAAATTAGTGGCAATGTGCACTCACTGCAAACTGGTTGAATTTATGCCACAAAACTTTGGATCACTGTCAGAGCTAATATGACTGCTGGAAATAGATGTGACATGACTCATCTCAGGCTTTGCTAATCTTCTTCTGGTAGGACGCTGCTATGAATCCACAGCACATTCAGCTTACTGTGTCACTATTTGTGGTACATCACTTTGAACATCCCTTTTCTTTATAGGTCTCCTTTGCTATAGAGCTCTGGATTTCTCTGTGTTTTATCTATTTCATTTTAGGTTTGATAACGTCCTTTGCTTATCAAATGCTAATTTGCACTGTTTAATGTATTTCAGGTTATTTTTGCCCCATGCCTCAGTCATAAATACAGTGAGAATCTCAAAAGACCTAATCCTTATTCTAAACCAGTTCAGTCCCTGATCAGTAACAGATATGTCATAAACTCCAGATCTCCTCAAATTCCTGTGTCCTGCTTCATCTTTGCCCTCCTGAGTTACGGGGTGGGGGGGACCAAACTAGTGAAAACATCAAAATGCTTGAGAAAAAGCTGCTGTCAAAATCAGGTCACCTTCTGCCACATTCCTGTTTGCTGGCACTTGTGTCTTGCAGGTTCAGAGTGAAATGTGGGGGGCTCTTTTCCCCCAAATAGCCCGCATAAAAATGTTTAGCTCTAGCAGGTCATATAGTTGTTTTGGTTTTACACTTGGCATGGTTTCCTGTTTCTTTTTCATTTCTGAACCCACACACTGTCCAGAACTCATTCAGAGCCAAGATGTTTGAGGGCCATTTGATTTGAACTGTTTCATCTCAAAGATGCAGTTTCCTGGGACTCTGACCCTTTGGGGCATCGACATATGCTATAGAGGGGCAGCAGTTTAGAAACAAATGGCTAGAAAAAACTTGCCAGAGCCAAAACAATAAACATGGAGCATGGATGAAAATGGGGGGGTGGGGGGGGATGGAAAAATACAAGTGTTGACCAACAGAATTGTCAATCTCCTAACCAAACAATGAGCAGAACAAACAGCATCTCTCCCAGCACAGGGAGAGGGAATGTGGGGAAGGAGAGTCTTGGGATGCCAGAGATAAGAAAATCACATCTGTTGTACACTGGTGATGGTGCTGTCCACCAGCCCTTAATGATCCCTAGCAAAGCTGTGTTCATGACATTAAACCAGTGTCCACACTTTACTAGCTGGAGCAATGGTCACCAAAGTTCCAATCGAGCCAATTTTCTCCTGAAAAATCAGTGCTAAATTGTTCATGTCCAGTCATTAAAAGGATTTCAGCCTAAACAGATGGAGTTTAAAGATCTAACAAATGGTCAGTATAACACAAAAGGGTCACTAGAGTTTCTGCTCCTGGACACAGAGCCGGGGTGGTAGCTGTGCCCATGCATGCGTTTGCCATAAAGGGAGGGGAGGTTTTGCTCCCTCCCTCAGACTCATTGCTTGCTGTGAACCGAAAGTGGAGGGGGGGAAAAGAGGAGCTGCACGGTGCAGGTCAGAGGTGGCCCAATGAATGACAAACGTCTGCAGCACCCGTGTCTCACACTTGCCTGAAAGGAGAGCACCTCAGAGGGGGCTCAGGGGCACAGGATATAATGGCAAAGCTGACAAACCTGCCAGCATTGCACTGCTCACGGGAATGAAAAGGACACCAGGGTTTTGAGGAAAGGTTAAAAAAAGCATCAGACCAATAAGTTGGAAGGCCTGCAGAGGGGGAAGGTAGAGCAGTACAGGCAAACCAGGACTCCAGATGAAGTCGAATTTGTAGCAGCCAGACAGCACCACTCCCACCCCTTTAGCAGCTGGAGCATCGGTCTGCTGAACTATAATGGAGTCAATTTGCTGCTGGAAATAATGACTAAATTACTCCCATTTGCCCAGTGAAGAGGCTGAAGTCTAAGTAGATGAACATCGGGAGGTAACAAACTGTTAGGAGCAGGCTGATGTGTTGTGAGGATTTCCTTACCTGCAAAAGGGAGCTGAGAACTCCCAGCACCTCTGGGGGGTTCCAAACTTCTCTTACTGCAGAGCCCTTCCACCAAGCTAAACAAGTTTCTGGCTCAGTTTCTGCCAAGCCCCAAGGAAAGACAGCTTGGCTGAAATGTCAGCTGATAAATGAAAGGATTTGTTCGAGGAATAAACAAGGGACAAGCCTTGCAGCTGCAGAAGATCTTCCAACTCCCCATTGATAGGGTGAGAGGATCAGTCATTAAAGAGAAGTGGGGAAAGGCTGGTTATTTGCCATTTCTGCACAGGCAATGGCAGTCACACTTTTTACTCTCATCCCTGGTAGCTGAATCTACCAAGGGTACAGCAGCTCCTGGGGACCTTCTAGACCAGTGGCACAACACCCAGATAAGAACCTGTGTCTCTGAAGGTGTGTCTAGTACAGCATTGCTGGTAGGTCTGAACAGCATGTAAGGAGCAACTTATTTCGTGAGAGACTCCTACAAAATCCTGGTCCTGATGGATACACTTCAATCACTTCACCTGGCAGTCTCTGCCCACTGCAAAGTGAAGGCAGGATCCTGAAATGGAAACAAATGAAAAGTGCAGATGAATTCCCAACTGCTCTAAAATAAGCAGGAGTTTTGCCAAGAGGTATATCCAGAAAAGTACTTAGGCACTAAAGCCCTAAGCATTTCTCTACAGGCTCTGACAGCAGAGAAGGAGAGAGACAGGTGGGAGACACCTCTCTGCTAAGCCCCTGGGGCTGACCTGCCTCCGGCCCCACAGCCTGCTACACCAAATGCTGAACTGCAGCATGAGGCCAGGCTCCTCTTACTTAGATGCTACAACACCTGACTTTTAGAAACTCTTTCAGTGTTTGTTTTGTTTGTTTTAAGGGGTCTTTGGATTTTTTCCTAAGAGCCATCAAGATGTTTAATTCCCCATCCTATATAGGCAATCACTCTGTTACTGTTCCAAGGATAAAACCAGGCCTTGACTACACAAGCCCTGGGGAGCCCTGTCAAGAGGGAAATGAGACTGAAG
This sequence comes from Platyrinchus mystaceus, assembly GCA_035041135.1. Classification (NCBI taxonomy): domain Eukaryota; kingdom Metazoa; phylum Chordata; class Aves; order Passeriformes; family Tyrannidae; genus Platyrinchus; species Platyrinchus mystaceus. Next base: position 56,916,027 of record JAWWLV010000179.1, read on the forward strand.
GAGATGGTTGCCCACCCCCCACTGCCTCACTTCAGTACCAGTTGATGATTCATATGCTGCCTGTCACTCAGTGGGAAAGATACTGCAACACGCCATGAGCATCACCCAGCCCTGATGAACACAGACAGCCCTCAGACAGGCAAACTTCAGAGTACAAAGCAGCAACCATAGCAAGGGAGGAGGCCAAGATATTCCACAGTGAGCCTGCACCACCTGAGAATGGCTGTGAATATATTCCTGTGGTTATACAGCAGTTCAACAGCAGGTCCCAGTCCATGAATACACTTGTGTCCCTAGTTTTTGTCACCTCTGCCACTCCATCTTCCCTGTGCAGTTGTCTGAGTGAGCGATCCCTGCAACCCCCTATCAGTGACAAACTTTGGCTCCTTCTCATTTCAGGAGCAAGTGTTCATTTTATTTCTTATAGGAGCTCAGGAGCTCTAGGCCTTACGAGTGATTTAGCAGGTTTGAACTATTTTTAAAAGAGTTGAGAGTTCTAGCAATTTCCCACTCCTGAAGATCATCAGGAGCAAATCCTCACACCTTGCAATAGGAAGGCACAAGTCAGTCAGGGTTGTATATACATAAATGGCACTGGTACAGATTGCATTTACTGGGTGTCTATCAGCTGGTTGGACCAGCTCCTTCAAATTAACGAAGCTTTGCCTTGGGAAGAAAGGGGATCTCTCAGCCTATTACATGCTCTTAATACAGTTGGATTTTCAAAGCACGCTTCAGCTGCCAGCTGAAATGCTCCCTCCTGGCTCTGAGCCTCCCGGTCACCCACCCCAAGCCAGGACCAGAACACCAGCATAAACCAATGATCTCAGCTGCAGCACTGCCCTGCCATTTCAGTGGAGATGCCCAGAGCACTTGGATTGCAACATCATGACTGGCTGGGAGTCTCAGCCCCAGGACCCAGGGACGTGGCTGCTGATAAATGCTCAGAGGGGGCTCCTCAGCCCCAGCATTCAGATCCCTTGTCGTCATCATTCTGCCACAGGCCCGTTGTGTGAGTCATGCTTTTAAACAGATTAGGGATACAGATAAGGTGCTCTGCACATTAGTCATGACAGAAATGCAGGTAGTGGATGAGCAGAGCTGTTTTGGGTCATTTTCCTAACTGGAATGATCTTTCACTCTCCATTACCCAGCCTACTGCACTGCAGCATTAGCATGCGGGTACTGATGACTCTCAGGGTGAGTCACCAAGTGTAACATATCACAGTGCAACCAAAGCTTTAATAAACAGGGCTCTGGTTTTTTTAACTTGATCTCTATTTCCATAATAAAAGCTTTCTGTTATTACTGTGCATGTACTTGTCAAATCAGAATATTCACAGGGATATTCTCAATTCCCAATCACTCAGTAACTTATAAGGAATGCAGAGCAGACACGAAAGCCAGAACACCTGGGTCCTGTGTCTTGGAGCACAAGCAGAGCAACGCAACTCCAAGTGAATGTACTGCATGTCTGCCATGGGGAGGTTTTCCAGCCTGCTTCAGACCTATCCCTGCTGACATTAAACCTTCACAGCACCAGGCAGCTCTGCACCTGCACTGTACCAGGGCCAGTGGTACTTGCCACCTATTTTGCCAGCAAGGGTAGCTGGTATTCCCCAGGCTCATTCACAAGGTCAGACTCACCCACCAAAGAAGGAGGAACGGCATTTTCTTCTCAAAGGGAAAAGAATTCCAGTAAGCACCATTTGAAAGGTCCCTGGAAGATACCTGTATTCCCCAAGGGATGTACCACCTTTCCCACTGAGCAAAAACCACGACCTCGCACCACACTGATGATGTGGGTGTTGTGACACTGCTTCTAGCTGGAGTCCAGTGTAACAGCCACTGAAGTAGTGATTTTCTGCAGTCTCCTCACATTTCCAACCATTCATTCAGTGTGGTCTGGCTCAGCTTGGCATGGAGACAGACAAAAATCAATATTTGACCTATCTTTTGGTGACATGCCTAACATACCTCTCCTCAAGATTTCTATCATATTTGTTTACCTCCAATGAGCTAATGTTTTCCAGATTTTCTAATCAATATCAGCTAGGACATTAAAAAGGTGCTGAGCAAGATTATTCAAAAATTATCCAAATGAATCAATGAAGACAGCTAGACTAGAAACAAAGTTATTACTATCATAGTACTGGAGAGAAAGTGGGGGATGTTGGGCCAGGCTGATGTTTTGGGAGTCCGCTCTTTGATCGTGCAACTAAAGTCCTTGGGGCTGGGCTTCAGTGATATTTCCATAAATTCCTAATGCTCACAATCATGGGATAAATATGGTAGGCAGTGGAGATACAGAAGTAAAGATTCATAGTTAGAGCTGATTTGAAAATTGTTTTGAGGAAGTGCTGGAAGAATGAGGAGGTGAAGGGACTGATGCTGGGAATATGTTCTGGAAACCCAGGGACAGAGCAGAAGTGAGGAAGAGGAGAAATGGGAACAGAAGGACATGGACCATCCAGAGTGAAACCCAGACTGCCCAGAGAGGGTCAGAGGGTCCATCCAAAGGGTATCTCCACCTGGTCCCTCAAATTATGTAATTAGATTAATTGTCTCCTGGCAACAAGCTGTGACACAAGGCACCTGGGCTGCAGCTGTGCCCTTAGAGCCCTGGCAGCCTGGTCCTGCCCCTGCTTTAGCCTTAGAACAGGTGCAGATGCCCTTCAGTCAACAGCATGGTGGCACAGGGACAGTGGAGTCCCGACACTGGCACCATACTGGAAACTTCCAGAGCTCCTGCAGGTCCCACAGCTGCCCCAGGGCAGATGGTTTCTGCACTGCCACAGGATGTAAGTACAGTATGTGTGTCCACTCCAAGGGAGTGGGTACAGGATACATTCAAACCCCTTTGCTACCTTTGAGAGCCAAGGGCTTAGCTTGTGCATCCTTTTCAAGGAAAGTTTTTTCCACAAGGTGAAGGGAAACACCCCAAGGTCAGAAGGAGCTGAAGATTAGCAAAGGCCTACTCTAACCTATAAAGCTGAAATGTAAGGATCCATGGATAAAGCTCAAAGTGTGCTCTGACATCCCAGCACCACACAGGGTCTGTAGTGCTGCCATCTGATGAGCAAAATTTCTGTGCCAGCTCTCTCCATGCCCCATCCTCTAGTCTCTGCCCCCAGCCCTAGTCTTTCTGCCATAATCCCACATATGAGCCTGAATTTGAAACTCTTCTTTTGAACTCGTTGTTTGTTGTTTTTTTTTATCCCTCCAGTCAAAACTGCAGCAGCTCAAACCTCGTGAGGGTAAATCTCTCAAAAAAGCAGAGGCATTGCTCTACAGTGCCTGCTAAAACCCAGTGTGATTCACCCCACAGCATCCCTGACACACTGCACAGGAGGACACATCCCTTGGATGTCTCGATCTGGATGTCACACCCATTCCTTCTGTCTCCTTCCGCTGAGCAGAGGCAAGTTCTCTCCCTGTGACTCAGTAAGGACTTTGTAAAATTGTATTTTCTGCTCAAGGGGATTGGTTTTTGCCTGGAGTCAAAAAATACCATTGTCAGAGTTCAGAGGCAGGACCCCTGGTGATCTGCCCAAAGCTCCCTCTGACTGTGCTGGACGTAATCTTCCCCCTTGCAAAAGGTGAGCAGCAAGGAAATCACAGTCTGTTTGGATGGTGAAGGCCTCTAGTACAGCATATAATCCTTTCAGACATCCTAAATCTGGGGAGATAAGAATACATGAGGGAGTGAGAGCTTCAGGCTCAGGCTTTACTCTCCAGCAAATCCTGAAACAAGTTCTGATAAGTCTAGGCTTTGGGAAGCAATTTAGGAATGAGCTGCCCTGCACAGGCACAGAGAGGGTGGGTAGATCAGGAGTTGAATTCAGAGACAAGGTAGCTATAGGGGCTGCCTGTAGGGAACAGCCCCTGGAGAAAACCGTTCCCGGAACAATGCTGGGATTTACATTCGAAGAGAAATAGCTGATTGCCTCTGAGGGCCTTTTTGACATTCATGGAGTGCTGGCAATCAAGGGATCAGGATATGGGAGCAAACAATGGCACTGGTTTGTTGGACAATGCAGATAAAATCCTCTGGGAGTAGGGTTAGTTGTGGAAAAGGCTTCTTAAAAAAGAAAGGGAGGGAAGGACTTGTCTTTTCCTTCGGTAAGACATATATAAAAGGATGAAAATAAACCTTAAGTATCTCCCTGCTCTGGTCAAGGTCCTGACCAGGCTGACCCACAAAAAATGGCAATATCTGAATTTCCTTCTGCTGTACAAATTGGGAAGTCTTTCACCTTCTTTGGATCCATCTTGGGCATCTGCACAGGGCACTGTAACACACTGACAAGACATTCCCAGAGGGTCTTTTTATGTCCCTACTAATTACCTATATTTTTAATTGCAGAAGGGAAATTTTAAATGCTACACAAAGAGAAAAATCTAAAAGCAGTTTAGTTAGGTGAAATAAAAATGCCCTGAAAGTATACATTCAGGTAGCAATAAAAAGACCTTTTTATCTTTGCTTAGAGGCATACAATAAAAGTATATTTTCAGTGCTTGGCTGCCACAAATAACTGTACTACAATTAGATGTGTGTATTATAAAATTGTGCGGGCGTGGTAATTATCACCCTTTGCAGCAGAATATATTTATACAGATCCTAAATTACACCAGAAAGAAACATCATATGAGAAGGTTTTTTAAAAAAAACCAAAACAAGCAAGTTGTGGGGGAGGAGGATTAAACTTTTCATTTTATTTTTGGGAAGTATTCTATGAAAAAGTAGGATGCATCACATGTTGTGTTGGGCTAGAAATGGGTAACTATGCAGTCAGAATAGGGGCTGGGAGAGGCAGCCTGTGTAGGTCTCCATTTATCAGAGGAGTATGTAAGTGTGTGTGTGTGCCGGGCTGGACCATTACAGAGCTATTCTTCCTGCTGAACACTGCCTAAAATTCCTCTTGCAATAAACTGTGCCTGATGTTGCAATCCAGAGCTCACTTTGGATATACAGCCATGACATACACCTTATATATGCATAACTAAGATAAGAATCAGGCTTGCTCTCTGCAGCATCATCTCCCCTTTTGGTAGGATTGCATCTCCAAATGCTTCTTCAGCACATGGAAATATCACAGGTACAGCTGTGGAGAGTGGATGAATCTAATACCACACACTGTTTTGTCCAAGAATCTTCCTTGCCTCCTAGCATTTCAGTTCTAACCTTGCATTTGGTTTCCAAATGCAAAAAGTCCTTGATCTTATAATCTACTCACTGTAGTCTGAGATTAATTGTTTTCATATGCTGTAGTGCATACAAGACACAGATGAATCCATCACAACTTCCACCTTTGCCTCTACTGTGGTTTTTGGGAGATTCTCTTTATCTTTGGGATAAAGAGAATCTCCTTCTATTACATGTGGATCCATCACATTTATCTCTTATGTAACACTGCTTAAGAACTTGCTTGCAACCTCTTAGCATCTGCCTAAAGCCACTAAGGCTCACTGCAATGAAACGGAGCTTGACTGGGAGCTTTTTATTATTTGGAATTCAATATTCCCAGCTTGCATATTATATTTGCAGAAGCCTTGTGAAGCTTTATAAAAAATCTGTCATATATATTCTATTTTGATAGGGCTATTTTCATTGTGTTTCCAACTCTGTTATTTAAAAAATTTTCTAGCTTGGTCTCCCAAATATCATTTTCAGACAATTTCTTCTCCTAATTTGATGAGCATTTACTCTCTCTCTCTTACTTTTTACATAGCTCTGTTAAAATTTTCTAAGAGGTCAACTTAGAAGGCAGAACATGTTTGCTATAACTAGTGTGTTCTGGATTTTCTTGGCTGTGTAAATGAAATTAATATATTATCCTTCAGTGATGTTGTATTGACTCTCCATCTGTTGAAGGCTGTAGTCTTATTTGGTCACAGTATTGTTTGTATGAATGCAGGGCCAGAGGTTAGCAAGGTCATGACTTCACTACAATAGCACTGTCTTGGTGTGTCTCATTTCCTCCCTTGCTCATCAGTGTTTTCAAAGGACTGTGAATGCCGGTCTGATGAAACAGAGTTGTCTGCAAATTCAGGATGGAGCAAGACAGATCATTGACTGGCCCTTGTGCTGATACCACACAGCAGGATAATACCATTGGTGGAAGTTTTTTAGGGCATCCTTGAACTAATTCTCAAAGCTGCTACAAGAGCTTGTTCAAGGCACACTTCTGTATGATGCCCACAGCAATGCACCATATTAAAAGAACCAAGAACAATGCATATCTGTGAGCCCCACCATCAGCAGAAGCCAGTGCTGCGCCATTGCCTCTCTCAGAGGCCAGGGGAAGGTTTACAAAGCATACAGGAGTGCTTGTGCTTTCAACCTTTCTCAGGCTACTGGGCCTTATGTGACACTTAGGACAGACCTGGCTGATGAGGTTTCAGGTCAGGTGTGTGGGTTGCAGGAACCATGTTAAATCACATTAAATCAGTGATCCCAGCCACACTTCTGACCAGTAATTTGTCAAAGCAACTTTTCCAGCTTGCACAGGAAAGATTTTCCTACCTATCCTGAGAAAACACCATGTTTCTTACAGCGACACTGATCAGGCAGGGGTCAGATCAACATTGTCCACAGGGGTCTGGTCAGATCCAGCAAGACTGTGGACTTTTTTTGTGGTGAGATACATATTGGAAGAATCAGTAGTGCTGTGAAAAGAGTGTGAACGCTGAGGACACAAGGAAAGAAAAGAAATCAAACAATATCATCAACCCAGTCAGTTTGCACAAGAACAGCTCTAACAATAAAGTCTCAGACTACCCATTGGTGCAACAGTGAAGCATCACTTCCAAATCTATCAGAAAAGTTGCACTTGTTGATCAGTCTTGAAGGCTTCAGAATAAACAGACAGATGAATATCCCACCACAAAAACCCACCAGGGTCTTCTCACACCAGTGGAATGGGCCAGCCCTAGAGTCAGGTTTCTGAGTTTGCAGCCATGGCATGTCCTTTTTGCAGCAATGCACAGAGAACCAGTAGAGTGGCAGAAACAAATAAGTAAAATTTCAAGTGAGAACTGTTAATGGCAGTTACCATCCCACTCATTAGAATTTTACTGTAAATGTTTTTTTCCCCTAAAGACTTAAAAGAAAAAAAAATATTTTGGCCAAAAATAGAAGGTGTAGATCCTGATAGGAACTCTAATTCCCTTTTTTTCTATTGATTTGTACACAATGCCAGCTCCTCAAATGTGTTATACTTCCCATATAGCATCAAAGCTCTGGGAGAGGATATGTGAGAAGATTGAAATGCTGTCAAAAAGGAGGGGCCACATCTGAGAAGCACAAAAGAACAGAGACTCAAGGAACACCCAAAACTCAATAAAAGAATCAGCACCATGGTTTGCTTCTTTAACTGAACAGTTTAATAAGCCCCACAATTTTCTACAAAAGGGTCCATGTCCCTAAGCACCACATCTACATGTCTTTTAAACACCACCAGGGATGGTGATTCCAACACTTCCTTGGGCAGTCTGTCCCAATGCTAGACCACCTTCTCAGAGAAGAAATTTTTCCTAGTATCCCATCTAGATGATGGATCACCTCACTCAGTTGTGCCCCCACGAAGGCCCTGCAGTGGTCAAGGAACGATCACACACACAAATAAATCTGCCAAGGGGAGGAGGAGAGGAATGTTTCTTAACTGGGAGCAGTTCACTGATCCAGTGTACCACTCTGACATGATGTGGGACTGGGTGCAGGGGGCAGGGTGCTCTCTAAGCAGGAGCTGGCTCTGAGGAGCTGCCTAGGGAGCCCTGTGCAAACAGCACGGGTGAGGTGCTACAAAAGCCAACAAAGCATGAAGAAGCCTGAGGAGCTACGTGTCCTAATATTAAATTGAACATAACAGTTCAACAACAAACTCCTGATTAGCCAACTCCTAAAAGCCTAACAGTGTCCACTGTGCCAAAGCCTGGGTGTCGTCCATTGGGCACATATGGGGATGCAGCAGGTCTCACAGTTATAACCAGCAGACAATTCAGCTGCTCAGAGGTGGTTGTTCATAGAATCATAGAATGTCCTGAGTTGGATGGGACCCACAGGGATCATCAAGTCCAACACCCAGCCTGCACAAGACCGTCGCCAAGACCACACCACATGCCTGAGAGAATTGTCCAAATGCTTCTTGAACTCTGGCAGGCTTGGTGTCATGACCACTTCCCTGGTGAGTCTCTTGTCCCTGACCACAAGCCCCTCCCTTGGACAGAAAAACTTCTTCCCAACTCAAAGACTTTCTTTTCCTGGGCTTTGTGATTGTTGGGTCCTGGATCTTCCACATCCAACAAGCTACTCCCTTCTAGACACCTTCAACCTTGCCAATTTGCAGCCTGGTCCATACAGGTCCAAAAGGCTCATCATTGCTTTTTCAAGGATTTACGGTCATCCAGTCTGCCCCACTGACTATTTCAAATCAAAGAGCCACACCAGTACTGGCCAGATTTAGCCTACAACTATTTTTGGAGCTAGCTTCTTCCTGGCATAGATCACAAGTATCAGAGCATCCATCCTAACCACATGAATGGCCCACAGATGGAGCAGCACAGCACACAGCAGTCTGCTTATAGAGGCATTTGGGATTCATAGAATCATTTAGGTTGGAAAACACCTTTAATATTGTCAAGTCCAACTGTTACGAAGCTGGGTACATCTGCTCTAGTGGCAGTGCAGTTCAGTCCCTATCTCTAGGTTCTACAGTTATTTCAGGGCCAGGGAAGATGTTTTCCTTTGTGATGTAACACACATTTATAAGATATTCTTCTGGAATATATTTATCCTTTTCACCAGACCCGCCAAAAAAAAAAAAAAAAAGGAAAAAAAAAAAGGAAAAAAACCCCTAAAGTATTAGTACTGTGCTCTACAATTAATTATGCTTAAAAAAAACCAAACCAACCAACCAAACAAAAAAACACAATCAAAAAAATGTGTCATTTTATCTCAGTTTTCCCTTTTCTGCTTGTACTTGAGGTTCTGATGAAAGGCAGATTTTAAAAAGAAGCATCTTCTTTCCTTGAAATTTTCCATTTTTAACTGAAAAAGAACAACCACTCCAAAAGAGAACATGAGCAGTCAGCCAAAACCCTTGAGATTTGTCATTGGTGATTTCAGCAGTCTCATTTTGGGGGTTCGTTTTTTATTATGCTGTTGAAAAAAATCTGTGCACAAATGTTTTCCCTAGTCAGTTCTGAAAATTAAAATTAGAAGTTCCTGCTTATTTTATTGCCTTTTTTTTTTTTCTCCTATGAGCCCTTCTCACCCAGGTTTGCTATTTTTGTATTGAGTCCCAGCTGCTAACTAAGCCTTGGCTTAGTGATCTTGCTGCAATGATGAGGCATTTCCATTCCTGATTTCTAGCATATGTTGCACTTAATATAACACTGCCCTTGTGCACCAGTTCCCCCGCAATAATGGCTGTGCCAGCGATAGAACAGTGGCACAGTCCCGTGAGAAAACCGGGGCATGAAACCTGTGCCAATATGCAGATGTCACACAGTTAATAGAACAATAATGGATCCTTGAAATATACAGAGAGGTTGGTTTTTTTTTCTCAATGTATATACAGAAATATGTTTGATACTGCAATGAAAGCTTCTTTTTTTAGCTTTCTCTTAAATCAACTTAGGAAAAAAATAGCTGCAAAAGAGCCAAGAGATAATGATGAAAACCTGAACAATTAATTCCGGGGATGAGGCATCCACAGACTGAGCTGATTATTTTTTCTCTCTTAGGTCTGTAGCCTGGACTAGATGATTGCAAAGACCAGGCTCTTGTGCAGGATTTACAGGACTTTATCCTTTTCAAAGAGTAGGAGACACCACACTGCAAGAGCTGCCTTTTGCAAGGTGTCTTACAACTTCTGCTTTGGGAAACGAGAGCACAACATCTGAAAACAGAAAATAAGCAATGGATTTGAAACCACTATTGGGCATAATTAGTTATAATTATTTGCTGATCTCTGATACTTTGCATGATGTCATGAGCAGTGTCACAGGAGATTTTATAATGGCTGCATTCTGCAAGTTGCTGAGCTTTCTTCACTTCTGGAGATAACAGGTGAGGCCACACCAGCCCCACCAGAGTTGTGTGCAAGTCAGGCCTCATGACTCAGGCACATTTTTGCTTTATTCTAGGAAAGATTTAGCTGAGCAAACAGCCTCAGGGCCACAAGGTGAAGTTTTCAGCAACAGCTGAAGCAGCACATCTTCTTGCCCTGGGAGCCAGCCCAGACAGCCTCTGTAAAGGTGCAAACTGGAATATTTCCAGTCTTCTGGGTGGTTTGGCTAAATCTGCACGCCAGATCTAGGAAGCAAAATCCACCATAAAAACCAGCTTTTGGCTGTTGTAGAAGCTTTTGAAAACGAGTGTTATCTCCCATCCATGCAGTGCAGCAGAAGCAAGACAGGCAAACACAGGAGTGGGAGCACTTGCAGAGGGAGCAGCTTTCCCTGCTGCAGGAGTAACTAAGACAGAAGTCAAAAAGAAATTCTACCCAGGAGATAAACAGTGCATTACATAAGACTTCATATAAAGTAAATTGTCATCAGATATATTGCAGTCAGAAAAAGGCAGTTCTGTCTGTTGGCATAAAATATGTACTAGGTTTTAAGAGGCTAGTGAGAACAAAGGAAACAGTAATTTTGGAGTTTCTTGTCCTAGGGCTTTCTGTGCAGGGATCTATCAAGCTTTGGAGCAGAAATATTTTAAAATATTTTTTTAAAAAGAAGTCATAAAATGTCATAAGATATAAATCTGAAGCAGGAGGTCTTGATTAATTTTGCTTGTATGTGTAGTATTAAAACCAAACAATGAAATCAGATTTAATATTCCACAGTGGATTCTGATCATTTGTTGTTTGTTTTTCTCTCTAAGCTGGAGAAAAAGCTAAAGTATACAAGTCCTTTTCAGAATTAAAGTTCAAAGATTATTTAAACCATGAAAGATCTTATTTTAACATTGTTAGAAACAGCTTGCTTTAAGGCTATTGGCATAACTGCATCAGCTTATGGTCCTTGATGCCTACTACAAGTGGGTGTTTGTTAGTTCATTGCTCTTATCATTTTTTTTGGGTCGGGCTTCATACCAGGAATATATCTTCTATGATGCCTCTATAGGACAAAACCCAGTCAAAGCAGAAATAAGAGTAAAGGACCCAAGTGTGTGCAGACCCAATTCAACAATGTTCAAAACAAGGTGCTTCAGTTTGGTTCAACAAACTCAATATTTTTTTATCTGGATCAAAAAATACCATTTTAGACTTTTTTTTCACCTCATGGATTTTTTTTTTTTCCTTACACTAAATTTTTCGGAAACTGTATATCCAACCAAACCCAAAATGCACAATTCTTATGGACAGGAATATTGCATTTTATCAAAAGATCATTAAGGAAAAACACCATTGTACAAACTGATAATCTCGATTCTTTGTCCTTTAAGCTTACAGTTTCCTGTAAATCACACAAAAGTCTCAACAGACAGGAAAGACAATGACTCTTGATTGGAAAGACAAGGAGGCCAGTCAGTAAATTCAGATCACAATTAGCACCAGCTGTAACCCAAGTGAACTCCCCAATTTAATGGTTCACAGGAGAACACATACATACAGTAAAAGCTACCAACCAAATCAATTCCATAGCCTTTCCCCAGACTCCCCTCCTCCCCCAGGTCCTTCAGACAAAAGTCTATTTCCCTCCTTAGCTGTTAAAAATATTTTTAGAGCTCTTCAAATACGGAAGGCAGAAAAGGAAATAAAAAAACAATAGAATTTGACACAAAAGCACCCTTCTCATTAGGACTTTTTAAATAGCATCAGAGCTCATTGAATTTCATGCACTAATAATATTCCTGCTCAATCCAAGGCAAACCAGTCAAATCTAAATCTATCAGATTTTACAAGCAAAGGAATATTGCCAAGTTCTAATATTTCTCCTGCATTCGTTGACAGAATAGGGTATGGAGTCTCTTCCAAACTCCAGATTTCCTTTTTTCTTTTTTAATCCCTTTTAAATCTACTACTCCATGGTGTTAAAAAAAAAAAAAAAAAAAAAAAGGAGTTAAAAAGGAAGTTAAATCTCAGAGCAACATCTATGCAGGATTCTCAGATAGACAGTGGTTTGGGAGTGAAGCTGGCTTTAGCACAGCAATCAGCCAGGATTTGAGATTAAAAAGTAGCTAAGACCCTACCAGACAAAGCCTTTGGGCAGATAAAGCTGCCTGTGACAATAATAAAGCCCCCAAAGACACAGAGGCATGTCTGGGAAAAAGCAGCCAGGGAGCTTGGTGCCACTGAAATCGGTGAGACCACTCACAGGCTTGAAGCCAAACGTGGGATGTTGGTCCCTCTGTTGCTGCTGGACTGGGTCCCTCCTGCACAAGCACTCAGATTCACACAGCTAATTGCAGAGACCTGCAGTCTCAGCCATCTCCAAGCAGCCTTGCTACAACTGCCAACCCCTTGCAAAACTGTGGTAGGAGCTGCACGGGGTGCTGAGGCTGTGTGAACAGCTGCCTGGTGTGTGTGTATGTGTGTGTAATACATTTTCATTCAGTGGCTGGTGAATATAAGCGATAAGGAGGAATAAAGCCTGTAGTTAGAGCTCATTTTGTGTGGTACGATATGTCTTGGGGGTTTTATGGGTTTAATATATTTGCTGCTCATGCTGGATCTCAGCACAGACCTCCAGATGAGAATATCTACTTGAGATGCAGGTTGCACTACAACTCATTTATAATGAATATAACAACTTGTGAAGTGGATTTAGAAGTCATTGAGTTATAGATTATTTGGGTAAACGGGGCACAAGCACTGCAGCAAGAAACCCATTTAAATATTAAGGAGAGCTATAAACTGAGAAAAGAACTGATGACAGGGTAATATCATGTCAGAACATGCCCTACAGAGAGGGACCTCTACTGTGTATTGATCTGAAAGAGCTCTCCAGAAATCATTCTGAAAACCCATAAAGCTCAGACATAAACGCAATGAGAAAGGTGAGCTGCAAAGACCAGAAGAGAGATGGGATACACAAGCTGGACCAAACCCTGCCAGCTTTGTCTCATGAGCAATCCCACAGTGGGTTCCCCTGGTCTGTAGCATTCCTGTCGACCCAGAGTTAATCAGTGAGTTGAGTGGAAGACTTATTCCCTTGGACTGAAAAGCCATTGCTTGAGGATTTTCACCCTCTGTATATCAATTCCATTACTGTCCACAGGCAACTTCCTTGGTCTAAAATAGCATGTTTCTGGAGACAAAGAAAGATGCCATGTAGGCATCTCACATCCAAGAGTTCAACTGGCATGGAATAAGGACCACAGGACTAACCCTCAGCTGGAAATACCATATCCAAGGCAAATCCTGAGCTATAAACGGCCAGCTGGACCAAGCACGTTTGGGATGCTATTAAGGTAAGGGTGAAGCCTTATTGGTTTCAATCTAATACTGGTGGCAGGAGTAATGAGATTGCCCAACACTACACGGTGCTGAGAGCTTTTGGAGAGATGCTGAGAACACTCTGCGCCTGCTGAAATTGTACAATTTGTGGCTGTTCCAAAACCACCCAGCAAAGCAGAGTCTGATACACACAGCCAGAAAAGCATGAAGGGCTTCATGCACAGCAACTGAGATGCATAACCTGAATACAGCCATTGCCAGTGGTCACCATTACTTGCTGCAGCACTCACCTAATCCATATGTACCCACCCAGGGAAGGGCTGCAGAAGCAGGCTCTGGCAGAGGACTGAACAGCAGAAGCCTGTACAGAACAACCAGGGAAAGAAAAATTAATGATAATTACTATCCAGTATTTCTACTGCTGGTTCTTTCAAAATGTGCCCACAACATAAGCAGCAAACAGGCTTTTCAGACTTGATTGATGCACAAACTGCGTTTAGTTCACAGACATTTCATGAAAGTTTCAGGGCTCCTCCAAGGTGAGGTTGTGTGATTCAGCAGGAACAACTCGGCAAGAGAGGTGAGTACAAGCCAATTCAAGGACACATAGCTCCTGAAAAACAAGAGGTTCCTGTTTGGCATGCAATTTGCAATACAAAAGCACTGTTACAGTCACTTATTTCGAGTTTGTCCTCTTCCTTCCCTCCTGCCCTTGTTTAGAGAACGCTCTCCCATTTTTTGCAGCACCGAGGAAAATAGTCTGCATCTGGCTGATGGGCCAGAAACACCCGGCACCACCTACATGAGGCTGGCAGTTGCTTTTAGCATGAAAATTGAAGCATGCTCTTTGGATGATGAAGCACTCTACCCAACTGAAAAAATGCTGAGGAGCAAAATTCAGGGTGAAGTGCAGGAAACTGTGAAGATGTGAACTGTTGTTCAGTGAGCACAAAGGGAAACGCGGTCCCAGTGAGATGGGGACTGGGGAGAACGAATTAACTCCAGTGCTACACCTAGTTTTATACAATTTATAGCACGACATTATAACCGGTAATAACAATCTAATGGGAGGGCATAGCTGGCACTTCTGAAACTCTTGGATCTGAAGGTCACTCGTTTTATCATCGAGACAATCTTTAAAAAGCACCATTGGCGTGAAGCATTAACGGGGAGGTGATCAAGGCTTTTAATCTAAAGCCTTTTATCCACAGCAGTCTGCGGTGGCACATCATGCACCTGAAGACTGGGACGCCTCACTGAGCAAACACGGCGTGGTCCTGGCCCCCGAATCAGACTGCCCAGACATCCAGGAAGGAGCTTCGCGCTACATTACTCCTCGCGGGATGCCATCTGCAAAGGCAAATTCCTGCGCTCACAACTCCATCCAGGGCGTCTGCCGCTCCTCCGCCCCGGCCCTGGTACAGTGGAGGCACCGCGCCAAAGGGGTGGCTTTTATTAGGGCCAGACCTCTCCTGTAGCAATTAGTGGGCAAAGCCTAATAACAGGATTAATTAGGATATTGCCAGAAGAGACTAATTGTCTACTGAAAGACTGACTCTAACCCGCTTCTTGGCTGAAAGCTTCTCGGTGACTTGTGTGAGAGCTCTGCAAGCCAAATGCAGGTACAGACCTAGAATGAAGGTGAGAAGGAAAAGCACAACAAGGAGATGTGAAGAGGAGGGAGGGAAAAAGATGAGAGGGAGGGAAAAGCTTTCCCTTCATGGGGCTTCTTTATGAAGTGTATGGACAATGTCCCACTGAGCCTTCTCGAATAAAGACAAACCAACACCAAGAGATGACACAGCTCCTTGTCTGATAATATTTCATGAGTTCCAGAACCCACAGTTTTCTAATGGATGAGTAATTTATATTTGAATTATCACTGAAGAACAACAAAAAAACAGCACTGCTATTTTTCCCTTCAGCTGTTATGCTAATTCCTTTCAGGCCAGAATTAGAAACATGGTAAATACAATTAATCTAATGGTTTTCATTCTGTTTTTTACCTTTTACAGCCACTTCAACTGAGGAGACACATTACTGCCTTATTAAAACAAAAAAACAAAAGCATTGCTTTCTGCAGGGCTTTTTGCATGTACAGAAGCAGAGGTGTATATACACAAACTGAACTTACGTAGCTCTTCCACTTTATAAAGATCTAGGGATTGGAAATCACATTGCACTTTAGAAATGGGAACTAGTGGATATTCCTTCTCTCCAAAATAATAAGAATGAGATATTCAGTCAGACTTACGTCCGGAAAATCTGGTCCTTAGCATTTTGCTGTTGCCCTGGGGTTATGAATTAGTGATGTCCTAAGACAGTAATACAATTCCACAGTACATCCGTCTCAGTCCTGCATGGGACTGCATGGGAAAAACACACTCCAGTTCCATACAGAACTGTGAAGGTTTTCAGAAACATTCTTCATTCCAAACTGTGGCAAGAGGCCAGCACTTCAAACATTTTTGGTTACAGTGAAATCCCCCAGGACCTCAATTTGGAAACATCAAAGCACAACATGCTCCCCAGCATTCTCCAGCTGCTAGTCTGGCACCCAGCAATGAAACTGTAGCTGCTGCGGATTAAAACTGTCATGGTTTCTCTCTCACCTATTCCTTGAACACAGTTTAAAATCCATTGTTGCTGCAGCTTCAAAGGCCAGTACCTCTGAAAAGCACATCACAATCTTCAAGTGTGAATCAATGCCTTTGAACTTTGGTGACTGGGGCCAGCACCTTGTAGGGTGGTGGGGTGCTTAATCCCACCTGGGATTCATGGCTCAGCAGGCTGATAAGAAGCCAGACAGGTGAGCTGTCTGAGAAGCTGCCAGGAGTTCCTTGGATGAGTAGAGCCTTGAGAAAGACCTCCAAGAAAAGTCCAGGGCCTAGAGGAAGTACAATTAGTCACCAACAGCTCGCTCTGATCCTTGTCTCGCCCACACCAAGTGACTACAGCAAATCCACCAGCGGGAATTGCACACTATCCAGTTTCCTGGTATTGTGACACTGCAAAGAGCTCAAGTCACACTAATTGCTGCCTAATGCTTACAGTACACAGCTTTTACCATCAGGATTTACCTTACCAGGTGCATCCAGCTTCCCTGGAGAAAGAACCTGTGCTAGCACCAGTCAGGCATGACATGGAATAAGATCTAGTCCTGGAAAAGGCAGAGAAGGGAAGAAGACAAGGAGAAAACAAGTGGAGAGTAGTGGAAACTGATAAGAGCTAGATGTGAGAAGGAAAAATCTGGAATAGTCATAAGAAAATTCTTCCAGCTGGCTGGGAGTTTCCATTCCCTCATGAGGGACATATGATAAAGTAACTGTGTGTAAGGGCAACACTCACCCTGGCTTCCACCATGCAGAATCAGCTGTTAGAAGAAACTCTATTTCAGGATTGGAAGAGAGAACTTGCCAATCTCCCTGCCCAAGCCTGACACTAGGACCTGATTCCCTGGCTCACAGGAATGCTATTGAATTAATACAGAATACTTGCTCCATCACCTGAGCAATGAGGCTTCCCAGCAAGCTGACCCGATTGCTCTCCATCCTGACAACCAAGCCAATTGCTAACCATCCCTCACCACAAAAGTTTTGTTAACACTGCACATTTGAGATGCTGGATAATCACATGTTCTCCATCCCTTTTATTCCTTCTTTCATTTATGTATGTCAATATTTCATTGAGTTACAGTAGTTACTCTGTTCTGCCTTCACTTTTCCCCTCTACCACCAGCATTTTACTAAAATGACCTATTTGTTTATTCCAGTAAAGTTTTTCCCCACTATGAGGCCAGGCAAGAAGGAAAAATAAGCATAATTTAGAAAAATTTGAAATTTCTGAAATAGATGACAGCTGAGAAAAGACTGGCATGTTAAATCATTGCACTTCACAAACACCCTACTCTCATTTAGGCTTGACAGATGCAAATGCCAGCCAGGTACTACCTACTAGTAATGCTGTCTTTATTTATGCAAATACATGATACAAAATCCTTTTATGTACATTAGCCATCTGAAGAAAAGTGGATCTCTAGCTGCTTTTTTTTTCCCCCAGTTTTTCATTTACATCATATACAGTGGTGGGAGGACAGGCTTACCACCTTCTTCAGGTTAAATAGCTAAGAGATCATCAAATGCTCCTAAATCATGTCACAAGTTCTGCCAGTGTTCTGTCCTGAATAACATATTTTTTTATGCAACCATGAATCAAAAATACCGACTAGGCCTGCAGTAACTACAGTGATGAGATATCAGGATAAGGGCAGTCTGTAAGAAAGCCAGTCTTTGCAAATGTACAAGGTATGTACAAAAAATGCTTAGCAGACAAAATAAGAAACTGAAGGAACTTATCCATTTATAAACCAGGCAAAAAACCAAATGCAGTGCCAGATTGAAATTCAAACTGAACAGGAGGTTTCAAGCCAACTGCCAGATCCACCAAGAAGCAACACCTTCTGGTCCACAGAGCAGACTCCTGGTTATATTGGCAGGCGCAGAGAGATCTGCTTTGGGCACGGCACTAAGGTCACGGCTCCAGTTTACTGAAGGTCACTCTGAACATAATATACCCCAGAGACTTTGGTTATCTCAGCTGAAAATTGCAGGGAGTGGGAGGATGGGATGGTGATACGCTTCCAATAAAAAGATCTCCATGTTTCGGGTTTTTCACTGAAGTAAGATTTTCTATCAGGAGAATTCCCAGCTCCACTCTGAGACCCACTGGCTGCCCCTTGCTCACAATGTGGTTCACTCAAACAAGCAGCTTACAAACCATGGTATTTTCTTATTCAGTGTGTGAATGCCAAGCAAATACTCCGTCAAAACGGGTTGTTTAGGAGGTGGGAAATTGGATTTCTGCTCACAGCTTTGTGGACGATGGGAGCTTGTGAATAATGTCTTACACCGGGAGAAGGGAATGGAGCCTTGTCGAAGCAAATGAACAATCAAGACTATAGGGCCACAGGATTCAACAGTGAAAAAACAGGCAGCACTTCCTCTCTGACACAAGGGGTTCCTGCCACTGGGACAGTCCACATGCCAAAGGGGGACATCTCAGACATCCACCCTGGGGGCCGAGGATGTCAGGTTCTGAGCCCTTCTGTGCCAGGCACTGTGCAGTTTACAAAAGCACACATAAAACCAGCCCATACCCCAAAAAACTTGTAGAGTGTTTAGGATGCTGTAATTAAGTAATTAAGTAGCAAGAAGGGGAAAAGGGGGGTAAAGGAAAAGACAGGTCTTGGGTTTCCTGTCTGGAGTGATATTGCGCCACCCAGTCACCCCCTCACCAAAATCTTTATCTTCCACCTCTCTCCCTTTTTAAGCCCCATGTGCCAGGTGGAACCAGTTAGCCTGTGTAAGGCTGACACAGAGGCCCGTTCCCCATCATATCACATCACTTAAAGTGCTTGGGAGAGAGAAAACAGATCCCTAGGTCTGCACCCAATTTTCATTCTGATTCTTCCTGGAAACTTTCTATGGAAAAAACTTGAGACTTTGCATAGGTAAATGCTTCCTAAAAGAAAAACCCAAGGATCTCAGGATGTGTCCCAGGGATGACAGAAACCTGTGGCATGTACAAGTGGGCAGATCCAGTTCTCTATCTTAAGCTCTATCCGCACTTGTATAGCTTTAATAGAATTGTTCAAGCTCCTTCTTCTCAAGGTATACACCAATAATGAGAGCTGAACCCAACTCTTGTTAATTATACCATTCATTGGAGGATGCTTCAGACATCTCCCCAAAAAATGTAGGAAGAAACCAGCACACTTGCGCTCTCCACTTTCCTGTTAATTCCAATCAGTTGCATGCCTTTCTCAGGTCACTCAGGTTTGCTGCTGTGTGGGTAAGAGAAGCACTTGTAGAGGGACAGAAAGATGCTTGATGTGTCCTGAGAACTGCAGGTAGTTTCCACACTGCCAAGCACAGCCAAAAGCCTTGGGGGCAGACATTAGGAGGACTGCAGGTTTATGCCTGCAGCAAGCTGTGGCTGTTCCATCCCAGGAGCCTCAGAGATGCCAAGACTGAGCCAATATAAAATCTACCCAAGAAAAACATATCTCAGAGCAGTGAGCTCCACAGGGGCAAGTAGGGCAGCAACCAAGTCCAAAATCCCACACACGACCCCTCCAAATGTTCAGCTGGGACTGCCAGGCAGTGCCATGGCCAGGTCCTGAGGAGTTGTAATCTCTGGAGAGTTGCTCAGAGTCTTTCACCTGTAATGGCCCCTTGTTAGACCTTGTGGTATTCATCCCTGCCCAGGAGATGCTTGTATACTGATAATGTCAAGACTTGGGCTAGCAGGAGCAGGGGCACACAGTATCTAGCAAAATTATGACTGCAGCAAGTAAGAGCAAATGTTAGTGTGCTAGACACTGTTCATAAACATATTCAGTACAAAATTCTGAATATATAGGTTGTGAAATTGTATACAGGACATTAACTACATAGAATATCAAATTCTGCACTAGAGTGCCCCTTAGATTGCCAAACTGTGTCAGCTCTGCTGCACTTCAGACACACTCAGATGAGGGCTCAGGCAGGGATGTTTCCCTCCTACTTGGCAGTGTAGCCTATCCTCCGGGAAGAGTTCAGAGAGAGGTATTCTTCACTGCAGGGAAAAGAACAGCACATTTTAAACCTACCTCTAAATAACCCTGACAGTCTCTCCAAAAAAAGGATTTGGTTTCCTTTGGCAGTAACTTCTGCTGCACACCCAGATGCTTTCTGTGCCCACCCCAGCGGGCTCAGCCCAGCCCAAAATCTGTCAGGGTCTCTGACAGAAGCAAACCTGAAAGAACAGTCCTTCACTTCTCCTCGAGATGCACAGAAAAATCCCTTCCTCTCTGTGATGCAAATTGCAGTTCTCTCCACACCTTTTGCATGCCCTCCCCTCCACTACCGTCCCTGAGCTCAGCTGCCACCAAATTTGACTGATGAAAGGTGACAGCTCTATTATATTAATTCCCCCCAGAAAACAGAGAAAAGTCTCACATGCTTTTCATATCAAACACATAACACATTTCATAGTTTCTCTACATGCTTCTCTTCTGCATGAAACGTGGCCGTCGAGCAGAGTGATCCCCAGACTGGGGGATGCTCTTGTCAAACAAATGGCAGAGTTTCACTTATTCCTATTTTCATATTACGCATGCATACAAAATTAAGTGTGCTTGTGCTCTCTTTGGCTGATCCAGTATGATAGCTGCCTGCAGCTGCTCTAGTCTAATGGGCCCAGGCCTTGTCTGTATGGCCTGAAAGGTGTGTTTGCAGAAGACAGCATTAGGCTATAGTGCTCATGAACTCACAGCAAAGTCCCTGTCTAATCAGAACATTAACAAAAGCCAAAGCCCCAAATTTTCCCAAAGTACGAATCTTTTGTCTACAGATTGTCACACTGTATAAACTCAAATCAAAACACCTCCTGTAATTGCATCCTCATTTTAATGACAGCCTGCTTTCATTGTCACAATCCTCTGCCCATTGCACCACTGTGGATGGTTTTTACAGTTTAAACACCATCTTGATATCAGCTAATTGCACCAATCTGCAAAAAGTTTCTCCACATGACAGTAATTCCCAACAAACACTGTCATTTGATCTGATGTATTTCCACTCTTTTCCTTTAGTTCCCTTTTAAAAAGCCTGTGCTATGGTTGCTCTGATACTGTGCCCTGCTTGGCAGCAAAACTCCTTCTCCATGAGATTAACCACAAGGAAAGGATCTGGACAAGAGAATCCATCTAGCCTGATAAAAAGGTTCTTTTATTGCCAAACCTTTGCAATTTATTCAAGCCAGAGTGCACCGAAGCAGGTGGCTGTCTCTAGTGTCTTTAGGAGCTAGTGGTTTACACCCATTGCATTTGATTTCTAAGCAAGGCAGCTCACTCAGCCCCCTGCCCTGGGCCAGATCTTCCTTGGAGGGTATCCTTGAACTCACAGCCATCTTTTCAGCATCATCCCCAAGTTTCCGACCAGGCTCTCTGTCTCCAGAACAAGCTCAGTCCCAGCAGAAGCAAAGGAAATGTCCTGAGGACACACAACCCACATCAGAAAACTGGCCAAGGCAGCCAGCTTTGTAATAAGCACAAGTCGGTCAGAAAAGCTGAAAACACTTGACTCTTGTCTTCTCCACCCGTGTACAAAGGAAGGAGCAAAGCTCCCAGACTCCGGTTGCAGCCCGAGGACTTGGAGGCACAGTGGGTCCCAGACGAGCCCCAGTGAACACAAGGCAGCAGGATACGGAAACTTCCCTTGGCAGCCAGACATGCTTTTTACAAAGGCAGGGGAACTAACTGCATTTTGCCACTCCTCAGTTTTGGGCCAGTTCCCAAAGGCTCTTTGTGCTGTGCCAGGCGGACGAAGCCGACCACCCAGAGGAACAAAGGGCTGGGGGACAGCCCCGGCTTCGGGCTGGTGCCGCTCTCCTTGGCAGCAGACTCTTCCCTGAAAATCTCTACCAAGACTTTTCCTTTAAGACTTTGTCCAAAATCCTCCCCAGTTTGGGTACTGCACACCGTTAAATGGCCTGGGAGCCAGACCCTCCCTTATATTACTCTACTGGCCACAGCAGTAGGGAATGGCTTTATAGCAATTCCTGGGAAACTGAGAGAAAAAGCAACGGGTGGTCGGACATGCATCACCTCATTCACACAGTTTTCTGGTACAGGGTCCAGCCAGTGCTGCTGGATGTAGGAGTCGGACTCTGACAGAAGAGGATTATTTTAAAATCTAACAATGAAAGACTGTTCTTCTCGTTACAAAGTGAAAAAGAGAGTGAGAAAGGGAAAGTCTCTTCCGCAGTAGTTTCTCAGGCATGAGAGAGAATATGAACAGGTTTTGCAGGAGCAAAAGGGGAACTGGGGTCACCCTGTTACTCTCGTACAACACTTTGCTACGGAGAGCAGCTGCACATTTAAAGAGTCATGAAAGTGGACACACAAGCAGACACGCACATTTATCTGGCACTGCTCCTTGGGGCACTGCAGCCAGAAATCCCACAGAGGGGTCTCTCTCCCTTCCAGTGTGTCCCCCACACCCAGATGTGCTGGTCTGGGGAGCTTCAGGGGTCCCCAAGCACACAGGAAAATAGGGCTTGCCATAATGAGCAGCCCCTCTCTCTGTCAAACTGCATCTGTGGCATCCCCTCCCCAGCACAGTAATACCTCCCAGCCCACCAAAGTAGTCCTTTGAGTGTGCCAATGAGACCAAAAACCTAGCAAAGAACAAGGCAAACTCATTAAGTTGTTTTCACAGCAAGGAGAGACCCTCCAAAGTAACTTCACATGGCCAAAATGGCCAGCAAAAGGACAGCCTTCAACCACCACCCGTGTCTGCTGGCCTCAGAGGAGTAAGAAAATCTCAAAGCTTTTGGATGACAAACCAGAACATAAATGGAACATCTGCATCTAAGTCGAGCACAGAAGGCAGTGTGGGTGAGCAGAGGACACGGAAGCACTTAGGGACAAATGCTTTCTGCCATGGCTCCAGCACTGATGTACCACACAGCGTGTGGTAACTCACTCCTATTTCCAGTCTCCTCCAACTCATCTCACTGTAGCAGGGCAGTATGTGTACAGGGTCTGGTTGGAGGCTGGGCCTGACCTTAAATGGGGCGGGTGCTCACATGAATTTACTGGTTCAGGAAATTCATCTGACAGTGGGTTTACTGAGGAAGAAGGTACCACACACTCAGGTCATCCAAACCCATCACACAGCCCACTTCTTTGCCAGGCCACTGTAGCACCACCTGTGCTACCAAACCCAAGTCTGAAAACCATGAAAATAAGTTTGTTGGCTGCCAGAAAAGTAGAACACTCGCAAACTCATGCACCGTGGCCAGTGCACCATGTGTTTGGGAAGTTATTTCCTTGCTGCTGGGGAGATGCAGCTCTGCTGGGATGGGGATTTTTTTCCCTGTCACACTCCTGTCTCAGGCCATGAAGCCACACCAGACAATGATAATGGAGGGGTGAGACTTTGCAGCCCTCTCTTTTTGGCCTCCTTGGGAAGCCTAGGCCTGATACATTCGGAGTTCCCTCTCTGTTTTCTGTATTAGCTACCTGGCATTAATCTGTATATTATGAGTAGCAGTTCAGCCACTGACTTGGACAAAGAAGTGGGGAAGACCAGAATGGTGTTTTTTCCACAGCTAAGAGATCCCACATGCCTGAGGAATTTCCCTCTGTTGCTCTATTAGTAGCAGTAGGAGTGAGTGATGGGGGCAAACCTGTTATCACATTACAGCCTGAAGCTCCCAGCCTTCCCACTGGATGAGGAGTGTAAACACCTCTCCCTCGCATCCCGTGCCCCCAGCAGCTCCACCGGGGAGGCGGCCAAGGAGAGATGGTGCAGCACGGTTTGGGTTTCCTGCCAAAGGAGTGCAGGGCCAATCCAGCATGTTGAAAAATGATCAGAGGGGCTGCGCTTCGAACTCCCCCTGCTCTGTCTCTATCAACTCATTCCTCATCCAGCTGCTATGAAAATACTCCTGGAGTGCTCAGAGGTTATGTACTATGGTTTGGCTGTTTTCCCATTCAGTGAGGCCTTTTTAAAAAAAAATATTAAGGCCTTAAAACTCCTGCTAAAACTGGGTCCTACAGCACAAACCTTCATTGTTGCAGGTTGGCTGCCAAAACATTGCATCAGCCATCACAATAGCCTGGCACCAACTAAAGAAATACGGCATCTTCTCCTTGTGCTCAGCTCAGAGCACAGATGTCAAAGTCATCGATGGCTGGAGCTGCTTGGAGATTTTGGGATGAGACCACAGTTTTGTCAAAACATTCAAGTCCCCTGGAACAGGAATTGTTTTATTCAAAACCTCTCCAGTCTGATAAACACTAGCTTGGTGCAAGGCAGACGTTTCCAATAGGTCAACAATGAGGACTGGGACCAGTTCGAAAGCAGGTGATGAGCGCAGGCAGGACTGTAGGGCCCCAAACAGCTGTATAATGTCATTACAATGTTGGCCACCATCCTGATAGCAAAGCTGCTTTCACTGAGCAGCTGCATGGTCTAGGGACATCCACTTTGCCAGAAAAATGGAAATATTTTACTAATGTTCATAGTGAGATCAAAAGCAGACATACAGAAACCAATATTTCTAGCTAAAGAGTGTGCCTGGTTTCCAGACAACTGTCTTCATGATCTCAAATCCAACTCTCTGACTCCAGTCTCCTTGCATTCCCTACATCCTCACTCAGACATCTCACCTTCCCAAGGATTAATTTTCCTTTGGGTTCCATGCTACTCTCCTGTCCTGTTTCTACTCATACCTCCCTCTAAATCTCTCTGAAAATCCCCCTCACCTCCCTTTTACCCTGATGAGAAGACTCTGATGGGTTTTGCTCTTAATGCTGCCTTCTCCCACTCTCTTCAACACCACTCCAATCCCAGACACAAGTTCAGCCATCCCTTCCATGTGGGTGGCTCCTGTTTCAATCCTGACTCCGGACCTGCTCAAACGAAGCCATGCACTGTGAGACTACACAACTCTCAACTGTGAGCCTGGATCTTGTCACTGAGACAGACTCTAGCCTCCCACTCTAGTCTCCCTCTTTTTTCCACATCAGAGCCCAGCAAGATCACCCTTCCAGTGGCATTTTCAGCTATAGCCTTCCCCAGGAGCACTACCACCAAACTAAACCTTCCAGGTTCAGTCCAAATACCGCTACTCAGACTTTTCTGTCATTCTGAACAGCCAAAAGCCTGGCCAAATTCTCAGCTTTTTGGTTACTGCCGCATCATCTCTTCTATCACACACAAATGCAATTCCCTCCCCTTCAGAGCCACTCTGAATGCTGCTGCAGAGACCCACAGTTTGCACCTCTGTGCCCTAAAAAACTCACCCCAAAGCACCAACTCCAACACAGGTCACTTTCTTTTCTCCTCCACCCATTCTCCCCACTATCTATTATTCCTGGGCCAAGAGGTCACCTCTTTAGAGCTCAGCCTGAGATACAATTTTTCCACAGCCACACTTTGAGACAAGCACTCTGATGCTTTCCACATCTTGCTTTGTGAGCTGAGCTGATCCTTCAGATTCCCCTTTGCCATAGCACCTCCAAGAACCTGAATCATTCATAAGCTTTTGCTGAGGTGCCACCACAGCCTGGCATCATGACACTGATTCCATCTGCTGCCTCATCTCTCTTACCCTGCCTGCTGTTGCTACTACCGTATTTAGACTGCAAACCCTGAACTACACCTGACACCACCAATTCCTAACTGTGTTAGGAAAAACAACTGATAATAATAACATCATACACCTATCCAGACCAGTGGACTTAATTCAGTTTTTGAAAAAGCTTTAAGCCACTTCATCTCTTATCAGCTTCATTCACTCCCTAAAGCACTTCAGCCTGAAAACACCAACTGTTCCCCACTACTCTGGTCTCAGTGTAGCTTCCTCGAGCCCATCAGCAGTGGTATCACAGGAGAAACTGTGGTCATACCCATTTGCACTGCACTCAAAGCATGGACAGCCAAAGATCCTGTATCCTGTTAGCACTTCCCAAGCATCCAAGAAAGTTTCTACATGAGAATCCAGCCAGCTGCTTTCTCCTGCTTGAGAAAGGTGTTATTGTCCTACAGCTAAAGTTAATATTTTATGGGCTTTGATGGCCTGCCAGGTGTGGGGTTACATGAGCCACATCATGAGGCAGCATCACCATTCCTGGGCAGGAAGTCACTCAGCAGCTACTGTAGGCTGTGTCCAAAACACTGTTACTCGTATTTATGATGCTCAGCATGTTAGTACCAAAACAACAGGCATGTTTCAATG
>JAWWLV010000179.1:56942321-56979528 GCA_035041135.1 Platyrinchus mystaceus
GGCTGTGTCCAAAACACTGTTACTCGTATTTATGATGCTCAGCATGTTAGTACCAAAACAACAGGCATGTTTCAATGCACACAGAATTGAGCAGACACCAAGCTCTACACTGATTTTGTTTAGTGCTGGCACTAGATCTAATTTTGATTTTGCCAACGTGTCCAATCGTTGTCCAATGAGTGCCTCTCATTTTGGATCTGGGAAGACCAGAGGTAGCTGCTCTTTCTGCTTTATGTGGTCAGCCCAGCTGGTTCCTGTTCCATACACTCATCATCAGACATTGCCAGTTTGGTTTCTATGGGACCCACAATGGTAGGAGTTGGTCTGGAGGATCATCAAGGATGGGTGTGAGGGCTACACTGTGTGGTGAAGCACAGCCCCATACTGGGATTTCTGCTCCTCAGGGGAACAAACTAGCAGGCACAGCACTGCAGAGCTGCACCAGCCAGAACATTTTCCCTATAGACCAGGTCCTGGCCCTCAGCATGACTCTTCTATCCCACTTGCAGGACCAGGCTAATGTTGCTGTGCAGCCCCCATCCAAACAGCTGTGTCATCCTGCTCAAAGGCTCCTGGTGAGTTCCATTCATTTGATGCAGACATGCCCTCAGCCAGCTACAGCCATGATCCTGCCTGGAAGGGCTTTAAATGGCATCAGTCAGACAAGCAGATTTGAATTTGGGTCACCTCTGCCTACAGGTTTTTTTTCCTCCACCACAAATGCCCTCCTTCCCCCACTCTCCCAGTCCCAAAGACTCTCCCTCCCTGCTATTTTAGCAGGACAGCGAGTGCTGGAGTGCCAAGCTGGGTATGTACCTTGGCTGCATCCTGACCTTGTGCTGAAATTAAACTTATTTAACCAACGTCCTACAACACCCAGGTTTCCACTGGAAAAAGACATCCAGGCATGGAAAATTGATTTACAAGTCCAAAAACCAAGTTTGTGTTTCCTGTGCAGGGTAGTTTGCCTTAGCCGAGAAGAAGATTATGGAAAAAGAGGCAGGAGAGTGCCAAGCTGAGCAGCCAGCTATAATAAAAGCCAGAGGCCAGAGACCACTGTGCTGTTGGGCACGTCTGCATCTGGTCATCAAAAGTTTTATGAAGAAATGGCAAAAGGTAGTGCCCGGTTTGTGGTGGGAACCACCACATCCTATGAAATAGGTACAACTTAGGGCAGGCTGGAGATGGGGCTGTCACAGCAGTGGGCAAAGCCAATAAGGATGGCAACAGGAGCAGGACTTGCACCAAAAAAACTCCTCAGCTGCTTCAGTCTAGATGCCAAAGAGTCAAAGGAGGAATATGTGAGTCAAAGGAGGAACATCAAGAGGCAACATCAGCCAACAGAGGCAGGCAGACACTGGGAGTAGATCTCCTGCCAATAGTGATGATGCAAAGATGACACAACCTTAGTTCAAAGCCAGGTATGCTTGAGGGATAAGGGTGTCTGCTAGACCACAACAGACAGTAAAAGCTGTGCCCTTAGGGTGGCCAGCATACTGGCAACCACTGCCTCCAGCTAATCAACAAAGGCTTGTACCAGAAATAAGTAAATATATATCGCCAAAAGATACAATAGGCTGCTTCTAATTGGGAAAGTTGCAGAACAGAAAAAAACTTCTGAGAAGCATTAGAAGCAAACCAGGGCAGAACAACTGCGTTCTCCAGATATATTTTGGAAATAATTCTGTTAATAAGGAACCCATGTCATTGTACAAGAAGAAAGTCTTTGTTACATTATTCCCCAGCACCTGATGCACAGAACAGCAAAGGGTCTCTTGTGTAAGCACCTACTCTGCCCAGACCATTTTTAGATCATGAAGTTGTTGCTGCTTCTGAGCCTGTACTTCAAAGCAGCCAGGACAAACAAAGTTCACTGAGATGTATGTGAAGAGAAGGTAAACTGCCTAGCAAGCCAAAAAATAAAGTCTAGGGAACAGAAAATAATTTATGAGTTTTCTTGTAAAGGAAACTTGCATGGATGGAAGAAACAATCTGGTATTTAGCTGAAAGGCAGCACCAGAGGAATGAGAGCCCCATAACAGCATCACCCAAAGAGAAACTGGACTGCAGAAGACAGATAAATCACTTCAGAGAAATGAGCTGGGGTGCAAAGGAACACGTGGTGTCCCTGAAAACGAGATCAGCATTTGAGTGTGAAAGAAAAGGGCCCTGCACTCCTCAGACCTCCGGACAAGCCAGCTCACAAGCAGAGGAGATGACCATGGCCAGACTTGGGGACAGTAACAGCAGGGCCCACATACATATTTCCATATCTGAGGAAAACACATTACTGTATTTGATGGGACCCAAAACCAGACAATGACAACTGGTGGGTGTGCAAAGAGGGGGACTACAGCATCGTTTGGGTTTCACTGTAAACACACAAAGGAAACATCACACAAGAGCCTCTGCGCAGCTGCTCCTCAGAAACAATCCACAGCTGGCAACACGGCTTCTCCACCAGAAAAGACTGAGATGACCCTTTCTTTAAATATTATTGACATGCATTACCAGTTGTTCAGATACCGTGAGGCCTTCTGCAAACACATTAAGGCTGGACAAAGTATACAAGGTAGAGCTCCAACTGCCCACCTGCACACCAGTACTCCATCTAAACCTCCTCATTTCTGTCACATCCAGATAACATCTCCCCTCTATCAGGTTTTGTCTCTGTTGCCCCTTTTTGCTGGAAAGGGGAGGAAGTACAGCCTGTCCCCACCACTCTGAGGTTGACTTTCAGAAATACAATAGCTTGGTCTCAAATCTCCTCAATGTATTGCATCAATTCAGCTCCACTGCCATAAACCGTGTGAATAGACCTAGGTGTGTGGGGAGACAGACAAATACAGAAGGAGCAATTCTCAGGCTATGAAAGGGAAAGGGTTGGAAAGCTCCCAAGAAAGGTCTCATGCAGGTCAACACGGGAGATTCGGCTCCGCACCATTGTGGGAGGAAGCGGCTTCGTGTTACTGGTGGGTGAGGTGTGTGAAAGAACAATAAAATGCTTCAGCTGTGGGACACTTCAGGTTACACTTGGACGTTTCATGTCGCACCTAAATTAGGACGTCAGAAGTGACATTTGCGATGGCAGAAATGCCACTGAGCTGCTGCGACAAAAGCACGGGGTTTTATTACACAGGGTTTTATGACGCTCTCGCTTACAGAGAGGCCCCTTTACGCCTGCCTGGCACTGGAGAATGGCCTCACAGTGGGCACAAACAACATCACATTCATCTTTGTGGCCTTCACACTGGCAGAGGGCTGCAAAGGGGCCCTGTAGCAAAAATAAGAACTCAGTCCAAGCTATAGTCTTAAGGAATTATATAGCCTATATCACCACAGTAAACATTTTCTTCCACAAGAAACTAGGTTCAGAGGACAGTTGCACAGGAAACACAACTTCAGCATGCATAAGCTTGCCGTGTCAGTTTTCTCATCGGGTAATCACAAAAATTTCCGTCCTGTTATACAGCTTTGCTTTATTAGTATTTTTTAAATTGCTGATGAATCCACAGAGCACCTTCCAGGTGCACAGCTCAGTTTTTCAGTTTAGGTGCATTGGTATAGCTGGACTCTTCCGGCTGAAATTGTTTTTCTCCAAATTCAGAAAAAGATGATAGATAGATAGATAGATAGATAGATAGATAGATAGATAGATAGATAGATAGATAGATAGATAGATAGATAAATGCAGTGGTCTTCCCTGAGCCTAGGGCATCTCAAATGTAGGTTACTGCTGAAAAATTATCCATACTCCTTCACAGCTGATTTCTTCTTTCCCAGAAACTTCAGTGGGGGCCCAATCTTCCAACACCAATCCCAAAATGCTCTTCCTCCCAGGCAGCACGGTCTGCCACAGACAGAGAAAACGCTTTAAGTGGAGCTCCACCTCCCTCCACGCACTCCTGCACTCCCAGCAATGCCGCTGCCAGATTTTGCCTTCAGATCCGTGAGGATACCAGGAACAGGACGGGGCGCTGAACGTCTGGCTCACAGACAGTGCCCTAAATGCCACAGGTTTGCATGAACGCTCGGCAGTGTGTGGCCGGGAATTGGGTTAGCATTGATTTGGGCGAGCTGGCGGGAGCATCCTTTGCTTTGCCCACAGACAGGCCGGTCACATGAGGAACAGCTGGAGTGCACACAGAGCCTTCTTTAATTAAAGTGCTACTCGCCATTTTTCTGGCAGCGCTCCCAGAAAAGCAATAAAATGGCAGCAGAGAAAACAAATACTACATAACACACTTCCACTCTCCTTTATGTTCCCAAGTCCCCCTTCTCCCCCAAGCCTAATCTCCCTACTTTCTTTTTCCTTTTTTTTTTTTTTTTAATTTTTTTTTTAATTTCACTTAATAATCATTCGTTGTTTGTGACAGGCTAGGAAAGGAAAAGGTCAAGAGGGAAGAAAAAAGGGTCAGGAGAATTGAAGCAGCCATTCACTGCCGTTCATGATTAAACATGTGGAACAATGTACCTGCTTATTAGGACATCTCCCGCTCTGAGAAAACATCTGCAGAGCACGCACACCTTTTTAGGAGATGCGTGTGCCGTGAACACACACCAGCACCTCACGGGAGCGTTAACATCATTCACGTGTCAGTCGTTATGGAAACATTTTCTTTCCCCCCTCCCTTTCTCCCTCGGATCTACTGCTTAAACAAGCTTGGGATTGTCAACACACCAATAGCTACTGTCTCTTCCCAAATTAGCCAAAGTTCGTCGGGCTTTGCTTTGTGTTTCTCTGACCTCTGCCTCCCATCGTAGGAGCCCAAGGAGTCAGGAGAGGTTGCCTGTCCTGGGGCACACGGCCCATTTCACAGACTCATCTGTTCTCAGCAAGAAACCTGTGCAATGCTAATAATAGCCACGATGCTATTTTTGTTGTTGCTGTTGTATTATTAGGCTCTTTTCAGCACAGGGCATGGAAGGAAAAACACAGGGACACACAGAACAAAAATGTGAAACAAAAGACAGGTACGTGCTGCTCCCACTGCAGAGGAAATGTGTAATCCTCTTCTGAGCAGGAACAAGGTTATCAGGGACACATGTGGTGAAACACAAAGGGTGTTTCACTCCAGGGAAACACCTTGGAGTTGATAGAAATCAGGAGCTATCCAGTTCATGAGGTATAACTGGAGTGTGCTGGAACATGGGGTCTAAGAGTCAACCCTCTCTGAATGAGAGTAGGGAAGATGGACCTAAATGAAAAACTGGTCCCAGATCCTCAAACCCAAAGCCCAGAATGGAGCTGGTCTGAAAGAAAGAACATCAGAAATCTGGATTCGAATTTTTCAGCTTGATCCCATCTCTGTGTCTGAGATTTACAGTTTGACATGTTTATATTGAAACAAGATGGCTATAAATACAGTATATTTCTCTCCTAGTAGAGTCTAAGGAGAGAAATGTTTAAAAGCACTCAGCAGGGGACTAGCACAGCTCCCAGTGAATTTAATTATAAACTCTCCACTCTTTTACTACAACTAGTTGAGTCTGGAAGTAGTTAGACTGCTTTTGAAAATCCTGCTTTATTTTTGTATAACTACAAATCATCTATATTTATATAGCTGGATGTGCATCATAAGAACATACACAAGAGTGTATTTTTATTAGCACAGATCAGGAATTCTCCATGCAGGACTTATTTTAATTTAGGGGATGAGGAGGAGAGTACAAAATTAATTCAGTGCATAGGGGGAAAAATAGTAATTTTGACAAAGCAAATTGGTATTGTGAATAATCAAACAAATTATGTCACTATAGCTCATCTGGGCCTGAACTGTCACCTCTGAACTGCTGGTATGTTCTGGGGTTCTGTAGATGGAGGGATGGACCTGTTCTCCACCACAGGCTGGGCTCTCTGGCAAGACCACGTTCCCCATCAAGCACAAGTCTCTGAACAGAAGCAACACTGCTATTAACTTGTTGGGCAACACTGGCCTACTTAAGAGTTTTATCAGATCTGCCTGATGATCCATGGCAGGGACAAGAACTTCTTGCAAAATTTTATCTATGGCCATGTAATCCTACGTGATTATTTTTCTCATAGTCTGAGCAGAATTATGTTGTCTCATAAGCATTTCTGGCCTTTTGCTCTGCACAGAATGAACCAATTTTAAAAATGAAAAAAGATGGAAGGCACAAAAGCTATTGTGGGTGTACAGAGCCCTTAATTATAATACTTTACCTTTGCAGAAAACTATTTTTCATTAACTAACAGAACGGGTAGTAGTATATGATGGTGATTAATGGAGCTGAGACCAAGGTGGAGAAGATAAAGTTACTGAGAATCCACTTTTAAGTGCAAAACCAGCTTCTGTTTGGAGAAGCATTTGATGGAAAACTGCACTGCTTCTTACTACATGAGGCTTAAATAGGTGTGATTTTGTATGTATTAAAATTAAGATTCCTTTAGGTATAAACCATGGAAGTTTCCATGCAATTACCACTCTTGAGGAGCAGCAGAGATCATACACCATAGAAAATGACACTTTTTAATTTAATAAATGAGACCAAACACATGCTTTTCCATGGGGAAAAGGAAATAGAGCCATCAACAAGCTAGGTTTAGCCAAAATAACTGAGCAAAATTCACTCCAGTGAATTTTGTCTGTTCCAGTCTAAGGGAAATGTTTTTCTTCCTCAGCCTGGTTTTCTTGACTTGGGCTGTCTCTCCAGCCTCTCCTCCTGCCTCCTGCAGACCCTCCAGCCCCTCAGCCCTGGATGGAGACACAGGGCTCTGTATTAGCATGGCCTTTTCACCCACCTCTGCTCCCTGCATTTAATCCAGAGGTTTATCCCAGGGAGGATAAGTGCAAGTGGGAATTTCTCCACCGCAGGCTCATTTGGAGTCAGCCCTCACAAGCCATGCAATGACCTGCCCCCATTGCTCAAGCACCATGAAACACAGAAAAGGGCTATAACTTCTTCATTAACCGTTGTCAGCAGACAGAGCAGAATAATAGAGTGAAAAGGTGGGAAGATAATAAACAGACACCATCTCATGAGGGTGTCTTGACTAGACAGATATCAGACGCCGAACAAAATGCATCCCCTCTTAAGTGGCATTTCTATATTTAACACCATCTAAAATGTGATAATTTACACTGTCACAACATGTCTCTTAGAAACAGTCCCATTTTATTTGCAGTCAGCCAAAGTCTGGAACTCAAATTCCGACCTCCTTTCTAAGAGGGAAAAAAAAAAAAAAAAGAAAAAGAAAAAAAAA
Organism: Platyrinchus mystaceus; assembly: GCA_035041135.1. Classification (NCBI taxonomy): domain Eukaryota; kingdom Metazoa; phylum Chordata; class Aves; order Passeriformes; family Tyrannidae; genus Platyrinchus; species Platyrinchus mystaceus. The sequence continues at coordinate 56,949,547 of JAWWLV010000179.1, forward strand.
AAAAAAAGAAAAAGGAAAAAAAAAAGAAAAAAAGAAAAAAAGGAATAATAAAAAAAAAGGGAAAGCTAACATCTGGCAAAACTGGGTATTTATTAGACTTTATAAAACTCCACACTTCTGTTATACATAAGACAGGCACAGAAGGGGCCCCCAAAGTGTTATTTCCCCACCAGTGTGAAACAAGTGGCTTATTCAGTAAGTTTTCAAAGAACAGAGGCAAATGGATTATCTCAAGGAGAAGTTAAACACAGAGAAATGCACTGTAGCTCACTATTGGGTTTAGCTGCCTTCTGGATGTTAAGGGAGGGGAGGAAAACCTATAAAATCTATCATCATGGTGTCCAGCTGAGACTTTACACTTCTCAGGGAAATCTGAGCTGTGAACCACCAACAGCTGCTTTTCTCCCAACTTGTGAAATCACCCACGGAAGAAAAGTGTTTTCTTAAGAAATTCTCAAAACACAGCAAAGAAGAGCCTGCTAAATCCTCCAGCTCCTGACACAGGGTCAGGATGACAAGGTTTTTCCAGCCTAGATGTGACTGTCAGACACAATGAGGTGTGATTTGTGACCAGGGTAGTTGGGATGGTGAAAGCCCCAGTCTAGAGAGAATTACACAGGCTTTTGCTTGATTTCCTTCGTCCTACACCACTGAAACACAGTTACCCACTCAAAGCCAAGTCCCCCCATGGGTGCTTGACCAGTTCCCCACTCCCAGCTTTCCAAACATGGAGGCAGGCTTAGCCCTGACAAGAGGACAGGTCCAAAGCAGGACTGAGTGTCCTCTTCACTTTCCACCCTGGCATGGCACTCCTGGGATCTGCTTCAATCAGTGTACCCAGCAGCCAGATCACATTCAAAACCAGTGTTTCTTTAGGACTGTGGGGTGAATGAAGCACCAGTGCTTGGTAGCAAAGTCCAGCCAGTGAGAGCCTGAGAGTGACCTTGTAACAACAGAAGTATTTCTTCTACCTAATTCAAAAGCAGCAAAACTGCTCTAAGGTTGGATTTTTACATTGTTAGCTTTGGTCTGGCTGACAAGACACCCTTTTCCACTCAGGCTGCCATTAGTAAGGCCCTTCACGGAGAAGAAGGGGCCATTTGCACACTCACACCTAGATATTAACCCTTCATCTCAGACTCTGCTGCTGCTGGAAGGGAGCACAAGCAAAATTTTGTGTGTGTGGCAGTGAACTGCAGGGCCCAAACGTGCTGTTTGAAAAATAACAAGTGCTTTTAAGGCAACAAGTTTGGAGTTTGAGTTGTTCCTGATCTCTTCAGGATGAAGGATACAAGGGAAGGCTAAGGATGAAGGATAAAGGTGAAAGATGCAAGGGGGCTGGTAAGCAGCCCCATGGGATGATCAACACTGTACTTGATCCTAGGGATGTTCACAGGGCACAGAAGTAAGGGATCGGTACCAGAGTGAGACACAACTGCTGGACAGTGAGGGACACCAGGCTGACCATGATAAAAGCTTCCCAAACACACAGGACAGCTCAGGGAGCTGAAGCTGAGCCCTTTCCTGGCAGGACCCAGCAGCTCTGTTCATCATCCGAGCTATATTCATTTTCCTTCTCCACACCAGAGAAATTACAGCTACCATTTGACTAAACAAGCAGGTCCTTGACACAGAGATACCATCAACCAGTAGCACCAGTTTGCAGATGAGCTGCATTTCTGCTTGGCACAGCGGTGCCTCAGGCTGGAGGAGGCAGATCTGATACAGGGAAGAGCAATTTTTTTTTTTTTTTCGGGTATACAATGAAGCTGCTAAAAGATCCTGTTTCAGCCAACCTGAAACAGTTTGGGTTGCACTTACTGAGTACCTTAAATGTATAAATAGTTTCAGGGCATTTGGCACCTTTTACAGATTGAGACACAGCGCTGATGTCTCTTCTGGTGCAGCATCTCAGGCATCAGTCTCAGTTCAAATCCCATCCCTATTGAATTCAAAGTCTTCCTCCTCCAGAAATAGCTCAATCATCTGGCTAGAGGGCATTTCCAGGGTGGGCACAGCAGGGTACCCCCACATACTGTGATTAGTGTTTCCCTCCTGAGCTTGGCCTCACCGGACTGAGAAAAGACCTGATCTGCCTCTTCACCCCTCTGCCCGTTCTTGTTTCACATAAATGGTAGGAGAAATGGAAAGCAGCCCAATTCCAAGGCACTGTTTTGGAGGGTCAGTGACTGAGATCCCTCGTCCCAGGTTGTGGTTGGAGAGGAGAGGATCGTGACAGGTATTAGTACATATTCTGTGCGTCCAACCTTTCACTGTTATTTATAGGACTCATTTTTGGTCAAATAAAGGATCCATTTAACCCTGAAACACCTTTTTTCTATCACTTTGCAGATGCAAAAGTAGTCAATTTGGGGCCAATCTAAGTAATTACAGTAATTGCTTTAATGTTGAGCTATTCACTCAACCTAAAGCAATTTATTCATTCAACCTATCCCCTTCACCCCACAGTCCAGGTTTTATACCACCCAGCAGGGGTGACACGCAGCCCAGGGTGTCTCTACAGTGTCCTACTGCCCCTGAGGATGGTCCCCCCAGCAGGCACAGAGCTCTACCTCAGGACCTCTCAAAGCATCCAAAGAAAAAGACCAAAACAGCTTCCTCAGTCCTTGTCTTATTCTGTCTGCAGCAGAGATGTGCCAGTTACCTAATGGCATCAAATTAACAAATGAACAGGTCTGGTAGACCAATTAGCAGAATGCAGGCAATTTTGAAGCAGGCTGCAATTGTCAGCTAATGACCTTGGAAGAAGCTTTTATATTTTTGGCTCCCTCAGAAAAGTCCATATTAAAATAGTTGATGGCTGCTGAGTGTCACTTACTGGGCTTTCATGTCATGGAAGTGCCTGGGTGAAAAAAAAAAAAAAAAACAAAAAGCAAAATGGGGAGGCTGAGTAGGTGTAATTCAAGCAGTATATTTAAGAGCACTGTGTATCAGTTTCTCTCTGGGACCATTACCTCCTCAACACCCTGTAATGCACCACGTGCTGGAGTGACCATGGGATGAGCAGAAAGCTCCTCCATGTTTCCCTGTGAGCCCAGGCAATCTCGGCTGCACTGTGCTCTTCCAGACTTCACCGAGGCTTTCCTTAGTGAGAGGCAGCTGCCTTCCAACACTGCTCAAGGAACAGCCCAGGACTAAGAGCCTTTCCTTGCTGCTTCTCCTATTTTTTAAATAGAAACAAATCAGTGTGTGACCCCCAAAAAAACTGTCCATCCTCATCCAGAAATGAAAAACTTGCATGTGCCAAAGGTTGGCTACACCTCAGTGCCTCCCACACAGGCATGGTGCTGAACATAAGGTAAAATAGGACTTTGCACACCAGAGATCTTATTTGTGACCATAGCTCCATGTCATTGGGATGTATGTGTATCATGTTACCTCACTTCCCAGCTGGTCCCTCCCCAGGAGCTGCAATCAGTCCTGCAAATCAGACCAGCAAAAGAATTAACAGCCAGTATCACATGAGCCCTCTGGGCTGGAGATGGAAGGCTTCCTCAGGCAGAGGCTCTGCTGAAGCCAACCAAGTCCCAGTAACCTGCAACACAGAAGAGACATGACATCACTGGGAAGGAAAATCCTGAGTGCCCAGAGCACACAGGTTTTGGTTCTCGTTCACATCCCTCCAGTGTGGCACAGTGGAGTCTCAATAAAATGGCCAGAAACTTAGAGCAGGTTCCTGTTTGGTTTGGATTTCCCTAATCCCTTCCTCAGACAATTGGAGTTCGTTGTTTCCAGAGAGGTGCCACGGGAGAGTTTAGAGAGGGAACAAAGTAGTTTAAGAGAGCAGAACCACCACTGGGTTGTTTTCTTGTGAGCCTTCAGTTTTGATATATCCCTTTGCAACACACCCAGGGTACTTCAGGTGCTCCCATATCTGCCCACACCTGGGAAGGTCATGCTGGACTCTCTGGTGGTGGTTCCTCCAGGGCTTCCTCGTGCTGTCAGTTCCACAAAAACTCCCAGGAAGGAGTATCTTTGAGATCTCTATCCCTCTGTCAGCTATAGTTGGAATCAGCTGAGGGGTTCAGCCTTTTTAAAGGTCAAGAGGAAGATAAAGAGACTGTGGGTGGATAGCTCCTGCAATTGTAAATGCCTCATTCCTCTAGGAAATCAGGTTAAAGATGGGGTGGAAGGGATTACATTCTCTGAAAATGTTTCAGAACAGATTTTCTAAGAAATATAGTGCATATCCATAACCTGTAACAGGAAAGAACAAGATGAAAAGATTTTAATGATAATTTGCCTGGGAGGAACAAATTATGAATTACCTCTGGCTCAGATGCTCCTGAGTAAAGGATCAGACCAAAATGAGCATGATAAAGCCTTCATAATATTTCTTTACTATGAAGTAGTAACACCCTCATCTTTCCTACAGCATCAGGGTCACAGACGATTGTGTAAATCAATAAAGTAGACAAGCATCTTTAATCTGAATCATCTACTCTGTATGCTGTTTATTTGGTACCACAATGACTCAGAAACCTGAAATCTCTTTCTGTTACTGGACCTGGTCTGAGACCTCAGCAAGTTCCCTTGCCTCACTTTCCCCACTACATAATGGGGATATTGGCATCAACTTCAGAAAGGGCTTAAAAACAGGCTCTGATATTAAAAAGGTGACTGTGACAGATCTCTTGCTGTCACATAACCTTCAGTGTTAGCACTTTCACAACTTGCTATTGCAATGAAAAAAAAAATAACATTTCAGTACATCTCCACGTACAAGTGTAGACAAGTTTTCCTTTAGGCACCCTTGGCACTACCAGAAGCAAGGAGAGATTAAAATAAAGAGTAAAAATGGTCTGCTATCCCTCCTTTAGCACTGCTGTCTTCAAGTTGCAGATGTGGAGGCGCCTGATGCCCAGCCTGCCCTAATCCCTCACTGGGGGTGGTGGGATGGATCCCGGCTAGCATTGCTCTGCTGCTCTTCTCTTATGGAGCCGTTGTCAGGGTAGTGATGAAACTTCCACAAGTATGGCACAGGCATTGCCAGTCCTTGCTCATAGCAGGAGAATCAACACCATCACTTCACAAAGACCCTCCCAGACTTGTTTTCTCTGGTCTGTTTTACGCCAAGCATTTTCCTGCAGGCGCTATCCCCACATCGCATTTGGGAAGCTAAAGGGCAGAATCAGTCATCTAAATAAGAAGTGTAAGCCAAGAAGTTTCAGTAAGAGAGAAGACATTTTCTGCTGAGATAGGAAGCGAGATGATGAGCTGATAAGTAGGAGAGATTTTATGTGGTTATGAATACATTGTGTTTATATGGCCTTATACCATAAGGATGAGTTAATAAACAAGATGTACTTATACGGCTATCTATCACATCCAGCTGGTGATAAGTACGTTGTAATGACACAACTATACATCCCATGTATCCAGATAAAAATGCATTGCTTCTTTTGGTAACACACTGTACTGTTTCTGGACATAAGTGTATTTACTTGGTATTTATTTGGCATTCACCGTGTGTGTGTATGACAAAGATTACACTTCATCTACTTTTCTCTGTTTGCATGTATTTTTATCCCTGTTGCAGACTAATTCAAATTCCTTGGGATTCAAACATGCTTTGCTCCTGCTGCCTGAAAGTTCATCTGCACATCTCACCAAATACGTTTGGTTCGGAGCACTGCCAGTCTGGATTAATGCACAGTGTGAGAGAGTTCACTGCACCATAGAAATGAACACCCTGGTTTTAGGTCATCATTTTGAAATCACACATAATACAAGCCAGGTTAAACTAAAGTCTTAAAACACAAGTGTTCCAAAGAAGACCATAACATTTCAACCGTACATAAAGACATCCATCACAAAAAAAAAAGGCAAGATAAAGGTCATCTCATAGGGTTGTTGCAAGGTCAAAACCAACAGGAAAAGTCAACGGTCTGGAGACACTTACCAGGGGCTTGCTAACAGGATGTATTTCTGCACTCTCAGTTTGCAGTCATACGGATGAAAAAAATAGTCAGGATTGGTGCAGGAATTGCTTCCCCTCCTTAAACTCAAACTTCCTTAGTCGTTGCACCAAGGATACCTTTGATGCCCCTCCAACAGGAAGCAATTTCAGCGATGTTCCCTCGGGGCTGGGGAGAGCTCTGCTCTCCTTGGAAATGCAAATATGCAGTTGGGTGGCCAGGTGCAACCATCTCCTGTGCTCGAAAGCCATTAGCAAGTCATTTAACTACTGAAGGATAAGCTGCTCTGTTCTACCTGGGCAGGTGCTGTGCAGCCCTCAGCGTGAAGCCTTTCTGCATCCTTTGTCACAGCAACATGCAAACTATCAGCTCAGCTCTGCCTCCGAGCATGCACATATGCTAATGCTCACAAATGCCTCTTGGCTGAGCCGGACCCAACAGAAATCAGTCACTTTTGGATGCAAATGGCCCTTGGGAGGACTCCCCCTTCCAATCTTGGACAAATATCGTGACATTCTCCTGCTTTGATGGTGATGAATCACTTGAACTCGGAAACGTGTTGCAGGTGTGAACACCTGCAGAAGGGGGTCCTCCTATATTTTTTTCTTGTGTCTGTCTTAAAAAACATGTGTCGTTCATTTGCAGTGAAACTACTATTTTAACTTTATTTAAAAGTTGAAGACCACTTGGAGTGTCCTGAAATATGCAAATTAGTTTTCCATTCCTCCTGTCACAGGAAGGGGGTCTGCAAAGCGGATGAAGGGGAATTTGAAAAAAAAATGTGCTCATTTTCAATTTTCCTTCCTCAAAATCTCAAAAATTCTGACACAACGTCCTTAGCTCTAATTCTCAAATAAGAATTGTGTTTTAGAATTCAGTACTAGTAAGTTTTGTTTTGCTTTAAGAGCATTAGCCATGGGTTAAAACGACAAAAAGAACCCTTAAGCAACAGCTTTCAATTTTTTTTTTTTATTATTAACAAAGAAATGTAACAAAACCACCCATTTCTGATGATGGAATAAGTGATGGAGGAAAACTGTGCACACTTGGGTATGTGCATGAAAGCAGTGAGTCACTCCAAGGACACCATTGCAAAAGCCCTTCTTTTCTACGGCCTTTAGCAGGAGGAGAAAATTTTTAAACATATTAACCAATTTAAATAGGCAAAAGGAAGGGAAGTTATTTCCTCTAGAATCTGTAATGTACTGTAAATCAAAGAAGCTTTCTGGAAAATGTAGCAGACATGCGATAACAGATAAAAGACAAACCAAAGGAAACTCAACTAATTGCTATAGAAAACAAAAAAAATTTGTTCAAGCTCTGGTGTGTTAGATCCCTGTTCCCTGGGAGCAGGGTTTTCCTTCAAAAAGAGAAAAGAAAGAGGCATGTTGATCTGGTTTCTGTTTGCCTCAGTTCATCCAATGTGTGCCCAAAAGATAACCACCAGAGTCTGGTCTATGCTGTCATCCACCTTTAATATCTCGACTGGGCAAAGCGATGCTGAAGATGTTAAGGAAAGAGCAGCCCTATTAACCCACCTTTGATCTTTCCTACATAAGTTATACAAATAAAACACTGCACATTAAAATTGGTTTGGTCTTTCAGTTTGCTGTGAAAAAGAGGCAATGATGAAGCAGAGAGACAACTGAAAGGAGAGAGGGTGCTGGGTCAGAGGATGCAGAGCTTGCCTGATGACATTTGAATGCTGTTTTATGAACCAGACACCAGGTGAAGTTCACAAACCAATTTTACTGCAGTGGTGGATGTGCTGCCCACCCAGGCCACAGTGAGCAGGACTCCTGTAAGGGGTGTAGGGCTCGTCTGCCAGTTTACAGCCCATTATATACTTGAAAAATGCTGTTTCTCTGTGTTAAAGTTTTAAGTATTGAACAACCTGCTCTGCTTCAGGAGGGGCCACACCAGGAAGAGACACTGTGTGGATAACTGTGGGCAGAACCTGGATTGTCTCCCTCAGCCCACCCTGACAGGTAGCTTGTGTCACAGCTTAGTTTTGCCTGTCTTCACCTGCTTTTATCTACAATGTGGGAGAAGGATCTGTGATTTAAATGTCTGAGACCATCACTTCAAATCGCACATATCCCTGCTGGGAGCCTGAGACAGATGCCAAGGATGCTGTTTGATAGTCAGCAACATCAAGGCTGACTCAGAGGATGAGAGAAACCCATTCTCTGCTGAAATCAATGAGATGCCTTCCAAAGTGCCCTACTGTTCGGTTTGTGAAGCATGAGGCCCTGGGAAGTCGTTTGGTACATATATATTTTGTTGGCATGTTTCATTATGTAGCCACTTGACATTTCCTCCACAGCAGCTCTGCACACCATAACAAACGTGCTTGAGGTGGGAGTCAATGCTGCGTAACAAAGGAGAGCATTTACTGCCTTCTCTGCAAGGTTAGAAAGGTGCATAAAGGCTGGGAAGAGAAGAGAAATCCATTTGTTTTAGCTGGAATTACAGTGTGTCTCCTCCTTTCCCTCTCCCACCACTGGTGATGTGCTCAGCATGGCTCAGTCCCCAGAGGTGTACTGGTGATGAGGGCTGAACCCACCTGGGTACCACAGGACATGTGGGTGCTGTAAGAGGTGAGCTACTCTGACAAATCAGGTGCACTGCAGGCAGGTGCTTGCAAAACTCCGCTCTTAATGTCTCTTCAGCCCTCTGTTACTCACCTGGCAGCAATGGGCACAAGAAAAACCCAAGAGAGCTTGAGGCCAACACAGTAGCTCCTGCCTGGGGCTGTGCATGGAGCAATAATAGCAAAGTGTCTGCAGTAGCTGCTCAGTAAGTGAGCACCATCCCTCCACTGTATTAGCAGAGACAGGCCTTAGTGGAAGAAATAGATTGTGACAGCGTAAGTGAGGATGATATCATGGTGAATTAGGGTTGCATGAGCAACCCTGAGCTTGGCCTTCCCTAATGCTGAGACCTGAGCAATGCTCCAGGAGCATTAGTTGGATTTCTGGGGAAGCAGCGTCTAACAGCCCACACTGAATAGGACAGCAATCACAGTGACGTGCATAAAGTGACTAAAAATACTCTAGGTTTTCTGAGGGGTTTTTTTGAAAACTCCATATTTCCCTCAAAAACAGACAGCAAGGATACAGGACCTTCATAGCACCGTGCTGCCACAGATGCAACACAATTTCTTCCCACAAATACTGCATTACACCAAGTCCTACAACATGCAAGATAACAGCTAAGCCATGGGACAAGCTGGACATCTCTGTTTTTCAGCCAAAAATTATGCATTCACTATGGTCTTATGGCTTCCTCATCTGCTTGATTTTCCTATTCTTGTCTCAGACCATCATCCAATATGTAAAAGGTTTTTGGTTACAGGTGAAGGTTAGTTTGAGGTGTCATGCTCTGGTCTTCATGACTCCTGTGGACAGAATAAAGATGAAGACTATAGCACAATGTGTTTAGGTCTGACAGTGTAAAACACTTACTAATGCTCAGGACAACAAAGCACTAATCAGAAATCTTGGAGAGATGGTCCTGATTTCTTTGGATAGACAGACACATCTGCCAGGAACAAGTCAGGCCAAGGTGACCCTGCCAAGGCCCAAGAGAGTAGAGAGATGAGCTCCTGCTGTTCCTTCTAGCCTTTGCCTTTGTGATTTGTGGATGCTGTTAAGGCCTTGGGGTCAGAAGAGAAGTGGGGACATGGGAAGCTTTAACCTAGATGAAAACATAACATTTTAAGAATAGCTTTATTGGGTTACACCATGAGTCCATCTCACCTGATGTCCTGTTTCCAAAATCTATCAGCCAATAGCAGACACCTGGGGAAGAATAGGAAAAAAAAACTCAGAAAGGTTTTTTTCCTTAGCTCCCAAAAATTTTCAAATTGAAAACTTCCTGAGCCCAAACCAGCATGTCTGATGTTTGCAAACTCCAGTAGACTGTCTTCTAACTGGCTCTCCATTCCTTTTGGGAACACCTGGTGATGAGTTCCAGTGAAGCTATGAGCCAGGTGACAAACCACCCCCTGTGTTTGCACCCATATGGTGAAGTCTCCTAGTGTTTTGTACAGAATTAGAGAGAAAAAAGTGGCTGAATGATGAATTATTCCTTGTTCGTCTGATCCTGATGTTGCATGCACTCTGTCCCATCCTTGGATGGACCCTGATGGTCTCTGTCTCCCAGACTGTCACTCAAGCCCAAGACCCCTCTCTAGCCAGGAGCATGTCACAAGGAAGCCACTCCAAACCTCCCCTCTTCTCTGCAGCATTTCTAGATTTGTGTATCTCTTTTGAGGTGGGTCTGGTCCCAGCTGCACACATTGATACCAGCGCAGAGCGATGCTGCTGGTTTTAATTCTCCTCCCTATTGGCAACAACAGTACAGGCTGGGTCAGGAAACAGTGCAGGTCCACCAAAATATGCAGCCAGACTGACAGTTTGATTTAAAACTTCTGCCACTGCATCTTTTCTGTTTGCATTTCCAGCTGTAGCTGGAGTGAATGGCCACAGCAGGAACATAGAAGTGCCCCGTGGGTGTTTACAGCTTCTAATGCCATGGGGTCCAACCCTGGGATAACTGTACCACAGTCCAGTCCACAGCTGTTCCCAAGTACACACAGCAGTGTGGATTCAGCAGTGGGATTAAGACACACAGATGCCTGTTGCCAACAGGACCTTTTGACTCAGTTTCAGCTCTGAACAGTTACCTGGGAATATCTGCGTCCATTGGTCCTCACCTCTAGCTTGCCTCTGGAATGAGGTTTCAAATTAACTCAGGTTTGCTCTCTCTGGAGACACCAGAGGATCTTCCTCTGCCACACTGCACCTGAAAAAAAAAATTAGTGAAATGACTGAGACAAACCTAAGTAGAATGTTTTTCGCTGTATGTTAAATATTTTTAATAGCAGTCAAAAAGTCTAATTCAAGTCCAAATTGTTTGAGCACTTGTCCCTTCTCTGCAGGCTGTTAAAGCAATCGGACTGTGCTGAGTTGAGTTTTACTTTGTTAACAGTAGCTCTTTCTTTTTTTCCAGACCACTGCTTCTCTTCTTCTTGGGGACATTTGCCATCTGTTTTATAATTTCACCATTATCTGATGGTAGGACTCAATGACCTTTCTAGACTTTAATTAAAGTTTCCTTCTTTTTAAATCATCTTCATCAAATTCGTGTTTCCAAGCCACCTCTCTTGTGAATATTTTATTATTCTGACTGCAAGGGGATACATGACAGAAATATATTAATTACTTTTTGTTTTATCAAACTGATGAATTAATCTGTGATTGGGTATGAAAAGGGTAGAAAATGTCTCCTGAAGTCTATATAGATGTCATGTTAGTCATTCTAAGAGTCACTTTACAATTTTTACACTATTTGAGTTTTCAACTGCAAACAGGCTTTAGCAGTTCAAATTCAACATGTGACCACCCCGTTAAGCCTCGTTAAGCATTTACAACAGCTGGACTTGGCTACATCATGCACAGAGCAGTGGCATCGCTTTCCTCTGCAGCATCATGTGCAGTTCTGGTCACTGCAATGTAAGAAGGACACTAAGCTATTAGTGTCCAAAGGAGGGCCACAAGGATGGTGAAAGGCCTTGAGGGGAAGCTGTATGAGGAGCAGCTAAGATCACTTGGTCTGTTCAACCTGGAGAAGAGGAGACTGAGGGGAGACCTCCTCGTAGTTACAACTTCGTCATGAGGGCAGACACTGATCCCTTCTCTTTGGTGACCAGTGACAGAATCCAAGGGAATGGCCTGAAGTCATGTCAGGGGAGGTTTAGTTTGGATATTAGAAAAATGATCTTCACCCAGAGGGTGGTTGGGCACTGAACAGGCTCCTCAGGGAAGTGGTCACAGCAGCAAGCCTGACAGAGTTTATGAAGTGTTTGGACAATGCTCTAAGGCACATGGTGGAATTATTGGGGTGGCCTGTACAGGGCCAGGATTTGAACTCGATCCTTTTGGGTCCCTTTCAACTTGTCATATTCTGTGATTCTGTGTTTCTATGTGCTTCAGATGGTAAAAGAAGGTAACGAGGTTATTATCTATCCCAGATAGAGGGACCAGGATGGGAGCAACTGGGCCACGAACTACAGGTAGGTGACCTCTGAGCAGCATGGGGCTGTCCAGGCATAGAGATGCCTTCCTGGACCCACATGGGGCCTTTCCTGGTGGCCCTGTTGGCCAGTGCTACTGGGCTTCTCCTCTTGGAGAAGAGATACTTGGTGATAGGCTCCTTTCTCCACTGTGGATTTTTTTGATGGCTGTTGTCAAGACAGTCAGGCTGAGCTTTAGCATCTGTGCTCCACTCCTCATCCATAAAACAGAAGGAGAAGAGGGAAACATGGTCCTCTGCATCCCAGGGAGCTGAGGATAAACACATCAAACTCTGCCATGCTGTCAGAAGCTGTGTCTGTGCAGGGACAAGCAAAATCGCAAGCTTAGAAAGTCAGCCTCTGCTTCTGAGTAATCAGCAGGACAGAAGTGATTAGTGTTCCCCCTTTGCTAGCTTCAGACACAGACTCTTTTCTCCAGGCTGGGGAGGAAGGGAGGAACCCTGGTTGCTCTGTTTTCTCTGCTGAAGGCAACAGAGCCCCAGCGATGAACTGCGAGTGCAGGCTGGGCTGCATCTGTTCACCCGCGGCTGCTGTCGGGACTGCTGCAATGGTGCATCCCAGAGCACACACCTGTAAGTGAAAACCTCTACAAGGGCTGAGAGATGTTATTCAAATTAGGAATCACATTTTTCATTTAACAGTCTGTGGTTCAATGATCTCTTTCGTGTGCTTCCGGAATAGTATTACACTTAAATATCACAAAAGACCGTGCATTTAATATCTCTGCAATGTGACATAACGTGGTTTTACAAGAGTGTGTCCAGAATGGAATTAGAGAAACAAGTAGCCTAATGTTCAGACTGATAACTAAAGCATCAAAAAGAAATATTACTCAACAAACCTCTGGGGAAAGCAAGGAGGAGGTAAGGTGAGTCCATCCCTCTCTGGTCCCAGAATATTGTGTGGTCTCTTGCAGCCCATCTCTGCCAACAATGAGGGAAGGACTCTGAAGGAGAGTACAGACAGCTCTGGAACAGTTTAACCTCAGGAGACATAGCATTTGTTCTGTGCCTTCCTCTCCCCTATGGCAAGGAAACTCCAGCTGGAGTTAACAGTTGGTGATTCCAGATTCACCGAAGGGAAATAGAAACTGGGAGATTAAGCCCCGAATTTTAAAAATGGGGTCCTGGAACTTCAGAGGAAATCACCAGCTCCCTAGCACATTCAAAGAACACTAAGTGTGCTAAAAGAGTAAATGTACAACATGGCTTGAAAATTGTAAGAACGGGGCTCAGGAAAAGAAGAAGTGTCGTTCATTAATAAGGAAAACTCTGGCAGGAAGCACAGAAGAGAGGAGCATATCTGAACCCCAAGGAGTCTCAAGGAATTTGTGAAGGACACTCATCAGTTCTAATGACCAAAACAAAACACACTGCTTCTATATCCATAGAAGACTGATGCTTAGGTTGTCCTACCACTGCAATTCTCTGTCTCAGTGTGAGCTGTATTTGGGAATATCTGCCTTCTTTTCAGAGGTGTACAACTGCGTACACTGCATACAGCTGTACAACTCTGTACAACTCTGTACAGCTGTGCAGAGGAGACCTCAGTTATGCATGAAATATCCATAAATTGATGCTTGAGTTGGGACTTCTGGCACAGAAGAGCCCTGGCTTTAGGAGAGGGCAAGAAGGGAAAGGGCCTCTCCTCAAAGGCAATGAACCCATCAGGGTGAGTGAGAGCATGAGCAGTGGTGAAGTACCTGGGTTATGGATGGTGGGAGGATCTGTGGAGGCTTTCTGTGTCATCTGGAAGCCAGACTGACACTAAGTTCCAGCACACAACCCTGAGTGACACTGCATGTCTTGAAAAATGTAGAAATGAAACTTACTTTTAAATTGAGGGAGCAAAGAGACACTGTTTTCATTAAAGCAGGACAGGGAGCATGGATCCCTCCGCCCTCTTCTTTGGTTTGCTCCAAAGTATTTGGGCCAATTGCTGAATTTTTTTGTGCCTCAGCTTCCCCATCTTTGTGATGGGGAGGGTGCTGCTCCACCTCTGTGTGTCCTAGACGTTTCCAGACCTTCTTTAGGGACACAATATTTTTTTAACACTTCTGGCACTCTAACAGGACAGTGCTGTGCCTGTCCAGCTGTCCACTTGCAGGAGGCATCACTCTCAGTCTGCTCGGGGAGCTTATCCCTGCCCCCCTGCTCCCGCAGGCTGTACCTCTCCACGCACCCTGCAGCGCAGCGGTGCCTCCGTTTCCCTGTTTCCCTGCCGGTGCTGAAGAGCAAAGCGGTGCACAGGGCCTCTGGACCCTTTGGGACTATTAGCTACTCTGAAAACAAACCTTTCCCCTCCCACACTGGAGTCTGCTTCGCACACCAGCACCTTGGGGAAATAACTGAGCTCCACTGCCTGCCGCTCACCTCCCCGACCAGCAATCCCACTGATGCTTTCCTCCCACCACGCAGCTCTCCGCTGATTTTATGACACAGTCCAAACAAGCACGATGCACTGATGGGGGAGTTTTCCCCCCTCTGGTTGGAGAAGGAGGAGTAATTGCATTTGTCACCTCTGATCGTGCACCCACAGCCCACAGAAAGCGAGCCATTATTCTCATTTACAAACAGGCAGGTAATCTCTTCTCACATGCCCTTAAAAATCATTGGGCTATCAGAGCAGGCTGTGCAGATTAGCTGATACTGGGAGATTGTCTTCAGCAAAGCAGTAAAAGCCTTAAGTGCACTAGATTGGTTTTTGATTGACTTTTGGAGCAATAGTATATCAGAAGAATCCCAATAAGCTCTCCCAGTGGTATTTTAAGTGGATATAATGGTCAGAACTGACAGACAGTAATGAGCCTTGTAGACAGGGGCAACTGTATGTTATTTAATTTCCACTAAAGAAGATATCTCAGCATGGAACCTCAGGTCTAACACAACACACAAATAGTCAACAGCCAGATTTTGTTTCTAACAGTGCTGAAGCATAGGTTGCTCCAGTTCCTTCCATAGCTTAAAATTTGGGGGCAAACATCTTAAACATCACCAGGCAAGGAATGCAAACAAAAAATTACTTCCTCTTTGGAAAGGCTGAGTGAGAACTCCCTCATACACCCACTTCCTAGCATCTAATGGTTTTCACACAGATCATTTCAAGCTGAAAATATGAGATCGCTGATTAGTACCTGGGGAATTTCAGCTTGGATGTGGGAAAATGAATCCCCTTTGCATCAAATGTCAGACAGCAAGACACGGGCACCCTGCAGCCAGAGGTACTGTGGGGTTTTTCTTTGAAGTTGTGAGACTTGAAGGAGAGCTTCTTAGAGAACATGGGTTAATTACCCTGTTAGATAGTCCACAGCAGGTCTCGGGAGGGTCTCCTTGGCTTTGCACTCTCCCCTAATTCAGAAGGAGGAGAAGAAAATTTTAAAATAACACTTTAATGAAAATTCCTCACAATCCATAAAACATTTGCTAAAATAAACAGGGCTGGTTGGATGCTTTCATCCACTCTACCGAAGATGTAAACAGACTCTTTTCTGACTCGCAACATTGCTGTTTTCCCATGGTTTCTTCCCAATGGACAGCCAGAGACTGAATTTTAGTTCTCTCTTGACGGGGTCAAGTGGGGCTGTAGGCAGAACAGGCAGCTGCCAGGCCAGCAGGGAGGAGCCACCACCCTGTCCATACCCTCTCCCAAGAGAGAAGCTGGAGCCAGACAGCACTGCCTTCACTGCTCCACCGCCCAGCCCATCACACTCATCAACATGTGTGTTGCTGCTTCCACCAATGCTGGAGTGATCACAGCAGTGTTTTAATTGGGAACTGGCCCAGCAAACCCACCTCTCCTGAGCTCCTTCCCGTCACCTCATCCCACTATCTGGCAGAAACCGTTCACCATCCATCCCCTTTCCTTGTGATAGGCGGCTGAAGTGGCAGGGAAAAACATTTTAGTGCCTTTTGGCCCCTGTTTTCATACAGTTGTAATGGATTTATGACCCTCCCTGCAGAGGTATAATGTCCTTCAGTTTCCACAGAGCTTGCAGAATAACCTGTGGCTCTAAAAGCTGGAGCTATTTTTAATGTTGTTTCCTGGTTTTTCCATATTCATCTTGGTTGCCTCAGCAGTCACCCTGTTGGTCTCTGCTCCTGCCTATCCACTTATTTGCCTGTCCTCTCTTGTAGCTTTTTAATTACATGCAGCCAAAGCCAAAGTCCCTGACAGAATTGGATAAATTGAGCCTAAGATCTGAAGGTTTGCTTTTATAATGAGAAAATGGTTGCTACAACTTGTATCCTCACATATTGTTAAAGGCAGTGGTTGGTGCCATGTGCCAGGCATCGTGCCCTGTAAATGTGCATTAAGTCGGACACTATTTGCCACCCGGATGGGGAGTGGACTCATCCCGCCTGCTGTGGGAGGCACAGCAGATAAGAGGCTAATGCAAAATCTATAGGAAAGTAGAAGGCAGTAAATCTGCTTGTTTAATGAGAGATTCAGGCGCTGAGACTTGGTCTGCTTTCAAGAAAATAAGGAATTAGTTGCTGCTCAATCCATCTCCTGCCAAAGCAGAAAAAGCAATATTGAAAGATGCTGCCTATGTAAGGGTCCTGGCCAAAATGCATGGAGCCCCGTGCAAACGACAGCATGTGAGTACCCTGACAGCCTGTGCCTGGAGCTGCACACATGTACACGCTCTCCCACAGCGATCCTCAGCCCACATGGCACGAGCGGATGGATGCTTTTATATCCCCCCAAGGGAAGGGAAAATGTTGTGTCAAGGAACTCCAGTGGAGTTCAGAGCATGCCTCAACACGGCTCTGTCAAATGTCTTTTTGGTGTGTTGTGTTTTCAGCACAACACAGGCAAGGAGAAGCCAGGCTGTGGCCGGGGGTGGCCATCGCCGCAGTGCACGGCTGCTTCTGCAAGGGCTGAAAAACTGTGCTCAGCTACAGCTGCTCTGAGAGGGGCTGATGGCAACAGCCCTGTGTTTCAGCTGAAGTCTTGTGGGCAGGAGGGGAACACAGGACACCCCCTCGTGCTGTGTTTCTCAAAGTCCTGCTTCTGGTTCGCATCCAAATACAATGTCTGGGGGCACTAGCAGTGAATTCAAGGGTTAAAGGCTACCTAAGAAATGTGTTCCTAATCCCACAAAACGATCACAATCTATTATTTTACTTTATTTAAGTGCTTTGCTTCATTTCTCTGATTTTTTTTTTCCAGATTTTGCAGCATTCTCTGCTCTGTAGAGACGGTCTGCGATGTGCTGCCTGTGCCCATGGGGATGCACTGGATACCTGAGACTCAACCCATCACAACCCCATCCTCCAGGAAAACCCAAACCACGTTCGCTGAACTGATTCCCAGAGGTTGTAGAGAGACTTTTCTGCTTCTCTTGTTGTGTCAGAGGGCTGTGACAGCTGGGAGACCCAAGAGTCTCCATGATTAAATGGGTTTCACAGGGGTTAGACGTGAGCTGCAAAGCCAGTGCAGGCAGCTCCTGAGCTTGCATTGACTATATGTAGAAGATTTAAATAACAAAAGACACATACATAAAACCCCTGGTTGTCCTGCCTCCTAATTACAATCCCAATATACCTGCCACAGAATTCAGAAAAAAAAAATTCACATAGGAGCAGTAATTCAACACACTGAGCTTGCTATGAAAATCTGCTTTCTAAGCCCATCTCCTGGTGCCTCCCCTTCCCCTCCCAGTGTGATGAGAGCTCTCGCCTTCCCAAAAGCATTGCAGAAAAACTCATGGTTTGTAACTTTATTTTTACCAAGCCCTCCATTCCCTCAGCACTGGCTCAATGGGCCTTGTCCTTAGAGAGAGTTCAGGAATATTAACCCACAAAAGAAACAGCTAAACAGGATTTGACTTGCTTCTCACGTTGGGAGTTGAATGACAGGGGAGATGTGATAAGGGTACATAAGCTCAGGGGTCATATGGAGAGGGTGAGCAGTCTGACTGCCTTCCGCAGCACAAGAACAAGATGGCATCAAACTGGTGGATGGCAGGTTAAAAACAAAATAAAAAGAGGGTTTTCTCAAAAGAAAACACCAAAACCAAACCTCTGGAAGTTTGTTGCACCACTGTCCTGGGGATGCTGGGGGTTTATCTGGCTTCATGGGAAGACTGCATGTCCACAGAAGAATAATCTGGGGATGGTTAAGCACACAGACACCACATCAGGCTTGGGAAGTTCCTGAGCCGGACACTGGTACGGGCTGGGGGATGTTGAGGGAACCACTCGCTCATGTTTGCTCTGCTCTTACCGTCCTCCTGGTGTGAAGAGGATCCAGGCATGCCAGCAGCCTGTGGGATCCTGGGGCTGTTCCCATGCTCAGGCAAACCAAGCAACCCCACAGAATTAACATGGAGAAGACACTGCCCCGCCAAGCTCCGGGGACACCTGCGACACAGCCAGAGGATCACGGCACGGACGGAGCTCGTGAAGTGTTCACACCAAGTGTTCCACACATTCATCACATAAACTGCTCCGAGCACGTCTGTGCAGGCATCCCACTGCTGCCAGACTGAGCTGGGGCTGCACCCGGGCTGAGCCCAGACCCAAGTGCTGCAGACACATCCCATGGCACTGTCTCTGACTGGCTTCATTTTCAGCGGTGAATTCAAAGGAAAAATAGCATCGCGTGCTTAGACAGTGGTTTCCGTTTTCCACCACTTTCTAATCAGCAACTAATTAATTCTCAATGCCCCAGTGAGGTAAATATATCTGTTTCATGCATTAATACATATATATATTATGTTTGATCTTTCCTTAACAAGTCCCCATAGCCCTGGAAATCCACACTGAAAACAGAGAGAGGAGGGTAAAAACAGCACCAGCTTTGAAATCCAGATCTTCATTTGTATGTCAGATTGAAAGTAAAAAGAAAATAGTTATTTGGCAGGTCTGTTCCCACTGAGGGATTGGTTTGCCTCAATTTGTATTTAATAAGTGTACCACCGAAAAGTATTTAATGCATAATGTATAATATAACTGGCACTACACTAAATAATATCCTGTGACTTTAAACATTAATGACTGCATGTGACTATTTCTTTTGAATTTCAAACTACACAGAAAATATTTGTCAGCAGTAAAAATAAGCTTGTGATAGATAAATAAAATATTGGTGTAATAAACCCGAGTCATTATGTGCCTATTTAAATGCATATATACCTCTATTTAATGCAGAACAACGAACACTGGTTTTGTATAATATTCTACTAATGTGTCCACTACAATATAGTAATATTCAACATCTTTTTCCCTTCAGCTGCAGAAGAATTGCCAATTCAGTACAACACTTGCTGCTGAAGGATATGTTTATACCTTCTCATTTTTTTAATTTCTTGGTTTTATGCAAAGATGAAAGAAATTTCTTCACCCACAGACAGGAGATTTCACACCAAAGCATATTTAGATGAGATAAATCCAATTATTATCATTTTATTTAACTATAGTTTTTACTTTTCTGGAAACTGTGCACTGGGCTCATTCTCTTTACCCAAGGAGGCAACAGCTTTCACAGGAACATTTTGGATGGCAACAAATTGAGCTCTGGAAAATGCATAAACATTTTCAGGGGCATGCTTAGATCCAGTTTAAGTAAGCCTAAGCACATGCTTAAGGCTGGAAACACATTTAAGTGGTGTCCTCGCTAGGGCTGAGTTGAATCAACTTCTTGAGTGATATCTGAGCTGGGACTTAAGCTCTTCTATTTTTTTTTTTATTTTTTTTTAGTTGGATCTGATATCGCAGCTGGCAAAATAAGATGCTGTGCTACAGCTTGGATGCTGTGCAACATGCAGACTTTTCACTATGATGGTTATGTAGATCAGAGCCTAAAAGTCTGACCTTCCCCAACACTTTTTAGTCCTTCTGTTGCTCAGAAAATTCCTGGTCTCTGGGAAGCTGCCCTGAGTTGTCACAGGAGACCATCCTGAAGGACCTGCCACTCTTCAAGCAAAAGTCACGCTTGACAACACAAATGTCAGCTCACCCACGGCTTTCACACGGGGCATGGTGCCAGAGGCAAGACCTGAGGGCATCAGATTGGGTACTCCATGTAGAAAAACCAGCCAGAAATATTAAAGTGCAAAAAGAATTTACTAAAAAAATGAAGTTTTCAAGATGGTCAGATTTTATTAGCTTGGACTGAACTTCTTGGGTATGCTCCAAATCAAAAAAAATACAAATGAGGGGAGTGGAATTCTTGGAAATTCAGGCATGAAATACATGGCTTTGTTTCAAACTTCATAATGAAAAAATAACAAAGTCAAGTATCTGAGCAGTCAGACTTTATGTTCTCAGTAAAACAAAATATTTTGCTTAATATTTCACCTTGCAAAAATACTTTTAAAAAAATGTAGTTTGAATCAATCTAACCTGGACTTCCTTCACAGTTTGGCCGATGAACAAAAAAACAGAAATCCAGCTTTTGCACAGTTCCCTTGTGTTCATGTGGACATCCTATTTTGTTCTGACCCAAAAAAAGATTTTTCACTCCTCTGATACCCAGTAAAATGGAGCGCTGATGCCTCCTGCCTTGCTCAGCTCCTCTCAGGATATGGAAGCTGGGCACAGGCAAGTGTCTTAAATGTCTTAAAAAGCCTCTAGAAATTCTATTTCCAAAGAAAAATTAAAAGTGTGGAATAAATGCAGGTGAAACAGAGATATTTTCTTGAGTTTACTGAGAGTCTGGAACAAAGATCTATGGGGTGCCTGGCTCAGCTGATGGAGGGATGGCTCTTTTCACAGCTCTTCAAAGTAGCATAGGAAAAATAACTAAATTTATAATCTAGCAATCTACTTAAATAGCAGAAGGTCAAGGACATATTCGTTTTGGTGCACGGAGGCCTTTACAGGCCACTCAAATTACAAATGCTACAAAAGTGCTGAGTTATCTGTTGGTAAGTGCAGTTTTAACCCAGGGCAAAGGCATTCTTGTGGCACACAGTTGTCAGGGTGGGGTTATAGTCAGGAAAAGATGGTTTCTGAGGCATTCAGGTCTGTGCCACTGCCTTATTACATGAGAACCACTGATAGCTCTGAAGTATGGGCCACATGCTGCTCTCTGTTATACTGGATTAAATCTGTAACCCATAGGGTGCTAAATCTGGGTTTACACTTGCTTTGAAAATGCAGAGTCTGGTCTCTGCCCCTGCAAAGTGTCAGGAGGTGCAAACACTCGAGACAGTCAGTGCAGCATCCCCGGACTGCACTGAATGCAGCATCCTCTGCAACCCAACCCTCATTCATGAGCACCCGGCCGGTTTTCCAGCCAGGCCAGCAGAAAAAAATTACAGCAGAAGACCAGAAGCATTCCCAAACCACGAACTACGTAGTGTTTTCATATGCTGCTCTGCTGATTTTAATGAGGTTTCTTCAAAGAGGTACAGTGGACACTCTGTGCTTTTACAAAGAGCCGTGTAACCTCCGTCACCTGAACTTCAATTATCCAATTTCCCCAGCACTGGGAAAGGCAATGCATGGTAATTACATCGAAAGTTATTTTAGTAACTCAATCATTCAAATTTCACCAAGCTTCTCATAAATTCAGAGAAGCCAAGGTTATGCTATAGACATGGGTGTGTTCACATCAGCTTTAGGTATCTAAAAAATTAAAGGCTTGACAGCAATTTAGAAAATGAGTTGCTGGGTTTTTTTCAAACACCAAGGAGATCAAAGGTTTGATGCAATTTGGGGAGATGTTGTAATCGTTAACTATTTCAGAAGGGATCTCCCAGCCAAGCATTCAGCTTGAGCAATTTCTTGCAAATATACAAGATAACTCTGCATCTTCCATCCTCAGAACTAACACAGAAATACACATGTGATTTACTGCAGCAGGGAAAAAACCCTCCTAGTTTGGAGTTGGGCTAATCTTGGAGCAAGACAGCTGAGGCAGGAAAAGCCATTTAAGTAATGTAGTGTTTAAAAGGCCTGGTCTGACCTTCATTTCTATCTGCTTTCTTGCAGTGCTGCCTCTGAAGTGCTGTACAACATAAATAGCATCTGCCCTGAGATTTTTAGCCTGAGCTTAGCAGAAATGGCTCTGGTGGCTGTGATGCACACTCTCACAGTGATTAGTCACTGAAGTTTTCCAGTTCTTCTGCGATTTGGGGCATATGTTACACTTCTATTTATCCAGACATGATTGGGGAGGCTGCTGATTAGGAGTGACTGAGGACACTCTTGCTCAGCAAACCTGTGTGCCAGATAAAAGCAGACAGCAGAAAGCACATAAAATGGGTGGATGAGGACTGGCCTAGCAGAGAAGGCAGCTTTAGGGCACCAAGTTTTCCTTCAGTCTCTAAGTATGTTAGAGTTAATCTTGTGTCCAGAGTCAAGTAATCAGACTGGCAGAGACTGCAAGGACTTTTTTGCACCCTCTGTAGCACAGGAGCACAGGAACCTTCCTAGGGTGGGTTATGGAAGAAATCATTGTTGCAGGGACTTTGGTATTGCTGAACTTCTCAGCCTTCTCTGCACTTTTTCTGATGCATTTACCCTTATTAAAAAAAAAAAAAAAGTCTTGGGTGCCACAGAGTACCAAGAAACATCTGTAACTATGGATGGCAATGCACAAGCATGAGAAGCACAGCCCCGGGCAGGCACGGCATGGGCCACGTGCTGCTCTTCCTCCCCAGACAGGAGCCAGAGGAACAGCAGAGCTGCCTCTCAGCAGGTCCTTGAACCACCTCACCAATGAACCAACCAGCTTTTTAGGTGGAACCAGGGTGGTTTCACACCAGTTCAAGCTCGGCCACAGAGAAGAAAGGGTCCTTCTGAATCCTCTGCTGAGCACTGAGGAGGGGACAGTGGTGATGTCAAGTTCTGTGTATCACCTTATGTGGGTTTGCACACACAGCACAGAGCTGCTGCCAGGTTCAGGAGGAGGCCAGAAGCAGGACCCCAGCAAACTTTTATGCACAGCTCAACCTGCAGCTGCTGCAGTTTTAATAATGCTTCTCTTCAGTTCATCGCCTCCAGTCTGATCGCGTTTGCACTGTCATCCATTCTCTGGCCTCTGAATTATGTGGCCACTGACTGGAGCTGGGGAACGGCACGGGTGATGCTCACTCTTCCCTTGTGCTGCACGAAACATTCCTGCAGCGAGGAAGGCAGAGGGGGGCCATGATGTGGGCAGAGTGAGGGAGGGAGGGATGTACAGCCAACCAGGGAATGCCCATGCGGGGCATGGGGGCTTGGAGCAGACACAGGAGCAGGGACGAGTTTGCAGGAGCTGATAAAACATCAAACCCTAACTGAAAGTAGAGCATGAAACAAACCAAATGCCAGGCACATGGATGTCCTCATTGGCTTTAACAATATTATTCACTCATTTAAAAGCAAGCACACACACACTGCAGCCAAGGACCTTGGAGGGGCTGACAGGCAGCTACAGAGCCTTCTTGCACAGAAACCAGAAGAGCAGCTGTTATTCCAGCAAAGATTTTGGGACAAATATTTTAAGACACTTCCAAGCTCTGTCTGACCTTTTGGGGACCTAACAGAGTTACTCATAGCGCTAGCAAGGGAAGACTAGGCATTAAAGGCCTTTTAAAAGCCCAGCAATTCTTAGCACATCCAGCAAGCTGACAGCACCTGATGGAGCAGAATCAACAGTCCTGACCGGACAGTGAAATCACTCAGAAACATTCAGCCTCAGGCACTCACTTGTAACAGCAATTTGGGCACAAAACAATTCAAGCATTTCTTCTCACCACATCTCACATGTTGTACAGGAAAAAAAAAAACAAACCACCAAACCATGAGACATCTTCCAAGAGCAAATCTAACCTGTCAGGCTCCAAAGCTCTAGAGAGCAAGAGACATTGTTTCTCCATAGGGCTACCTGACACAGCAGGAGGTAGGATGATCCCACATCTACCCTCTGGGAAAGCTTGGGATCCCTGTTAGCTGTTGGTAAATTTGTTCTTGAGGTTTCTCTTATAATCCCTGCCTAGACATAGCAGTGTTTCTAGATGCTCCACACAAGTCCACAGGCACCTCCTGTGCTAATGCACATTTAATCCCCTGGGTTTGCCATCTCAGTCACCTGGATGGATGAAGGATGGGTGAGGAGAATAGCAGCATCCTCAGGTTGCAGACCAAAATGTAGCCCCTCAGACAAGGTGTGTTTTGGGCCTCCTGTGCCTGCTCTGATGAGGAGACATCTCTGATATAGCTGAGGGATTAAAGATTCAGGAACCCCAGTTTTGGCAGCAAATCCATTTTCCAAAGTTCTTCCTTCACAGGTGATCCCACAGGTCCAGTTGCAAATGGAGCCACTGAAATCATCCCAAGTTTGATCCAGTTTTAACCTGTGGTTAAAAGAACATGTATCCAAGAAGGATATTTTTAACCTGGATCAGGCCAGAGATTCAGTGCTTAAAGTTCCAATAAAACCCTCAGTCACTGCCAGGGCAGAGGAGAGCATGGTGATCTGTCCCTGACATGTCCCTGTTTTTGTCACATCTAGATGTGACCCAGCTGAGCCCCCAGGGACCCTGGTCAAACCATCACTCCCACAATGACACCTGGTAAGCAGAAAGGGTTTGCAGAGGTAGCAGAGACACGGGGGAGTGTGAAAATACTTTGAATTTCCCTAAAAACCAAAGAAGTGTGGTGCGCTGACGGGAACGGAGATCTGGTTGCTTTCTTCTGCCAAGATGGAAGTTCACATCCCTCTCTAAAAAGACCTGGAGCAACACGCACCTCATCCAAAATCAACTGTCATGAATGGGAGCTGGGTATTAACTTCCAAGGCCAAAACTTCCAGTTCTTAAACAAACAGAATATGAAAGTAATACCTACAGAAAGTGCTCGCCATTTCCAGCACATTTCCAAGGATCAGTGTTCATTCCCTGTTATTGAGGAGGAATCTCAAAAAGACAGCAGGAAGACGTTAATAAAGTTTTTCCATGGGATTTCTATTTGGTGTCAAGTATCAGCCAGTTTGCCCATCTGGGATATTAATAATGCAAATAGTGCTAAAGGTTGCTTTGCTCAGAATAAGCCACAGGAACTTATAGAGTTCATTAGACTCACACATTTCCTCTCCTCCCATTTAAATAAAGAGAGGGGACGCCGTGCCGTTTCCTTTCACACAAAACTGTTGGGCTTTGGCAAGGTTTTCACATTATTTAATTAGCCCACTCAAATTTCACTGAATCGGGAATATTCTAGTGACAATAATGTCCCTCTCCTGCTGAGTATCAGAAGGTGGATAATAAAAAGCTCTGTCATGCAAATGCAGCCTCAGCAAAGTGCCTAAGGTGGTTGGAAAATATCGTTTAGTCCAATCATTCTTCCTGCAATTCTTGTGAATTTGGGGAAATGAAAACGAACCGGAGATTTTCCCCTCTCTAAAACCTGCTGCTGCCTCATGCCATGAAAAAAGCCACTCCATGAATCAGCCTTGCCCACTGTTGATGCAGTGTCCCAGAAACCCCCGCAAACACACCTTGGAATCACCAAAAAGAAAAACAACCAACACAACACAGCCCAAAATAGGATTAGCAGACAAAAGCCCTATCCAGAGTGCAATGTAGAATCTCCTTCTGCCGTTCATCAGAGTTAGCAAGCAGACATATGACTCACTGATTGATATATTATCCTCCCCTGCCAACGCATCTGGGTACATCACAAAGTGGAAAACAGTGCATTAATCTCTGTCAGGGGGAAATCAATGGGAATCAGGCACCTAATTCCCTTAGCTGCTTTGGGAAGTCCCGCCCTTTCTCCACTTATCATAAATCAAATTTAAAAGAAAATCTTTCTCTGCCTGTGAACATACTGCATCTGCCCAGCCACGATGTCTTCCTTCTGAAATTCATCCCTCAGCATCTGGTCCTGGCATCTAAGGACCATGTGCCTCCACTGTGCTTCCCAAGATCCCTGGATGATGCTGCAAGAGGCTGTTATGGTTCTGTGCACTGAGTGAGAGTCACCTCTTCTGTCTCCAATCATCCTCGAGCTGGTAGGTACAGGGGAAAGTAAAATGAAGGTGATGCCTCCAAATAAATATGGAATCAAGAATCAAACATTAATTTTGCAGTTGGACACCTGCTGGCTGAATTACTCTGCTCCTCAAAGCACTGTAGCTTCTGCCTGGGGTAGGAACATTCGTTAAAATCACATTTGTTATTTGGTTGGCACCAGTTCAGCAATTTAGATACATATCTATGAGCAATCACCTTGTTCCTGGCTTGCCATGTTCTAGGTAGTTTTTTCATAGGAAGAGCTGATTGATTACAGGAATTTGAGGGTAAGAGAAGGGCTGAGCAAGACAGGCACCTGGTGGATTTGCCCACTGCATGTTATGGGGTTGGGTCCACAGTGTGGCAAAACTTTTTCCCTGCCAACAGGCTTCACTCCCAAATCCATGCATGGTGAGCTGAGCACATGCACATGTCCAAACATTTTCCAGAGGCACCACAGAGGGAAGAGTTACACATGGGAGAAGGTTTCTTGGGGCCTCTGAAGAAAAGGTGGTGCCTTCAGAGGCACACAAAGAGGAAAGAGATGACCAACTATTCCCCCTTTTCCACAATTCTGTGGCAGCGCTCTAGAAAGCATTTCAAACCAAACAATGTAAGTACAGGGCAGCCAGTCTGGGGCCAAGTGGGCCTTACACTTGGCCATGTCTGCAGAAGCCCCTCTAGCCCTGCTTCAGCTCAGATCCTCCACCAGCAAAGATGTGGGTCGCTTCCAGCCTGGGCAAAGATGACATCAGTCTCCAGCAATCCACTACCAAGCAGCACTACCACCACCATGCTACAAGCAAACACATTTTCTTTTTTGTTCCTCGGGTGGTGGTGTTTTGTTGTGATGCGTTTTTGGGGTTTTTTTTCATCTTCAAAAGACATCGATTCATGTTAAATTGTATAGAAATAATTTTCCTTTCACAGCACCACCAAAGTCCCTTTCTGTCACGAAGTCCCACCTCTATAAAGCTGTTGGCTTCATGCCTATTAATTTTCTCCTTCAGAAATCAGCAGGAGGACAGGCAGAAGCTATGCCTGCAGAGTCATGAGCACAGCCAGGAGTGGGGAGCACCAAAAAGCCCCGGCTGCACCCCCAAAAACACCAAGTGCATCATTACAGAACAGTGCTTTCTTATTTTACACTCTGAAATTGCCACTGGACTGAAGGAGTGATGCAAAGGCTTCCCAGCTGCCAACAAAAGGCAGGAGAGGAGCGGAGGCAGCTGGTGGCATTGGGGGCAGAGGAAGCAGAGCAGCTTTCTCCAGTGCAGGAGGGAAACTCTTTGTTCAGAGCTTATGCAATTGAAAATGCAGATTCAGACAGACCCAAAGAGTTCACAAATGCGTGTCAGACTGGTTAAAGCAAAAGGGAGCTGGAAGGATTGACTGACAGGGAAGTTTGATTAGGTTTACATACAGTCCCTTACTATAAATACTAGAGCAAATGTGCATTAATGTAACATATATTTGGCGGGGGGGTGTTAATAAATATTACAAAACACACGGTTTATCTGAAGTTAAATCAGGTATCTGGATTGAGACCAAACAAAATGTTTAGAAGTGCTTTTTTAATTATTTTTTACCCTTCAGTGTTTTAGCTCAGCTGGCAAATCTGAACATCCATCATCGCCCTGCTTATTCTTCCGTCCTGTCTGATAATGCATCTCCACATGGGGATCAGAAGTGGTGGCTTCATATAAAGCTCATCTTCCAAAAGCACAAGTAAATCAGCCTCAACAAGCCCTACAAGAGCTGCCAAGGAGCAGAAAAAACACACACGTGAAAATGAGCTAGATCAAATCAGGAGCTGTGCATTCATTTGACAGGTTCTGTCCTCTGTAGTTAAAATAAACCTACTGCACCAGGGATGTTTTCACTGTAGTGCACAAACATCAAGTGCTAAGAGCATTTCAGTTTATTGCAAAGAATCTGTTTCCCAGCAGCTGCTCCGAATCCAATCGCATTTTTCTCTGATCTCACTATTTTTGCATCTATCAGAGACTTTAGTCTCCTGCTACTTCTACAGCATCTTAAAACCCAACTCTGACAGGTTTCGGGAAGTGGGACAGCCCCAAGAAACCCCTGGCAGAGCAGGCCCTCCTCTCGCTGCTTTCCAGCAAAGCAGTTTGTTCATGCTATTGCTGAGTTAACGAGGGTTTGCAGGCATGTAGAAAAGGTACATCAAAGAATCAGAACATCATTGCATGGTTTGTGTTGGAAGGGAACTTAAAGATCTTCCAGTGCCAACCCCCTTGCTGTGGGCAGGGACATCTTCCCCTAGATCAGGCTGCTCTGGGTCCCATCCAGCCTGGCCTTAAACACTGACAGAGATGGGGCACCCACAGCTTCTCTGGGCAACTTGTTGCAGAGTCTCACCACCTACACAGTCAAGAATTTCTTCTTGATATCTAATCTAAACCTAAGCCTTTCCCCTTTGTCTTGTCACCCCACGCCCTTGTAAAAAGTCCCTCTGCAGCTCTCCTTTTTTAGGTACTGGAAGGTGCTATAAGGTCTCTGCGGAGCCTTCTCTTCCCTGGGCTGAATAATCCCAACTCTCTCAGCCCTTCCTCGAGAGGTGCTCCAGCCCTCTAAGAATCTTTATGGCCCATCATCACCCTGAAAGCAGGAGCCACCAGGTTTTGCTCACATACCTGCTCTGACACAGTTCATCAAAGTCCAGGTGGGCAAGAATAAGAACAAGGTTTCCAGCTTTGTTTGTCCTGCTCCTCCCCACAGAAGAGGGTCAGAATCCCTCCACGCAGACCCTGTGCTCAAAAATTGATGTGGCACCAGCAGCATCCTTGCTGTACTGCTTTCTAGGACTTGGGCTGCAAGGAACAGGGTGCTCTCACCTGCTTCTGCTGAAAACAGAATGAAAAAAAAATGAAATCCTTGAGATTTCTGTGGCCACAGAGTGGGAACCTGGACCCTGAGTCCCAGGGAGCCCTCCAGCCCTCTTAAATTTTGCTCCTCCTACAAGAAGATGTTTATTTTGCATTGTGGATGAAGAAGATGTTTATTTGGCATAGTGTACCTGGCAGCATTGCCCATTAGCCAGCACCCTGCCCCACCATGCTCTCAGGTGTGCTGCAAACCACCCAATGCAGAGCAGTGCCCTCAGGGGAGCCCAGCTCATCCACACCTCATCCATATGGCAGAGCCTCCCTATATATCACCCTCCCATCCTCACAGCCTGCCCAGTGTGTGTAGTTAATAAATATGGAGGGGAAAACATGAAACTTGCCACTGTTTCTCTTCCTTCAGCCTCTGTGGTGGCCCAGCCCAAGGCCAGCGCCATCCCACTTGCTGGCAGCACAGCATCATGGCAAAAGAAGGATAAAATGCCTCCCCAGCCACCTGAGCCTCAGCTGGCTGCTTTGCTGGGGGTGAAGGGATGAGGCCCATCAGGACGACAGTGCTGCCTGCATAATCCTACAGCAGGGGTAAACGTTCAGGCTGAACTGTTCTGCAGGCACAAACTGAGCTGGCACAGCAGGAAGATGATATTCCAGTGCATCAAGAATGGGAACGGGATGGCATATCCTGGAGAACCTGAGCTCCTAGGAATGGAATATAACCCCATTTTGGGGGGAGAATCTTAATGCACGTTGTTTTTTTCATTACAGCAAACCCCCTTTGCCCTCATCCCTCGCAGAGCCTGTGGCAGCATAGGGAGGGAGAGCACTGGCAGGATTTGAACCAAAGCTTGGGACACATCTGCAAAATCAGATGGTGGCTTGGAAAAGAGAATTAACTAAATATTATCACCTTCCTGGCCTCACAGTGGCTTCCACAGCACATTAGCCTTCCTGACTTTTATCCTTGCCCGGACGCAGCATCTCACCTTGCCTTTGATTGCCAGCTCCACTGTCAGGGCACCTTGGCACACACCACTCTGGAAATGCTATTGTACCTTAGGAAGCAAAGGACAGCTTTTCCTTTAAAAAAAAAAAAAAAAAAAAAAAAAAAAAAAACGAAAAGATAGGAAA
>JAWWLV010000179.1:56979628-57133876 GCA_035041135.1 Platyrinchus mystaceus
AGAAAAGAAAAGAAAAGAAAAGAAAAGAAAAGAAAAGAAAAGAAAAGAAAAGAAAAGAAAAGAAAAGAAAAAAGAAAGAAATGCAAAATTGGTGAAGTTCTTTTTAAGAAGACTTTTGGCCAGCCCTCATCAGTGGGTCCTTTCACCAAGTGGTCGGTGTGACATTGCAGTATGATGTGTGCTGGGAGGTGGGAAAGGAGTTGACAAGGAAAAGGACAGGATCTATAAAGGTGCAGGAAAAAAAAAAAGAGGTGAGATTTCAGCTTTTAACACACAGCTTCATGTGTGCAAGCAGCACTTGGCACCCACAGCGCAAGGGGAGGGAGAGATGCTCCGTGCATTCACAGGTCACCCCGCCAGCCCTCACCTCTCCACTGGGCCCACAACCAAGGCAAAGCTCACGTTTAACCTGTGGGCTGGTTGTTGAGACCGGATGCTGCTGTAAGTGAGGACAGCTGGCTGAGAAACCTGTACCCAGCACAGGTTTAAAAACTATATTTGATTCGATTGAACACCGACAGTGATTATGAAAATCAGTGCAATCACATCCCTCTTCCCATGACATTGTTCTGTTTGGTTTAATTGGCTTTTCTGTTGACCCAGCATCCCTTGGTTTCTAATCAGGAGAGGTTTTGCCTCACCAGTACTTGACCCTGTTTAAGACACTGCCAGGATCCAGCCCCAGGCAGCCCTGGAGGTGGGATGGAAGGGGAATGCTGCCCATCAGGAGTGCCGGGCAGGGCTCAAGATCGCTCATAAGCACATTCATTTTATGTTCCTGCCAGAAGCAATCAGCAGCAGGACAGTCAGAGATGTTGGCATGAACATGTTGGCCATTACATTCCAGACTCATCCTCTGGGAGGAAGGGAACAGCCTTTATCTCCCTATCCCGAATAAACAGAACATAAAACCAGGAGAAATTCCCCCGAATACCAACAAACCTTCCAGTTTTCAGCCTAGATTACTTCATGGTTAATTTATTCTTATTTATTCTTATGCAACCTTGGGTTTTTTGCTTTCTCTTTTCCCTGGTGCCTGCCCCTTTGAAGTATTTTTAGATTGAACTCAGATCCCCTCTTTGCCTTTGCTGGGTGAGACAAAACACACTCTTCTGAGTCTCTCCTAAGATAAATGCTCTATTTTCCTACCAATTTGCTTGCATTTACATCCACATTACAGGAGTGACCAGGACGTGAGATCTAGTAGACACACACAGGCCAGGGTCAGTCTCACAACCAACTCCTTCCACTTTGGGGTTGTACCTCATGGTTACTTTTGCTCAGCATCCCATGAGCCAGACACCCCTTCTGTAAATGGGCCAGGCAATGGCTCCAACAGTGAGGATGAGGACATGATTTCTGTTGTGTGAGGTGGTTCTGTCATACAGTGATAGGATGGTTTGGGTTGGAAGGGACCATAAGGATCATCCAGTTCCAAACCCCCTGCCATGGGCAGGGACACCTTCCACCAGACCAGGTTGCTAAAAGGCTCATCCAACCTGGCCTTGAACACTTTCAGGAATGGGGCATCCACAACTTCTCTAGGTGACCTCTTCCAGTGCCTCACCACCCTCACAGTCAAGAACTTCTTCCTAATATCTAATCTAAATCTACCCTCTTTCTGTTTAAAGCCATTCCCCATTGTCCTGTCACTCCATGCCCTTGTCCAAAGTCCCTCTTGTAGCCCCTTTAGGTACTCAAGGTGCTTTGGTAAGATTTCCCTGGAGCCTTCTCTTCTCCAGGCTGAACAACCTCGACTCTCTCAGCCTTTCCTCACAGGACAGGTGCTCCAGCTCTCTGAGCATCTTTGTGGCTCTCCTTTGAACTCTTTCTGACACATCCGTGCCCTCCTTGTGCTGGAAACCCCAGAGCTGGATGACTCCAAGTGAGGTCTCACAAGAGTAGAGCAGAGGGGCAGAATCACCTCCCTCACCCTGCTTGTGATGCAGCCAAGGACACGGTTGGATTTCTGGGCTATGAGTGCACATTGTCAGTTCTTGTTGAGCTTCTCACCCACCAACACCCAGAAATCTTTTTTTCTCAGGGCTGCTCTCAATCCTTTCTCTGCCCTTGAGATAAATAAAAGCCCTCTGGGCTTGGGATAGCCCGGAGACAGGTGCAGGACCTTGCACTTGGCTTTGTTGAACTGTCCCCACAGCCCAGCTCCCACAGTCCAGGGCTTGACTGGAAGCATCTAAACCAGCATCAAAGCTGAGGAAGTGGAGGTGCAGAAATCCAGTGATGTGAATGGGAACAGCCAGCCCTCATTCCTGCCAGCTGTAGTGCCTCCATCCATGGTGTAGGGGCCGATGGTGGGTGTCACAAAACGTCCCTTGGCTGCTGTGCAGGGTTTGGTCCCTCGCAGCAGGATTCCTCTGGGTTTGCACAAAGCTCCTGACCCATCGCTTTTTGGGGGCTGTTCCACTCACCCCCAGGAGCACTCAGCTCTGAGGTTCTGCCCCCGCACATTTCATCTTCTCCTCTCTCTCAGCAGCACTTTTGGGAGCTGCACAGTGATGAAGCCACGCGGTGCCCAGCAGTGTTTGCCTGGGAAACAGCAAGCAGCAGAAATGGTCTAAATACTTTCAGGCTTCTGGCAGTTCACAGAGCAATACCCCAGGCAAAGAAAAAGATATCTTGATTAGAATAATTATAATTGTCTTTTCCTTCGTTCTTTCTACAGAAATTCCAGGCTAAATTATCATCTAATTTCAGAGAGCTCCATGACCAAGATTATCTATGAGTCATTTGTAATTATGTGCCAGATTGTATTAAAGCATGAAAATACAAAGGTTTCTCATCAAATACTAAGGGGTGGGGGAAGAGAATCAAATTACATTGGAGCAAGATAACTGTTCCAGCCACTTTCTGATTCATGGCATCCAGCAAATGCAAAGGAAAAAAAAACAGAGAAAATTCTCATTTTAATAATTGTAGAATTGTGAAAACTGACAAATTACAGGAAATTTCAGTTTAAGGCTGACATACCATTCTCTTCCAGTGGTGCTCTAGAAAACAGTGTAAGGAGCTTTCAGACATTCCCATTCTGGCTCCACACTAATTCCCACAGGAAGTTTTACCGCAGCTTCGCCCTGGGCCTGAGTTTAGTGTTAAAGAGTGGATAAAAACTGCCCATTTAGAAATGCAGTCTGTATCTATCCAAACACATTTAGCTGGGGGCAGCAAATGTGCCAGCTGCCTTTCTGCATACCCTCATACCCAGCAGCAGGCAATATCCCTGGACTTCTGCATCCTTCTCCGGCTGCCTCCCCAGCTGAACTCTCTGGGAACAGGAGCTCCATCGGAAAATTGGGGTTCTTCTCCCTCAGTGGCACATCCACAGCCCCAGTTTTGCAGCAATCAGTGAGGAGTCCCAGAGTCAATCCAGGCATGCTGCATTCTGTATTTTAAATAGCCAGGGGGAAGCAAAGGAGAAAATGTTCCCCATGTGGAAGTGTGGGGAGGAAGGAGGAGAGGGGATGCTGGAATCAGGGTCATTGGCTGCAGGGGCAGAGTATGGGTTGCATGTCAAGGGAGACCCAGATGACAGTCTTGCCAAGGCTCTAATGTGTTCACTTCACTTCATAAACAAATGCACATGTGAATTTTAAATGAAATATTAACATGCTATACAAGTTGGATGGGACTGGACCATTTGTCCTTCCAGAGAGAATAAAGTCCTGTTTTCCCATATTATTGAGCAGTCAGAAACAACAGGAAAATGTCTCCAACCCCAACAGCCATGTAAAAACAAAGCACAAGAAAATGATAGCTCCGATATGACACTCTGGGATGTGTCTCCCCACAGATTTCCATGCCTCTGGTTAACTTGGATGCTGCCCATCCATCCATAGCCAGGGCTCCTCCAGGGGCACCTGCCTGCCATGTTCCAGGGCATCTCACACCTACCTCTACTCTCCACAGGCACAGACGTGGCAACTGAAGCTCACCATCACACATACAGCTCTTCCAGAGACCTGTTTTGGGAAGAACAACTTCTTCTGTTTTCCTTGACTTTGCTGATGGCCTCTCACAAATCTGGAGTAAGAGCTCTGCCAAAATCCACAGGGATTCTCCTTTGCTCCTGGGCCCAGAATGGGGCACTGGGAAGGTGTTGCACAGGGATTCATGCCCCAGTGCTCTGCTCACAGGCTTGCCCAGCTCCTAGGGGAGAACAGCAACATGGATGCCTTAAATCACACTCGGCTCACATGAGCCCGGTGAAGTAAAATGCCAATAGCAGCACTTAGTTCCTCAGCACCTGGGAAACAAGCACCACTATCACAAGTGTTTGTAAAAAAACAGGGAGAAATTGAACAAAAAAATATTTGCATCTAGCATCCCTAATGTGTCATGGGAACCGTCTCCTTTGCTCCCAGTCACACAGTTACCCTTTGGCTCAAGCCACCCCTTCCAGCTAAACCCATGGCAAACCTCTCCAGTGAAAAGGATAACTCTCCACATGTGCCCATAGCCCAGCTGTGAAGCCTTCCAGGGGACCTGAAGATTTTATCTTTTGCCCAGGAACTCAGCCCATTCCTGCTGCCCAGGAGATGTCCTGCCCTTTTGCTTAACTAAAATAAGAAGAGCTTGTCCTCTGTGGGATGCGTCTCCTAGACCCTCACATACCTGCCCTGCCCTTTAGTGACTCCCTGCCCCAGGGAAAGGCACAAATTCCCCATTCCCTTCCCAATCTCACTGGTGTGCCTGAAAACAATGAGATCTTTTAGGTGAAACTTCATTTACACCTTACCTTGTCCACACACGTGGTTGGCATGAACATCTACACGCACACAGATGTGCAGATGCTGAGCCCAGGTGTGAAGGGAGTTGGCACTGGGATTCTGTCTTCCCCACCCTCAGAGAAACACCAGACACCTCCACTGCTGGGGGTGCACCAGCATCTTTCAGGGGCAGTAGCAGGGAGGAGTTTCATCTCCAGCTCCATATGACACTTTAATCCATGTGCTCTCCTGGGAAAGAGACTCAATTCAAAATGTACTTTAGTTTTAAAGAGCGGAGAGAGTTCACGGTCACTGTGACTCTGGGTCAGAAGAGCTCCAGAGGAGGGTGAAGCAGTTGCTTCTGGAGGGATCAGAGCACTCTGGGAATCTTCCTGGAGGGATTCTGATGAGTCCAAGTCACAGCACATGGACACAGGCACCACAGCAGTGAGCCAGGGACAGGAGGAGACCCACAGCATTCAGGATGCATCTTAACTTCGCACACATGAACTTCAGATTTCATTGATGGAGCCCCAATTAAACAAACACAGGCAACCAGGACATGACACAACTTCAGTGATGAAGTTGCAGGGTGGGAACTGCCAGAGAAAGGAGCTAGCAGCAGCATCAATAAATGTGTGGGGCAAACAGGCCAGCTGCAATTTATTCTGCATGTGCTTAAGACATTTCACATTGTCTTCATTCCTCACAAAGTTTTTGTGATGCCTGTCGCATGAGCACGTTCTGAATGCCAAATTTAGCTTAGCAGCTCCACAAATGCTCCTGCTGCCTGTTGGGAAGGGCAAAATAAACAAATTATTAATCCAAGATATTTATGGTGCAACATTTTACGATGCCTAGTCAGCCTGGCTATACATTAAAAGCTCTTTTGTTTTGTTTAGTGGCACACGATGGCTGGTTAATGGCAGAAGGGAGGCACTCAAGCCTCTTGTTCCTCAGAGCAATTATATAAAGGAAGGCTGAGAAAGGTGGGAATGGAATTTCCTCACCTCACCTCACCTCACCTCACCTCACCTCACTCCTGGTGCCTACAAGACTGACACTCTGTCCCAGCAACTCACCAGCAGCTCCTTCATATTCAGTGGAGAGCAACAGGCGGCCCAGGGAGTCATCAAGCGAAGATGATGGCTTTGAATGAAGCAAAATGTTCCTAGAGAGTCTAGGGCTCTGCAGAGTACATGTCCATGTGTATTTCTGTGGGCATGGCTGGCACTGGGAGCACAGAATGGTGAATTTGGAAGTCAGATCTGGAAGGCCACAGCAAAGGTGCACAGCCAAAACAGAACAAGAAAGTAAGCGAATCCCAGTACATTTTTGTGTGACCATGGAGAGGTGGGTCTGCTTGTTCCCAGAACAACCTGGCATGGAAACCTTCCCAATTACAAAGGTCTTTTTTCACCCACCTGAAATGGCAATGCCTTGCCCCTAAGTCCCCTTGGCTACCACATGAATCAATGCTGTAATTGGAGGGGAGAGGAGTTGGGTACTGAAACTTGTGCCATGTCGAGCCTGGCAGAACTGGCAGGAGTGGGCTGACTTCCATTCTGCAGGAATCACAGCACTGTGGATGGCATTTAACTGCTTGTCATCCCCATGACTGCCCCATGAAGGGCACGTGCCCAGGCTGCAGAGACGTCCTTATCAAGCAGTGCCTCTGCCGCTGGGGGCACAGACGCATCTTGACTGTCCCTGGCAAATGGAGGAATTGTGTTTCTCTTGGCAAGTGACCTTTCTTTCAGGACAGGCCTCCACAGAAATATCCAGTGTTGGACAGAGAATGCAGCAGAACATGACAAGGGTCTGTGTTACCAAAGGGTAGCCCAGGAGCTAATGGAGATGACTGTAGGGATGGTGACAAAAAGACAACAGATGTCTCCTATTTGCTACTTAATGCTAAAGCAGGAGAGAAGATGCAGAGCTGGTGCTTCCCTTGATAAAGAGACACCTTCACTACTGGGATCCTGAAGGGCAGTTCACCCCTTTCCAAGCTCCTCCTGAGCAGTGGGGCAGGGAAGCACACACTTCTCGAGATGGAAAAGATGGAAACTTCTTCACCTCAAGTTTTTGGCACTCACAGGGCTTTTCAGAGCAGCTGTTATTGTCCTTGGGGTTCAAGAGTAGAGAAATTCTCTGCTGAGCGTTAATATCCCAGCAAATGTTCATGTTTTCCCTCCTGTACCTCAGTGAGGGCATTTCTAACAAGTCCAGCACCAGAGCCCCTCACTACTTTACAGCATGTTATTTCTTGCTGGTGTGTAGCTGATCCTACACACTCTGTCTCTGGAGAGAAAGGGAAAGGCTTTCCTTAAGGACCCGTGTATCGCTGTGAGGTTTTTCCAAATTTGAAAAAGGGCTTTTGAGATTAGATCAGCCAGATCTAGAAAAACCAGAAGGACAAAGGTCTCCAACAGCACAAAAAGCTGACACTGAAGCTTGGCCAGGTGTAACAGGGTCAGCAGTCCAGGGGAGGAACAAAGGGTTGGACAGGCTAAGGAGGTA
Organism: Platyrinchus mystaceus; assembly: GCA_035041135.1. Lineage (NCBI taxonomy): Eukaryota > Metazoa > Chordata > Aves > Passeriformes > Tyrannidae > Platyrinchus > Platyrinchus mystaceus. The sequence continues at coordinate 56,986,873 of JAWWLV010000179.1, forward strand.
GCCAGGCAATTATTCGTTTAGTAGGCATTTTTATTGCCTTTGTGAAGCATGACTCATCTCTTAATATGCACAGGGACAGTCAATCCTCTGGCTGTGCAAATGAGTCACCACACGCTCCCCTCTCCCTGCTCCTGTGAGGCCAAGACCCCGCACAGCCAAAACAAACCCTTGGAGGAAGCAGGTCCGAAAGTCAGCAACCGCTCACATAAAAAGAACACAAACAAGAACTTGCATATTTAAAGGAATATAAACACTCCTTGTCACAGACTGGGTGTTATGGATGTGGATATATTCACATAAGACAGCTCACACCTCCAAAGAACTTGGCACCGGTTGCTCAAGAGAGAAATACGGGACTGGAAGGACCATCAATGTCTTGAAAGGGGTTTTTTTGACAACGATGTTCCTACCTGCTTTCAGCATCTTATGTCTCAGGAAATTTAGCAAGCACAGAATAAGAAAGCCAAGTCTCACAGGGCTGTCCCACATGGACAGGATCTCAAGGCTCTCCCACCTAATTTTTCATATGCCCACATGCTGCTGAGATCCAGAAAGAGATGTCCAGAAGGAGTTGGCACACTGCTGTCCTGCCTGTCAGGGGGCTGCCTGTAAGCTTCCCAAAAAAATTTCTTGACAGCAGCAACGAAATGAGGTGAATATATGAGCAATGTAATATTTTTCCTCAACTGCATAAAGTTAATGACATTTCCCTCTCCCCTTGCACTTGTGTAAATCATGGCGTGACTGTGGAACTCAGCGATGCTACACTGATGTAAAATCACTCTCGTGAGGGAACCAGTTGGTGTAAATCATCCCCTTCTATTTCCTAGTACATAACCTGGTGCCAAGTTCCACCAAAAACATGGGGAAAGCATTCACGAGATTTTTCCAAAGGCAATAGTCTGTCTAAACACAACTTTAAATGTCTGCTATTAAAGTTTTCTTCATCTTATTAAAATGACTTGCAAAACCATCTGCTAGCTAATAAAGACTTTTTAAGGCTTTAATATTTTATTTTATAATGAAATATACTAAGGGAAAAACAGGACATGTATTTAGAAAGACAGAACAGCAACAATCTGCTGTTCTTCCACAGAAAGACGATGATGTTCACTCCCATGGCTAATTAAAGATCCTGAACACTTCAGCTCCCTGAACATTTCTTGTATAAATACCGTAATTCCTAAATGCATCAACATTTTTATACAGACTGCTCCCAGACACTGCAACATTGCTGATATCACACCGTTTTCAAGTTACAAAAAGGCAGATTTAATTTTCATGTCCAACTCCATTCCGCCTGGTTAGCTTTTGACACCTCAAATATTTATTACAGATGTCAGGGATTCCAATGGGTAATTTCACTTCCTCTAGAGGCATTTACCCTTCTGCTGGTACATGAGGTGACCACAAGGCAGGACTTTCACTCAGCCATAAGGGTGACTCTCTGGCACCAGACTGAGTCTTGCTGAGCACCAAGGGCTGCACCAGCCGAGGATGCAGCCCAAACTTTTCATGATCTGCCATCCAGAAGCAAAACCCACTCCTGTCCCTAAACTCTTCTCCAGAGTTGGTAGGGAAGTAGCTCTCTCTCCTGCTTTCTAGTTAAACCAGACTGCCTGTGCCATGCTCCCAGCTCAGCCCTTTCTCACGTTTCACCTTCAGACAAAAGGACTCTTTTCCTCTTCATGGCTTCTTTTTTTGGCACTCGTGGATGCTGCCGTGGCTGCATTGTTCCTGCATTCTGCACTGATCTCACCATATTTGTAAGGGTGTCTAACACACAGCAACTGGGAGCAGCACTTCCAGAAAACTGTTTCTCAACATCCTTCTCTTCCAAAAATACCAGTGACTGGTACATTACAGGGAAGGGCAGACAACACAGATCCTAAGGGTCTATGTGTAATTGCCAAAATCCCTTGGTGGTTCAAGATTCCCTCAGCTCCCACATTCATTTCCTTAAGTGGCCCACACGAAACTGTGTGAGAAATCGGGAATTATCTTGGTGAGATCATCAGGGACAGCAAAGCAGCCAGACTCAGAGCAAAGACATGGGCAAAACGCTGAGGAACAGCACTGCTCTTTCCAGGAAAAGAAGCTGTTGCCATTACATCCTACTCCCTTTGCCTGCAGAGTCACAGAGCTGTGCAGGATCTGTCTGTGAATAAGTTATAATCACTAACAGGGGGTGAACAAGTTCAGCGTCGCGCCCATGTGAGCAGTTAATGGTGAAGAACAAGGGAAGTTGTGGGGAGCCATCTGAGATCATTTTACCACCCCTCCTCTGCAGCATTAGCAAACACAGAGCCCATCTCAGTGGTGAAATGAGGGGGAATTTCAGGTCGCATCTTATCAGGTCTCCTCCACTGTGTGTGTTCCTTGCTTCTCCACCACTGATGTGGGACATCCCTGGCCCTGATACCTGGAGCAACTGATATTTTCATGCTCCAAATTTCACCATAATTCTCTGCCTGTGCTGCTTTCCCCCACTTTTTGTCTCATTTAATGTCTCTGCTCTTCGGTAGTCATTGCTTACTCCAGCACTCCACACCAAGGACCCTGCTTGGAAGGAAAGCTGCAATCCCCAAAAAGTCCTTACAAATTATGGCAGTAGCAGGAGTAACTTAAAAACACATGCAAACCCCCCCCCCCCCCAAACCCCCCAAAAGCACTTTCTTGGATGGCAAGCCACCCTATAGCCCAATCAACCTAAGATATACCCAAGAATTTAATGACAGCTAAGCCTGTCTGGGAAAGTAGGCTTGAAATGACACTGGAAGAGCCACAGCCTTCCTTCCAAATCTCTGCTAAGTCCTGTAGTGGCCGTGTCTTCATCCTGCCTACTGCTGATCTTCACCTGAGGTGTCACAGATGGCCTCCATTTCTTATCTCCTTCTGAGCTTCACACCTGCTGTGGTAAAGGTGGATTAACAGATGGGACTGATCCCTGCGTGGAACACAGCCCTTGGGACCCCCAAAACTACTCTCTGCAGTGTGATTAGTGCAACTGCTTCTCCCCCCTCACATGTGAGGCAGGCTGGGACAAATATAATCTCCTAATTGATGCATTATCATCTCTCACCTGAGGTGTGGCTCCTTTCACTCAGTGTAACAGCCACAAGCAGAGGCAATACCTGGAGTCTGTGCTGGGCAGGTTTACAAGGGCTGGCACTACCCCTGCTGATAGAGACCTTTTGCTTACCAAGCGACCAGGGGAGATGAGACAGTCTACACTTGCACATGTGCCAAGAGCACTGGCCAAAAGTGTTTCAGATGGCATTTTATTAATGCAGTGCAGCCAGCAACTCTGAACCAACATAAATTATACAGGGAAGATGAACAAGATGAAAGATCCTTCATCTTACCGCAGGCAGAAAATACACTCAGACTCTTCCTCATGGTGCCCGACGGTCCAGAAAGAAAACACAATGATTCACATCGTGCTGATTTGCTGTTGGAGACCTCAGAGCTTATGGTAGGTCCTACTGATTTAGTGCAGCATGCAGCAGTATCTAAAAATTTCCCAGTGGCCTTGTGTAAGAGTTTGCTTGAAAACAGTGACTAGTTTTGAAACTATTTGCTTTAGCTATATTTCACCCCGTGCCAACCCATGAATCTTACCTGAATTGTGCTGGTATGTGTTGGACTCTCCTTTGGTGAGCTCCCAGAATATGGGCAGGAATCAAAGCAGATACAAGAATTTATCCTGTTTCCCAGACACAATGCTGCGCTGAAGAACCATTATTCAGTTACAACAGATCCATGTCAGACGACCTAGAAAGTTCTGACAGCTGCAGCCATCCCCGTGCAGAGCTGAAGAGGATGTACCACATCACATGCTGCAGTGCTATCACCACTGAAGCTCCCTTGTCTCATTTATTTTAAAAGCAGCACAATTGGTAACACCTCTTTGCTGGTTCATTAGGCAAGGCATTGACAAATAGAATAAGGCTTGACAAACAGAGTAAGAAGTGGCTTTGGGTGACATACCACGGTGTTACAAACTGGTTTTATCCCAGAGCACTTCTACCCCTTCTTACACTACTGCTACCACTTCTAAACACTGTTGTTAATGGCACAGGTCCTCGACTGACATAAACCAGCAAACCTCTTACTGCCTCATGAGATGCTGCAGGAACTGCACCAACTCACAGCCGCTGTCAAGATCTATCACAGATATTCTCACATCACCATCCTATTAGTTGTTTGTGTTTTTAGGTGATCCCTGACTGCAAACAGACACCTGCTTAGGGCACAGATCACATTCACTGCATGGGACTTCCATTCTAAAATGTTTGTTCTGAAATCGTTATAGGCCCAAGAGCATTTAACAAAGACCAGGATCAGCACCTCTACAGAAATGGCAGACTCAGGAGATCCTCACCCAAAGGCAGGACAGGGGCCAGAGAACCCCTACCAGCCACCCCACCAGCCATGTGTGCCATCCTCCAACACGTGCCCCTGCTCCACAGCAAGGTGGTACACGAGGCCAGGCTGGGCTGTGTGGGCAGCAGGGGAGCCTGTTCCCTGTCAGGGTTATAAAAAGGCAGAGCTGAGAAATGAGCACGTGCCTTTTTTTTTTTTCCAAAATTCTCAGATTCTTCTGAGCAGGAGTGAGCAGCTATGGGTGGGGGGCAGGAAGCATCTGCACCAAGCAAGAAACCCAGACCCTGGGCAGGGAATGCTCTATCCATTAACCAGAGCTGGGGCAGCAGCATCTCAGGGCAGGGTTGGAAATCACACCTCAACTCGACAAAAGCAGAGGCATGTCAGAAACAACAGCATGGCCAAAGACTTCAATTTTTAATGCAGCTGTGAGACCAGCTGTGTTTCCATAGATGCTAATATTATCCCTGGTCCATTCCTATGCTCACTGCTTCTTGCACAGTCCAACACACAGCATTACAAAGAATATTCCCTCATCTTTCTGGTTTTCTCAATGCAGCTTGTTTTTCTCCTTAACAACTACAGCCCTTAAACCCACTCTAATTAATTAATCTCATTTTTTTTATTTAACTAAAGAGAAACAGTGACACTTCACCATCTCCTCTTCCTTACCTGGCTTGGTGTCCTACCCTCAAGTAGACTGCCCAGTCTACAAATGGTGAAGATATTGCAGGATATACCATGAAAGAGAAGGAGTCTGTAATTCTTACGTGGAAAATGGAAAACGCTGCCTCACCTCTGCTGCTGCCAAGATGCAGCTTTTGCCCCTCTTAAGTCTCTGCATACAAATACTTTTTATTTTTTACACAGAAGAGCACTGAAGAAAAACTACCTGGCAAGCACAGTGTTGGTGCTGTTTCTTTTCATTGCTTTGTTCAAATTCCTTCAATTTGCTGTATTTTCCTGCTTTTGAAGAATTGAGAAACTTTACTAAGAGCACTGAGAGCAGTGAGAAAGCATTCTTGCTGCAATTTGGCAATAGAAATGGATATACAGTGACTGCCATCCCAGTGCCCAGTACTGTGCCATTTACTGCCCACTCACACAATAACAAATGTATGGTTTAGACTAGAAGTCGTTAAATCCTGTGCTCCTGGAGTCACACGGCAAGATGGGAATTTCATTTTGCATTTTTATGAACTGTGTGTGCCTCCCTCATTTCCATGAGAATGCACAACAGGTCCCATAAGAAAAAAACAATTTTGATGAAGGAACTCACCAAGTAAATTTGTTATGCTGCAAGTCATGAATTGTTACCCAGGCTCCTTTCTTGTGTGCTTAACCCCTTTCACTAAACAACAACCACTCACCCAGGCCAATGCCAGGTATCGGGGTGGGCATAGAAAACACTGATTAATATCCTGTAACTCTTCTTACAGATGTGACGGGAGTAGAAAACTGTAACAGCCTTTTCTGCATTACAAAACATGAACCTAAGAACAAGGGTGCTATGATCTACTGGTGACAAATGAAGATAATATAAAGCTTTGCAAGATTTCAGCTTTCTTAGCATTATTTAACTTCAGGGACCATTAAAAGAAGTGTATTTGATGAATGCAGCTGAGGGAACAGAATGGTTTTGGTTATGAAAGACTGGTGTGGTAGGAAAGAGAAAAACTACAGGACAAAGCCAAAAGCTGTGCAGCTTGGGAAGAGCAGAAAACACGAGGCCAAGGTGGTCAGTAATTTTTAACAGCTCAGATGTTACCAGTGAGACGAGCATCAGTGATGGACATCGCTGGAGAAGTTCCCAACTCCCAGTGGAAAGGGTTGGAACAGCTGAAAAGAAATTAAGATAAAAACATCCCAATGTCAATGAGGGCAAAAGTGTGCCTTGATAAGATTATGGGAACCCAGTGCAATGCTGGATGACACATACTGCCTTATCAAAACCACTGTTAATCACCCTACTATACGCTAAAACTTTGCAGGAGACACTCCTTAGGATCCAGTAGTATCTCCCCTTGTACAAAAAATTAGAAGGAGCAAATACCCATGTGCACAAAAGCCAGACGTGGATTTTGGTCTCCAAACTGTGGCTACCAGATGTTGATAAAATAACATGATTTTAAACTCGGCACACACCTTAGTTATCAAGATACAACTTTCAGAAACAAGCACATGAGCAGTTCCACTAAACACACACATCATATATTGTTCCCACAGTCAGTTAATTATACAGCTTAGTGAAAAAAACCCGTTAATGTTATGCACTTTACAGAAAGTATCTACATCTATCAGTGGAACAGTATCTTGTAAAAAACACTTGCCTGATTAGCTGTGTTTTCCCTTTTAGAGACGAAAGAAAGCTCTGAATCACAAATTTTGGCCACTATCAACCAATCATGCAGCAATCAAAACTTAATGTTCATAAGAATGAAGAGAGAAAAATCAGAAATTAGCAGGAGAGCAACATAATAGATGGGCTATGTAAGGGTTTTACTCTTTATTTACAGCAAATATATTACAGTAAAAAAGGTTAACATGGCTCGTGTGGTTGTGTAAGGATGGTACGTACGCTTACATCAAACAGGTTTCATTTCCTTGGCACTAACTGAACCAAATACAGGGATTCAACACAAAAATAAGAAACAGAACATTTATTAGGCAAACTCTGCACTAACTGTACACATCTGCAACTGGAGTTTCAATGCGATCCAAAAGAACACAAACAAGTCACAAGGATGGCAAGAACTTTTTCTGACAAACATGTTTAACCCTCAAGACAAGGCCGTCTGGCACCATTTAAAAGTTGCTTTACTGAACACAGTGATTTTTAAGAAATGTCACAGATGATTAAGACACTGAAAATGCACTCACCACAGTGAAGAAGCCCATTATTTTCCTTATTTCAGTTTTTACTCCCACAATACAAGAGTGTTAAAAGGCTGCCTGGCTGACAAGCTGGATGCAACAGCTGGAGGGTTTTGCCTGTCAAGCACAGTGACTTGCAGCAGGAGACATGCTTTATGCAACAAACCCGATGATACACAGCTTGTGTGGGTTCAAATAAGATGATCTAAGAACAACAAATGCTGAAGCCTTATAAGCTCTTTACATTATAATCAGAATCCTGAGAAAAGCAGGGTCCAAATTACTCCAAGTGAATTCAGGCTTACTTATACACAACAAAATCGTCCAGAAACATCAACAGTAGTAAACAGAGTTAATGCAGTGTTAATCTTTTTACATTTTAATGACTAGCTATAAAAACAGAAACTAGCATGTTCTAATCTGTTTACATTTCCTGAGCTTAGTTAAATCAAGAAGGAATGAACATTATAAAAATCCCGGTAAGTCACCAATAAATTAAAAATGTACATAACCACTATAGCTTAAGAAGCTCAGAGTGAAGTCTGCCTATCCAATATCCTTTCTTTAGGAATCCTGTACAGAAACCATGCCATTAACTTCACCAGCAATACTGAGATGCTATGAAATTGTAGGTCTTTTTTTTTCCCCTGCTCTCCAAGTGCCCTTCTAGCAGACTACCTGATAGCCTTTCCTAATCAAATCATGCAAGAGCATTCAAAAACTGCAACCCTCTACTTGCAGTGCCCAAAACAATGTTCTCAGAAACGCAACGTACTACTGAAATTCAAATTTACTAGCAGCAGTTATTTGGGTGGACTCTCAGCTCTCACATAACATCACTACACTGGCAGCAGGTTTAGTATCCGTCGGGGGAACAAACCAGAAGATTGGAGGGAAGACCCTTAGCAACAAAGAAATCAGCTTAGCGGTTTCTTTAAGAGCCAACATCTTGCATTTGAGAAAAGCACTCGACCTACATGAGTCATACACATGTTTATTTATGCATGTTTATTTCCTGCATAGAGAATACTGTGTACCTTGGAATAAAACCCAAGCCATGAGAATATACTGAGAGGATGGGTATTTGTAGCAGTGCTATGGTAGATTAATTCAAATCCAAACAATCCAACTCAACGGTCTCAAAGACCTGCAGAGCATGAACTTTGATAAAACAAAGAACTTTTAAAAAACTGTCTGCTTATAGCATGATTTTTATTTTACGGCGTAGATAAAAGAGAGGTAGAAAGGTTTATCTCCTCAATATCAGTTTCTGTGCAGTATTTATAAAGTATCAGAAAAAATCTATAGCTTTTTGGTGAAAATGCCACCTTTTCTCCTTAGAATTAAATGGAATCTCTTCTTTTCACTGAAGTGCTGCAAACTAAGTAACTGGCATCTGGTTCAGAAGAGCTCTTCTTCCCATTAGCCTCACTACATCATTTTTGTTACCAAGCTCTGTTTTTAAGAAGTCATTGCAGAAATACTCCCATACAGGGCTCAGAAATTCCTCACAGATACAGTCGACCCAACAAACTACATTCACCAGCCAAATAAAACCAAGTCTGCTCCTAAAAAAAGCACTTGCTCTTGCCCAACTTACATGATCCATCTTAAGCATGCTACCAAGAGGGAGAGAAGTATGGAAGTATGGAAGGCTGTGTGGCCCTTCCCCTCTTTGGTGATGACCACAGGTATGAGCACCATTATCATCCTGTCTGGAAGTAACTAGAGAGCTTCCTGAGGCAGCTTCTCTTCCTGCCACGATCCACCCTCCACAGCAGGAGGATGGATGGTGCTCTGGCGCTTCTCAAAAAGGGAAGGAAGGACGAGCTGACCAGGAGACACAGCTGAACAGAAACCATGCTGGTAAGATAAAAAAACATCTTTCTCTGGTGTAAGACAAGCCTGCAGTGGTGCAGTTTTCATGATTGTCACTAGATAAGGGAGAGAGAAGAAAACATCTCAGGCCCTGCAGCTGCAGTCATCAAAAGCATGATCCAGAGTGCACTGCATTTCCCATGGAGCCAAGAGTCTCGGACCCAGCAGCGCCAGGGGAAGGCAGGTCAGAGGCACCAGGGTGGGATTTGGCCACAGGGGCTCCACCCCCGATCCCTGCTCTCATGGCATTGCGAGAACTGATCTATCTGTAAGAGAAGGCCCTGCCTGTTGACATTTCAGGGCACACAGGGCTGCAGCTCCAGCTTTATTCACATAGCAACGACTGTTCAAGGGTGGGATTTGAGCCATGAAAGTCAGACTGCTGCATGATGACCTTTAATTTACCCACAGAATGTTAAGCAAATTACATTAAATTAAATTCAGTCAAAGCAGATGCTAGCTTATTTATTAAAAAGCTCAGCTTTCTCTTTCTTTCAACTGTTTTTACAGACTGGCAGCTCTTGGGAGCAGACCTTCACTCTAACTCAGTCAGGCAAGAGCAGCTCCATAGAGGTGGCCAGAGTGCCATACTGCAGCAATACCATCCTCAAGAAGACCTGGCTGTCCCTAGGGATGCCCAACAACAGCATATGAGCATGGTACCATCTCCTGCTTGCTCACTACACTTCTTGCCTCACCCAGGTCTTTTGCCTCCTTCCACATAAACCGCCCTGGACTCGCAGTGGAAGATGATTCTTCTCTGCCAACATTGCCATCTATTGTCATATCTTTCAAGAAATCTATGAATTGATTAATATAAAGAAGTATTTACTCTCTCTCAGAGAAACCAATACTGCTCTGCAAATATATAACTTGTCATTAATTTTTGATAGGGTTGGGTGAGGGAGCTGTATACAGTGACAGGGTCACGTCCACAATACAGGTTGGAAACATTTCTTTCTGTCGGTTGTAGCATTATGAGACAAGTAATGCTACTGTACTCAGTCAACAGGCAGGCTTCTTGTTTTTACCTGTCCTCTCCTCCTCTCTGTCCTTCAATCTGCTCCCTTTGAGCAGCATGCCTAAAACAGGCACATAAATAAGAAATGTGTTGCTTTCAGCCACACAGGCTATTTTATACACAGTCTGTTTTGTCTCTTCTCTTTTGTTCTCTGGAAACATTACTCTCGTTAATTTTCATCCTCCAACTATGATCCACCAAAATAAAAATAAATTCAAGTACAAACCCAAACTGGTTACTGCTGGGTTATGGGTCAATGCAAACTGTCCAGTCAATGCCAACCTCAAATTCGCATTTACAAAAGTAAGGATTGTTCGATTACATTTGCTGACCACAGACAGCTTCTTTCACTATTCACACAGCTTGAAGACTGAAGATTTGCTGAGAACAAGACACGGTCCATGTCCCTTAGAAGTAAATGGAGCTAATAGCCATCATCCTCATCCATATCACAGCCATAATCTGAAACACACAAAGACAAAGGCATATAAACATGCAAATATTCCATGTTGATGGAAGACACAATGAAAGTATTGTTTCTTTAAGGCTGTTTTCCTTCTTTGTAACTAGATGGAAAGTTTTACCTTAAGCAAGCATTTTAAAACTCATCTATTTTCCTAGGGCTAAATAAAAAGTTCTTGCATATACTTCCTTCAATGAAATAAAATTGTTTTAACATCTACCAGTAAACATCTCTTCTCATGCATCACTGGACCCTCATTTAGGAATACTTGCCACATGGATATGTGAAATATTAGGTTTAATTGAGAGGATAAAATGATCGAGCCTGATTGTCACAAGTAACCTGGCACACAGTGGCTGATGAGCAGCAGCAAACATTCACAAGTAGGCACATTTTTCACTAGACATAGGCACCAAGGAAAAAGCTGGTTTGTTTATATTATTCATGGATTTATAAAATGAAACTGCAAGGGTTCAGAGATAGCTCAGAGTTCCCATCAACATCAAAGGAGTCCTGGAACGAATCCTGACCAATGCATCTGACTTGGATCTCCTGTATCTACTTAATTCTAGAGAAACAAATTAAAATTTTGCCCAGATTTTTTTATAGAGTTTTGTTTTCTTAAACAATGCTGAGTGCACAGACTGTGCACTGTGTGTCAGAAGGCAGGTCTGTGTGTTTCTAATGCACAGTTTTCTCTTCTGTGTGCCTCTGAATGCAGCAAACCAAGTATTTTCTGTTGTGTAGTCAAACCTATGGATAACTACTACATATGAGCACTGAGGAAAGTTAACCTTCACATTCCAAATTCAATACAGGGCAACATCTCATCCAAAGAGTCAAGCAGATGCTCGGAAGCAAAATTAAATGTAATCTATAATAATTTGTGTAGAATGGGTGAAGTTTACCATCTGTATTTTGTGCTGTTATTCCAGGCAGACATGTCTAAAATCCATGGAGAAAGCGGTCTGGAAAGAGTTACTTGTTGTGCTGAGTAGCTCTGCACACCTGCATTCAAATTCTGGGAATACTCCTTTCCTTTTTATTTTTAATTTTTAACTCTAATTATTCAGCTGTTGTCCAGACCAGACAAGGAGTAGTGGAATGTTCTCAGAATGGTTTAAAAATAGTAACATTTACAAAGAAAAAAAGCTCAGTGACCTTTATTCTATTTTTGTGGGGGGTTTATTAATAAACATAGACCCACCCTCCCCCACATGGGTGCCTTTTCTTGGGAACATTATTCTAATAATAAATGCAGGCAACAAACTGTTTTTCCTACAGTTCAGCAATTATTTTCCAGTGGAGAAATCAATTTAAAAGCAACAGACAGTTTTGCGAAGTGTATACATATTGTCCATGAAGCTGACTGAATAGTGCTGGGAAGATTTTTGCAGTAAATAACATTTCAGTAGGAAACTTATTCCCATCTTGAGTCTTCACAACCCATAACTAGCAGCTCTCATTTTAAAAATAATTTTGTGTATTTTCAAAGCTTAACTTCTAAGGGGAAGCTTTTAATAAAGGATAAATATGGATGTGTCCAGCTCGGAAAAACCGCAGCAGAGAGGATACTGCCTTTTCCTGCCAGCAAAGAAATCTAATTAACTGAGAGGCTTTGCTGGGTAACCCAAAGAAATTAGCATACATCTGTGTACCATACAGCACACTGTGTGCAACCAACGCCATTCCTGCACTTGGTGAACAACTACTTCCTCCTAACACTTTCCCAGAAATGGAGTGTGACGATTCGAGCTGGATTTGAGCTGGACAGACACGTCCCCAGGGCTCATGGACAATCTGGACATCACTGCAGCCTCCACTGAGGAGGCAGCAGGAGCAGGGTGGCTCAGCTCAGGGGGGCAACGAGCCCCAGACACTGCCAACAGAGGGGTTACTGACCCCATAACTTCTCAGATCCACATTAATAAGCCTAATTCTGAAAAACACATAACTTCAGTTTGTTCCTGAGAAGCCATCTTAGCCTGAAGCTCAACATGCAAAGTTTTCTCAGGAGTCTCTAAGAAGGTCAGGTTTTGGACAAGGCAATTAATTCCAGGCTTTCCCACAGGAATGCACAATGCTGAAAAGGCAGCAGAAGCCTTAGGATAGGGAAAATCAGGGGAACCCTGTCTGTCCTCAGCCCTGCAAGAACGAAGCCCAGAGCACCAGGAGATGGTAACTTAGGCAGCATCCCAGCTCACCATTTCCTCCCATTAACTGCAAGGCGCTCATGCAGTGATCTTCATCTTCTTCTACCTCTTCCTCCTCCACCTCTTCATCAGGGTTGTAAGCTACTGGGCCACTCTCCACGAGCACAGCTGCTGGTTTTTCTACAGCAGGGGCTTCTGCCTGTGCAGTTGGAAAGGTCACCTGCAAAAAACAAGAGAAGGCAATAGAGCAGCCCTTCCTTTTGTCCAATATTTGTACAAAACTTTAGCAGCTTCCAAATGATAGAGAGGAGAGAGATGGAAGCCTTTGTCTAGTACTAGAGGTTCAGCTGTTCTAATGAAAGTCTGAACAAAAGTCAGGCAAAACCACCCAGTTTTTACATAAGCCAGACCCAGGCAATTGAAATATTCAGCAACAGTAACAGCAGAACCAGGATCTTCTTGCAACCCCAAGGGAAGGTAAAATTTGGGAGTGGAAGCTCCTCAGTAGAGCTCTGTGGGAAAACTTACAACCTCTTCCTCAGTGTGCTTGACTCACATCAGGCCTGTTACACAATAACAACGTTATTGACAATTTAATGATAGCAGAAATGTACCCTTCAAATCAGAAAAAACCCAACATGTATTAGATTTGACAGCTCTGGTTGGATTTATTTGGTGGCGCAATGAGCTGTGGAACAAATAGCACTCTGCAGACAGCACTTAATGTGATGGCAGAGCACTCAGTTGATAATACAGGCTGGCACTTGTAACATTACCTATGAAATTCATCAGAATAATGATCTCCAAACAATAACTTGGGAATTGATCATTGACAGGACCTGTTCTGTATGTGCACCAACCCAGCTGCTCCAAGGTGAGGCAGGACATGGCACGGAGGGAGAGAAAGGGCAACACCACAAGGGGATAGAAGTGAATTTGGAGAAGGTTTGGTTCACTAAGCAGAGACCTGGGAATGGGGCAGGAACCAGCAACATGGTCTGCCCCAGCACAGCCCAGGCTCCAGTCTTTCTGGAGCTCTCACTTTCATGGTGGGCTCAGTTTAGGGCTCCACCTCCTTCTCTCATCCAGGGAAGAAACATCACAGGAGCTTCATCTCCACCAGCTCTGTAACAAGGCACTTTTCACTTCCATTCTCTACTTGGACTATTAGGGGTTTGTACACTAGAGCCTGTGGCAAAAAAACCCCAGACCATTAGTGGCAACCTAAAGAATATTAAAGATTAACCACTATTGCTGCTTTGTCACATTAAGAATTTTGAGAAGGGAATATTAACAGTACCTGTCACTAGTCAGCAGTTACCAGCACTGAAGAGTCATCTCCCCTACTAGGAAAGACAGAAAAGACTGGGACCACTTCCTTGGGAAGGACACCTACCTGGGTGAGGTGCTTCTAAATGAATGGTCCAAAAGAGACCAGAAAACCCCAACATCTCTGGTCCCTACCATGAGAAAAGTCCTACAGTGCTTTAGGTTTTAAATTACAGTACACAACTATGTACTGCTGCATCTTCTTCAGTTCCATTGGCAGCAAGTTCTGATTCAGCGCTGTAATTTATTTTCATTTATTTATTTATTTAGAAATATATTTATTTGGGATGCAGTAACTCCCAGAATCCCTGTAACTCCAGGCACTTTAGAGATACACCATAAGAGAAAATCCCTGTACCAGAAAGTTGATAGTCTAATTATTCAAACATCAAAGCTGTTCCTGAACTTGTCATATACTATGACAGTCAACCTAAAGAATCTGCCTGAGTTTTTCAAAGTCACCTAAGGGTTTGCTCCAATAGCTCATTAATAGGGCAAAAGACACCCATTAATTTTAATAGAAAATCAAGTATTTAGATATTCAGATCAGTCGAAGACAGGTTTTCATGATTTTTTAATGCACAAATTAATCATATTATTTATAGGAACTTCCCTCCAGTTTGTATTTCCTACCACTGCCTTTGCCTCTGGAGTGATCAAATTGAGTCCGCCTCGGTATAAGCAGAAATAGACACAACAGTTTGAGACCAATCAGCATCATAACATACATCAATTTATATGCTTAAAAGTATCCATCTGCTCTGAAAAAGTGGGTGAATATAAAGGAGATACAATTGAGTCATTATTTTTTAAAACTGCACCATGCTAATTAAAATGTGACCTTCTTCTAATTATCATGTCCACTTCCAGACTGCTGTACTTTTAAAAATGTGCAGAGTTTTCTAATGAGCATAGAATAAGAAGTGAAAATGTATTTCCCTAGGCAGGATATCAAACTGTTTCTGAAAATCAATGGGTTTCAGTCATTTTAAAAATAAGGCAGTCAAACAACACCTTTAAATAGAACTTCCTGAATTCACTTCCAGACATCCTGGACTGGAGTTTGGCACTTAGCTTTATGTATGGGTGGGCAATTGTTGAAGATGTTAAACTACCCAAGGAGACCCCTGGTGGTCTAGTGGTTAAGATATGGCGCTCTCACCGCCGCGGCCCCGGTTCGATTCCCGGATCGGGTTCAGGGATACTCCCCCGGGCAGATGGTGCTCGTCAGCCCTTAAGGCCATCCATCTAAGAGAAGGTCACTCTAAACAAACCTACGTCCTGAGGACCTCACTGCCATTGTCCAAGCTTGCTTGGCCCCGGCAGTTGAACCTTAGGATTAAAGGGTGGGCTCAGTTCAGCGCAGGCTGTGTCTCACCTTAAAAAAAAAAAAAAAATCCATTGCGCAGGCTTGAAAGGTAAAAAGATCTTTCCCAAATCTTCGTTCGCAAAGACTGGCCACGTTACATTACGTTAAACTACCCAAGGGAACTGGTTCACTTTCAGAAGGGTGTCAGAGTCACATGTTCATGGGGAAAAGAAGAGGGACGAATATACCTTTGGTATACTGAATGTTTAGACATACAATAGACAGTTTACTGTACACAAAATGCTTATTAATACTCTGTAGAGGGTGAAAATAACAATGAAAGAAAGCAGCTATTGTTGTTATCTGGTGTCACCGTCCTAGAATAATCACAATCCCTTCAGGAGAAAACGCAGGTGGCACAGTCACCCAAGGAGGGCTTCTGGGGATGGACAGTTACTGGTACAGACTTTTCTGTGGCACTATTACATTTTCAAACTAAACAAACAAACAAATCAACAAAGCAAAGAGTAAGTCATGCTGTAGAGGGTAAGATGTCTTTTCTCTCTGTCTCCCACAGAAGCCCAGCCCTTCCCTGGGGTCAGGTCTGGATGCACAGAAGTGGCATTTTTTGTCATCCTCCTTCTCTGTGGGGACACTCCAAGTGCTGAGAAACAGACACGAGCTCTGCCCTCTCCTACTCCTCCTGCCTATTTATTTCATATGGACCTTTTTAGATTCTTGCAGGGAATCTTCTCTTTTTTTGCTGTCTAACCAAGCATTATGAGGCTGTGCTAATGCTACTGATGGATAAGCAAGAGCAAATCTGGGTTAGAAAACAGTCAACCTCAGCTTTGCAGTGTTCACAGTGACCAACCCCTGATCAGAGAGACAAGACTCTCATTTTTTTTACCCATATCTACCACATAACCAGAGCCAGCTCAGAACAGTGTATGGGAATTTCCAAACCCAACCTGTTGCACTGGGAGTAGTACTGGACTTTACATACCTCTTCAGTGGCAGCCTTTTTAGCAAGCTGGGTTGAAATCAAGGGTCTTAATCTGAAAAGAAGGAAAGAAAAAATTAGTAAACATCAGAAAAGCTGCACCATGCTCAAGAGTTTGACACAGAGTATTCACTCTCCAAACAGTGAAAGCACTTTGATAGCGTTATGTTGCACAATTACTTCTTTAATGATTTAAGATAAAGAGCGGAGAGCCTCAGACTCCACAATAATTAATACACGTGTTCCCTGGGCAGTGTCTGCCCCAGTTCAAGATAATAAGAAAAGATGCCAGTCAACAAGCATAGCAAAAAAACCTCATCTCAAACTGCAGCCCCAGCCCATCCCCGAGGTCTTTGAAATAGACGGGTTTGTCACTTATTACAAAAGTCAAAAGAAAACTGATTTTTTTTGGAAGAATGCAGAGGTGGCAAAACTGAGCCACACTCTGATTACCTAGCACTGCTCTGAAACTGCTTCCCTGTATCTGATGATACAGAGGGGATATCAGTGAGATTATATGTGGAGGATATCATAATCACCACAGGCGAAATTTTAACCTCCAGCTACAGAAATCATCAAAACCAAGGGGACCCTGCACACCTTGAATGGAAAGTGACAGAAATTGAACATAAACATTTTTTAAAATTCTACACCAGATATGAAAAAGACCTCCATATTTGGGGAGAAAAGATGGATCAGGGTTCCTTTACAGCTAAGTGTTAAATATCATTACTTCTGAAAAACATTTCATAGTCTGTTGTCTCCTTACTGCCATGAAGGCTGTTCTCAATCCATCATTTAGTGTTACTTTTTGGTCTCTCCTCCTCATCTAGATGTATCTAGTCACAAAGAGGATGACTTGCTTTCTACTGAAACACTCCTCAGACAGCTCCTCAAGCACGTCTTTTAACTAAGTCTAGGCAAACAACTTAATGAATACCAATTTGTGTCTCTGGAGATACAGTCTTTTATGATAAGCAGTACTTTCCTCTCATTTTTCTCTTAGTCATTCCTCCTTGTTAACACATAGAAACCAGTTGTTTTCCTACTTATTTATTTATTTCCAAACAATCAGCAGGAGGAAACAAAACTCCAGAGAATGAGCAGGAGAGACTCAGATCATTATCTCTGATGGAGAAGACAATATTAAGCCACAAGATATTGGCTAAGCTCCAAAAAGGTTCCGAAACTGGTCATCTCTGAAACACTTTGCAGGACCAGAAAGGCATTTCAGCAACTCAACCAGTTCAAGGTGCCAAAGGAATGTTTCAGGAGCTGTGCCACTGAAGAATCCAGAACACATTATTCTGTTACAGATACTCCTTGTCATATTTCATAATCATAAAAAATGTCAAGAAAAAGATGCTCTTGACCCACATAAATATCTATTAAAAACCCTGGTGGACTTCTGAGCTTAGAGAGAATGTTTTTGAGGGCATGGATGTACTCTTCCCTACTTGCCTGGCTTCTCTTTCCATTATCCAACCTGAACTGTAGAGTATGCACCTTTAAAGGGCATCTAGTCCAACCCTCTGCAATGAGCAGGGGCATTTTCAAATAGATCAGGTTGCTTAGTCGCATCCAATCTGGCCTTGAATGTTTCCAGGATGGGGAATCCACCACCTCTCTGGGCAACCTGTGTCAGTGTTTCACCACTCTCATCATAAAAAATTTCTTCCTTAATTCTAGAAATTTGAGACTACCTGACTTCCTTCATTCACTGTTTTCCAAAAATCACCCCATTTAGATGCTTACAAACATATGGATGCAGCAAAGACAAAAGGTTATATAGCTGAAGGATTCTAATTACCAAACAGGTTGTATTTCACTGACATGACTGAAAAAAATCCAACAGGGGTAAGAAATGAAGTACTTTTATTTTAAACCAGTAGTTGTGATTGTTGCAATTAACATTGTACCAAAGATAGCACCTATTCTCTCCTGCTACCCAAAGACATCAGACCTCTGTGGAGCACCCTGAAAATATTTCCTCCCCCCAATTAAAATCAAGCTGTTGAGTAAGACACTCAAGGTAATCAGAAACTGCTGACATTTCTTTTAGAGCAAATTATACATGTGCTCATACAGTGAAGAAAACAATCACAGCTATAGGAAGCAAAGAGTAAACATTCCAGTTTCATTTTAATTAAAATGGTCCCCTAATGAAAATAAAAAGATTCACACTTATGAAAAGCCTATTTGCAAAAATTTTAGTGCTAAATCCAAGAGCCCTTCTGTACCATTTCTCAGCAGTGAGGGACTCTCACACCCAAACTGAAATTAAAGCTGTATTTCTGTTCCACGAGAGCTGCTCACAAACTGTACATCTTCACTTCATTACTACAAACACATCACTGCTGTCTGACTTGGGCAATAGTTTCTCCCTCAGTGTAGTACAAAACGCATCCCAAAGCAGAGGGGTGGATCCTGCTCCTGCCATGGATGGTCATGGTGGGCACCTCCTGCAGTGCAGATCCAAAGGGGTCACTCCCCACCTGGGTGGAACAGCCCGGCTCACCACACCTCCATACTATCTGCTGCCCACAAGCACTAGCCATGGCAACTGGGAAAAGGCAAAACCATCTCAAACAGAGACAAAGCCTTATTTCCCCACTGAAATAATGGCTTCCATTCCAATTATAGTTACAAAAGTTCTAAATATATAACTCCCATGGCTCTCCTTATATCTATGGAGAGCCCTACTATTACTGTACAAAACCATTTAAGAAGGTTTTATACTTGGGGTGTTGTTTTGTTTCTTAAAAGCCTTGATGTCCTGACCTCCTTAAACCAGAGCAGCTGCTGCCACACCAGCCATATGGAGCAGTAAATTACTGGCTGCCATGGCTACAGATATGGACTCCTTCTGCTGTCTGGCTGCACCTCAGAGAGTGGAAAAAAGTGTCTTTGTGGAAGAGCACGACTGACTGTGAGGCTGGGTTAGGCCTGTGTATTAATTATCAAAAAAGCACCTTGAAAATCAAGCAAGTGAAGTATCTTATCCAACTTTTACTGTGCGTGACCCAAGCTCATCTGTAAAAGGCTACACACATGCACATGAAAGATACCACCACTGAAGTCCAGACTGAAGTAAGGGTTCCCAAGATCCATAAATAATAATATCTTACATTAAGATACAATTCCATGTATGCTGAAATGACAACAGCGTCTATTTAAAATGTAAAGTTGTGACTGGGAAGTAATGGGGCTCCTGGTGTTCCCAAGCGTGTCAGTCGTTGTTCACTATTTATGATGATTTCTAGTTTGGGGCACTTTGCTTATGAACTTTGCAAATTAATACAGTACCTTCTGGGAGGGAGCAACAGAACAAGCAACTTTCTGAACAGCAATGAGATCCATAAAAGGAGGATAAAAAAGATTTCACACCGCCCCAAGTGTTATATCCACACTTCAAGCTACTTCAAAAATTATGCAGATCTACTAATGCTCATGTCAGCCAACACATATAACACTGGAAGCAGATTATCTTGACATGTTTGTGACAAAAACTAATGGCATGGTACAAGGCATCAGAGGCTGCTCCCTGCCGAATCTGCTCCGCTCTCAGCTGAGATGTGCACGATAACGTCTGAGTTTGTCCTCCAGCTTAACAATTTAAAAGAAGATTCAATATAATAGCTCCTGACAGGGCTGGAGATCACACAGACTGAACGTTCAAAGTGAGCAAATTCTCTGAAAAACAAGCTGGCTGTGACAAACAACTGGTTTTATTTTGCTTATTATTTAATAACAAAAGATTACACAGCATAGTACATAAAGGAGAAAGAGCACTGTGAAGTAATAAACCCACCTCGCTCGCATCAGGCTGTTCACCCACCAAAAAGTTTGACAATACCATAACAATCTCCTCAGTGCAATCCTGCAAGTAATTTGGAAACTCAATCACAGCTCTGTTTCTTACTGAATTTTAATTTAATCCATCCAAGTAGGGAACATCTTATTGCTGCTTACCGCCCATACTAATTTTATACACGGATGGTCCCAGAATACACGATGGAAACCAGAGATAGAACAGAGCCCACAGCCACAAACCTGCAGTGTAATTATGCAGGTCATCCAAGACAACTGCCCATGAAACCTATATAACCACACACCAGGCCTTTCATGTGCAGTGACAGAAAAAGCCATTGAGAAACAACTCGGCAAGAGACCAGTCAGGTTCTCCACCACGGCCGAGATCCTCCTCCCACCTGAGGCCAGATGGTTCTGCCTCAGGAGGTCAGTTTACCAGACATCTGCGTGAGAAGGAAATTAATATAAATGTTTACGCAGGCTAAGAGTGCCCTTTAATTAGGTACCGTCAATGTTATCCTTACCGGAAAGCTGGGAATTACCTCTGTGCAAGGATTTAATGCTCTTCTTGGAAACACAACAGCAACAGGAGATACTGACCCACTCTTCTGCCATTAGGTCAGGACAAAAGGGTGACCCTCCCGGACTTGGACCACTGCTCTTTTCCAGAGGGCAAAACAGAGACTGCAATGATGACCACAACTCTGGAGCACTTCAAGGTTTGTACATCCAGCTGTGGATCCCACTGTTTTCTACATCTGCTTCCGGCTGAGGGCCACGTGCTCACAAGAGCCATTCCCTCTGCTCGAGAGGAAGCAGAGGCACATGGCCAAGGCCACGGCTAGCTGTGACACCCATGAACAGCAGCATGATGCCAAGAGGACAGGGGCTGGGGGGTAAGCGTGCACTGTGCCACCTCAGAATTCCAAATACAACATCATGCTCTGCACAATGACAAAACATCTCTGATGCTCACAGTGTGTGCCTGAATGTGAGGCAGGCAGGTAATTTTGGCTTTCTAAAGGCCAGCCTGACCAGCCCTTCATCCAGCCCAGCTCACCAGCACTGTAAAAGACCCAAGAAATTTCCCTGACACCCCCCTCCCAAGTGACAGGATTGCAGAGACCACAACCAATGGCAAAAAGACTCCAGATGAAGGGCATGTCCATACTGCAATGAGCTCAGCTCACAAACAGCAACCTCCCTTTGGAGATGGCTCACCCCAGTGCTGCCAGCTGTACAGATGTGTCTGATGGAACAGCAGGCAGGGTCTGAACCCTTTTGGATTCTAACAGGCAGCTAAGCCAGTTACTGAAAACTCTGCTCCAACATGCCTAGGTGAACTCCACCAAGTGTCAGTGCTTTTGTCCTGTTTTCAAGCAAGCAACACTACGGAAAGAGTCATTTCAAGTAAGAAAAGAGCAAAGCTGAAGTGACAACAAAAACCAGAGTGAAATGAGAAATTGTTCCCACTTCTGATTCCCTCTCAGTCCTCTTTCATGCTGGATCAGAGGAGCTCTGCTTTCATCAGTGCAGCATCAGACAACGCAGCGCTGAGAACATCTCCAGTGCTAATGAGATCGGCCCCTTCAAGCAAACGCCTGGGCCTGAGCACTGAGGGACCAAAACCTGCAGGAGGAAACTGGCAAAAAGTTAGAATCTCTATCATTCACTACAGGATATATTTACCAGTGAAGAACTACGTCAGTCACCGACAGGCTTTAGAAAAGCAGGAACTTTGCTAACGTATCATGAGCTAAACACCTATTTCAGGCTTTTCAGAGAGGGGCAGGGGCCATGACACCTGTCTACAATAACCCAACTCAGAGCAGGCAATATTTTTCTTCATAGCTGCAGCACTTGTTCCTCAGTTAGAAGCTGTAAAATAGCAACTTGCTGTTCTTCCCACTGACTATACTGATGGATTTTCAACAGCAAAAATGAAAAGAATGACATCTAAGGCGACCTTATTGGGACCAAATAAAATTATGCTCCCACAGCAGACCCCAAACAATCTCTGCACATATCTGCTTCCAAAGGAAATTGCTGCAGACCATGGGAAATTACAATTGCTCCAGGACAAGAAAAGCTGACTGATCTAATATTTCTGGTTGACACACCTTCTTCCTGAGTTTGTCAATAAAGATACTGATGAGCTCATCTCTCCATAGGTCAGGAAAGTATTAGTTGAAAATATGCTGTTCCTTTCACCATGGAAATTTTTCCAGATGAAATGATGGCAGCAAGGCAAATCTGCACCTTGCTGAGAAAAGCTACTTAAAATAAGGAAGCTATGAAGCATTTTAATGAAGGTAAATGAGTAATCATAATGGTCTCAGTTAAGCAAGTCTAATGGCAGTGTCACTTTTAAAACATGGGCGTGAAACAACTCATGTGGTGACAATCCATATGTCTTCACTATCCTGTAGCGCCGTCTTTCAAATGGTAACAGTGCAGAATGCATCTGTTACAGCAGAAAGAACCATTATTAGCAGATAAGGCAAATATAAATAATTTTAAAATCGTGCTTGAAACTATAGTAACAGAAATGAAAGTTTAAAAGTTAAATGAACACATTATCGTCTCAACAGAAGGATTATGCTATTGAAAAGTTCTCAGCAGTAGCACTGCTAGTTTTTTCTGGTGTAAATGTATTTTTCTAGACTCAAGCAAAGAGGATTACAGATACTTGGTTTTGGACAAGTGTTTTGATCAATCTCAACCTCATGAAAACTTCAAACGAGGCAAAAGATAAAAAGAAAACACCTTAGTAACCTGCAGTCTCTGAGAACAATTCACTGAGGTTGTTGTACCCAAGGTGATACCAGATCGATCACTGGACCTTTCCCGTTGACATTACAAGGACAAAAACCATTCAAAATACTTACCTTTTCCATCACCCTCCAACAGCAAATACCATCATGCAAATTCAGTTTCTCTCATCCACTTATGCAGGCAAAACTAGTATTTCAAAATTCAGGTAACTATAGATTCATACAAGTAATCCATCAAGGAATAAAGATGGATGACTGATTTTTTTTTTCTGCTTGTGTCTGGTCTACTATACATTAAAGAGCAATTTCACTGGCAGTCATCTGGAAATCAATGTATTCTAAGCTTTATTTTATGATTACCAACATTCCCCTTCGTAACTCATTTCTAATTATGAGCAATAAATCATTCCTTCTTGCTTGTAATTTATAACAGCCAATTATGGCAAACCTCTTATTTAAATAGCAAATCTTGCTTTAAAACATCACATATTTTGAGGTATGCACAGAACATCTAATCAAGCAGCTGAATGGTAGAACGATGATTTAACGTGGGTTTTGCAGCCACTGAGGGGACACACGAGGAAGAACCTGCTCTCCCCCGTGCCCCATGTACACCAGGACTTTTCAAAACTGAAAGCACAGGTCTCATCTGTCTGACTTAATGCAGAAGAGATTTACATGTAGCAATACGTGAGCCAGGACACAGCTCAGAGAAGTCTGGTGTCAAGGATTCCCTGTACTGTGTCAGGAAATGAATAAAGAGGCTGCAGCAGGAGAAGAAGCTGTAGGTTGGTTAAGTAAGAACTTCTGGATGATGTCTGGTTTCATTTTAAGAACTAACAGTGAAAGAACACAGCTCTAAATTTAATACTCAGAAAAACAACTCAAGCAGCTTTTCCCGTGCCTGGGTTTGCGTTTGACAAACGGGTTGGCCTCCTCCTCCCGAGCCAAAGGACTCCCCCAAGTGCCACCCAGGCACTCGCCACCGCGGCTACTCCCTGTCACACAGGTTTTGCAGGTGTTAGCATGGAGCATGAGCATGGCACTCTCTTGGATCACTCCTCCCCACCCCTCCCAGCCAGGAGAGGATCAGACAGAACAAAGCAGTTGAAACGGTCTGCAGAGAAAAGGTGTCACCAAATAAATCCAGATTATTCCTTCAGGGAGAGGCCTTTAATGGTGGTTTGCTATGGCAACTCTTACCAACAGAACAACAGCAAAAAAATGTAGTGAGGGATCTCAGACTAGACCAAACAGGATCAGTTCAAAAGCACAGGCAAGGACACGGAGAAGTTTTTACTTATATTTGTTCTTCAGTGTAGGTCTGAGTAACAGGCAAGTGAGTGCAAACACAACAGAGAGGCTTCTTATAAATAGCTCTGCTGGGATTTGTCCGTTAGGAAAAAAACTCACTCTTGTCAGAGAAGTATTTGATACAATTTTGGATACAGAATTTATTACATGAGAAACTAATCTCAGGAACATGGAAGTGGTTCCCACTGAGATTTTATTCGGTCATCACACAGCTCGAGTCTGTTCCAGCTTCACATCGTGTCATCTGGTAAGCGTTTACAGTAGGAATCAAGGGAACTGGATTTGGAAAAAATCCATCACAACTGACCTAAATCTGATCTGACCTGAATAATCAAACTGAATACCAAATTCAAAAATTGCTAGAGAGAAGCGAGGACAGGGAAGGGATGCAGGAGCTATCTCACACTTTACTCAGCCACACACTGGGTTAGGCACCCCACTATTATCCCCCAAAGAGCCGTGGTGATGGAGGCTATGTGAGCATCCCCTTGTTCCAAAGGTGTCAAAGCCAAGTGCACAAATGCTGCAGGTTCCACTGTGTTCCCTTTCCTTTTATGATACCGTTTATTTATGAGAGAGCAAGTGATGGTGCATCTCCTCCTACCCCTAGGCTGCACTGTGATCTGACAGCGGGAAAGGAAGATAGCAAGTAAATAGTAAAATCCAAAGAGAATGCCTTGGAAGGGCAGTGGTGACCATGTCAGTACCATCTGGCTGTGCCTTTGCCATAGAGTCACCCCAGAGTCATCCCAGAGAGTGACCTCGGCCGACACGATGCTGGGCTCATGGTGCTGCAACAACCACCAGGTGTGGACCCACGTCCACACCAGCCCATCCTACAACCATGTGTCATATTCACAACCTGTCTCATCACTGAGCCCTGCCCACATTGCTGCTTCAGGCTCTCAGGGGGTTACACTGCCAGCATCACTTCATTCCTGAGAGACCGAGCTGAAGACGTGCAGGTGCAGCACTGTCTAAGTGACACACAGCAACTCTCCACAGATGGATCATTATTTATGTAGACCTTGTAGTGATGTGTTCCAACAAAGGGTTTCACCGCTTTCAAAACTCCTTATCTTCTTTTTTATGAGAGATCTAAGTATTATTTATTAGTCTTCTCCAAACATAAAGCTCAAAGGCCTTTTCACATCTGGCTTACTCTTTCAGCAGTGAGAACAAAAACACTCTGAAGAAAAGTAAAAAAGTCACTGGCTTGATGTTGGTGAAACTTGGGCAATATTTCTGGCAAAAACTATGAATGAGAATGCAAAAAACAGCCTGTAGAAAACTGTAAAGGGAGGGAGAAACAGACACCAAAGCCTATAAATTTCATTTTGAAAATAAGGCGTCATTCTTATTATGCCTGTTGGATGTGTATCTTCCCCATATAAAGTTTTAAAAGCCTTATATAAACTATACTTCTAAGCAAGCTTGTAATTAGCTAGGGGCAGGCTTGGCTTTAATTACAGCTTGTAGAGACACACATTATGGAAATCCTTGGCTAATAACCACAGTGATGCTCTGTTGATGGCTGAAGTCAGGCTGGCATGTGATTGCTGTGTAACCACCCGAGTACTTTCTGTCTTGTGTAAACTGGGCTCCCTAATGAAGGAGCAGGACCGGTCCATCAGGTCTTCCTCCCTTCACTGCCAGAGATGCTGAGATGTCCTGCGTGTCTGCATCCAGCCTCCCTGCTCCTTACAAGTACACTGTGGGACACCTGTTCTCACCTCACCTGGAAATGCTGTACAAAGGAACAGGGAACCTGAGGGAGAGAGACAAAACTGCACCATTTCAGCATCAGGCAAGATGAGCCTGCATCCACTGCATGAACCGGTCAGATGCCAGCGTACACTGTGAACACATACATTAACCTGTACAGCTTCTTTCAAAGTCAACATGAGGTTAATCCCACATCCCATCCCAAAAACCCAACAGGATGTTCTATGGGAAGAATATTCCTCCAAGTCAAAGTTACTGTAAAACTTAAAGCTCTCTCACATTTTGGATCCAACCTCTGTTGACTTAAGAAAGGTCCAGAAAGTGAACTGTGCTTTATTCCAACCTTGGAAGCTGCTTGCCTGGCAATCTCTACTTGGGCATAAGTATGCATGAATAATGAAGTGCAAAACCAGTACAAATCACTGGGAAAAAGGCTGTTTACCATTGAATATGACACAAGCCTAAAATATGCATTGCCACACACCGTGGGCGCTTGCTCACACACACAGTAATGTACCAATGAACCACTGAACTGGGTCACAGAAGCCCTTCATGTTACACAAGTCCTGTCTCCTTCACGATGCACTTGGTACAGATAAAGAGATGAGTATAAGAATGCAGCCACAATTTCTTATGGAAAGAAAATTCCAAATGGAAATGTTAGGAAGGAAAACAGTATTAATTACCATTTTAAAATATGTGTACAATATGTGCAACTGCTTTCTAGAAAGGAGAACACTAGTTCTGATGCTGGGAGCAGACATCTTCTCCATCTTCTCCCGTGACCTGTGTAAGTTCCATGCTGCATGTCTGTGATGAAGTCAGGTGAGCTTTGCAGGGGATCCTATGTGTAAAGCAGATTTATTTGACAGTGTTTTGCTTTAATACAGCTTAATACTAGTGTTAACAGATAAAAATTACCCAACAGAAACCTCTCTCTAACTGCAGGGGAGATGCCTCTCACAGCCTCTCATGCTGGTTTAACTGGATCAATTGGATCAAAACCTGCCCACAGTCGGCTGCGTGGGGCTTGTGAACCAGGGGGCAGCTTTGCTTGGGCCACTAGTCCCTAACCTGGCTCAGTCAAAACAAGCCAGGTCAGCCTAAGGAGACCTTTGCTAACTATCACCCTTTGAAACTGCTGCAGTTTTTGCAACCAGCTAAAGGGCACTTGCACAAGCAGGTCAGCCGGCAGATCTGAGGGACAGCACAAAGCCACTGAGTTCAGCTGGAAAGATGTTTCCCTGACCTTGGCTTACAGCCCACCCAGATGGCTCCCAATGTCTCCTCTGCACCGAGCCCTCACCTGGATGGGTGGAAGGCCGACCCCAATCTTAAACATTCAGATGTCCGAAATTTCAGTAATTGGGATCAGTCACTCCTTGCCAAAACAAAACAGAGCAAAACCCACGTGACAAGATCTCTTTAAAAATCCTTACTCCACCTCGTTTTTTTATTCAACCCTTCCAAGAAATTGTGGTCCCTGGTGCATAGTTCTTCAGCCAACAAAAATGCAGCTTCTGAGAAAGGCCAATGTAAAAGCCAGGCAAGCGATTCCTGCTGCTGAAGAAGAGCCTTTCCTACATTTCACTGTAGCTATGGAAGGTGCATTAAAAAGAAAATTACTGCAGCTACAAGGCTCCATTCAGAAACTGCTCATGCACGTCCTCAAGTTTGTGTGCACAGAAATACTGAAGGGTTGGGGTTGCCCTTCAGCACTGTGCTGCTCCATCTGAGAGGGAGTCAAATACATGCTGTGCAAGCTACACTCCTACTGTAATTACCAAGACATGGGCTGTGAACAGAAAAAGGAGTTCAACTGACCATGAAATGTGCAAATACTACAATAAATAGATATTTAAACACCACCTTATTTATATAATAGTCCTCCTTAGTATCCTATCATTCATATTTTGTCACCGTATTCTGTCACGTTTTTCAGACAATTTTGGATATATAACAGATTTTAATAAACTCCAGTGACAATGACTAAAACATGAAACAAACACTATCCATCTCAAGTAAATCCCTACTTCTTCCTTTGTGCCTAGCAGAGCTAGCATTCAAACCCTGTTGTGAAATAATTGTATTGAACAGAGAAGACAGTAAATTCCCACTGTAGTTCAAATCCTTCTAAGTACTAACCTATGTTTGAAGATCAATAAAAAACGTACTTTCAGGTTAATCTTCTGCCTTTTTTTTTTTTTTTTAATTTTATTTTGAACTTTAACCCCCTGCATTAAAAATTCACAGCAAAGAAAACGATATTCCTGTAAGACCTGAGCTACTTAAAGTTAAGTGCTAAGAAGCATTGTGAGACTCGGTATGTGCAGGCCTTTTCCAGGCTTTGTGCCGCACACACCCTCTCCAAAGCCAAGGGGCTCCCCACTGCACACAAAGAGGAGGCTGTTTGGGCCGAAGTCACAACTTCAAAGACCAGCAGCTCAAAATTTGCCAACTCGCTTGGCCATTCAAGGAAATGTCAACTGAAACAAAAGCACACCCAGGAAACGTTGTTACCAAATGCCACACTGGGAAAATAATGCAAATTTGTATCAATGATCAACTTAGCTTTAACTGAATCTAATGAGCAAGTTGCTTATGCTCTTTTTCTTCACCACACTCATTCTGCTCTCTAAAGGCATTTCTGAAGCATCAGTATAAGAAAAAAATCACTTAATTTAAAAAAAAAAAACAAAAAACAAAAAACAAACAAACCAGCAACAACCTCCCCTGTTTTTTTTTAACAAACTTTAGTTTTGAATGTGTAAAGTTTAGTTTTTCTACATTCTGTACTTGGTCAAACTATGCAGCAAATGCCTAAGAAGTGCTTGGCCCCAGGGAAACAACAGTCTGCACAGACTCACTTGTAAGACACGCCTGCCTTTCAGCTGTTTAATCTCCATACACTGTATTTCTTTTATCAGCACTACAGCATCGTTCCACTTTGCCTTAGTTTTTTGTGTCTACAAAGTATCGTGAGAACATCAATACTTGGCAACCTACCACTTGGGTTTTTAGCATGACATCACAGATGTCTGGGTTACTTTGCTCAGTTGGTTAGTAAAATGTAACAGTAAATAAATAACCATTTAAAGAGGGCTTTTTGTTGTGGTGGGCTTTTAAAAATGCAATTCAAATGCTATATTGCAACATAAACACTTTTTATTGTGCATGTTTTTATGGAAAAAGATTTTCAGAGTAAACTGCTTTAAAGGAACTGAATCAGATTTAAACACATGCATTATAGACTCACATTTGGAAATTAATTTGGTAGCAATTTATGATCCTTCAACATGAACTTTCAGTCATTCTTAGAGCAAGAATGTGTAAGTTCAAAAGTGTTACATTTTGCCTGGCCTCAGTGCGGAAACCACAGCTGCAGCTCCTCTAAGGTTCTTATTACCTCTAGGCTTCTGAGTATTAATGCTTTATTAGAAAATCTTAACAGAAGAACAAGAAAACAGCAAAAAACTCATAAAAAAATTACACATTTCTACTATGAACCCACTTCACACAAAGGCGCTAAAAACAATTGCCAGCACTGGAAAAAGTTGATCCATTCAATATCAAATTTATTTACTGCTCTACATTTTCCCACTGAATTCTGATGCCCATGCAAGCAGTCCCAATATTCAAATTCCCCATCCATCTCACAGGCTAGAAGTGAAAAAACACACTTCAGAGACAGCATACGAGTGATGTGGTGTTTGTACCAAATGGCAGCACCACGCAGAGAGCCCGGGAGCAGATTTCTCTCATCTCTTGACAGAGCAGTTTGGAGAAGTCACTGAGTGCTGTCCCTGCAGTCATGCCCTGGGCTCCAGGCCCACCAGCCCTCCTGACAGCACAGGGAGTGTGTTTGGCAAAACCACATTGGAACAGCCCCCCCTCGCCTACCCTGCACTGCTCCCTTCGACACCTCTGCGGCCCCCATTAACAGCTGTCAGTATTTAGTGCACATTAGTTCAGACATAAAATCACACCTGCAGGGTGTTACAGCTCCCAGGGAGCCCAGGGCACAGGCTCGGGAGGTTGGGATCACCAAACGCTCTCCTGCAGATAAACACATTCTCCAAGGTGATGCCGGAGATGCCAGGCTGATGCTGATGCCTGACCCACTAAACCCAGCTCCATCCTCCTCTCATTTCCCAACAGTCAGAAGAGGACGCCATCAGACTCACCCCAGCATTAGCAACAGCACAACAGACCCAACCACAGACAGTTGCTCCCAAATGCTGGAAATCCACCTTGGCCAGCAAGCAGGTCCAACTATGTGCCCTCTCACACGACCAGCATTTTTGCAGACTGGTTTTCACTCACACATCACAGTTCAGATAAGGCGATGCACAAGGCCCTCACCTTCTTAAAGAGTAACAACGTCCTGAGTAGGTGTCTTTAGCAGCAAGAGCTAAAAAGTTAGACTCTACACATCAAACTTCAACTCAAAGTTGGCTTTAGTTCTGACATAAACAGCGCACAAGGCTCACATTTATTAAAAACAGATGAAACAAGTCCCAGTTCTTTTTGCATAGCAGAACTACAGAAGAGACCTGGTGGAGTTTAGCATATTGGGAGGTTTAGTTGTCTATCATCACACATTTAAACACATGAGGACTTCACAATAAATGCTGAATTGAATTCACCATCAAAAGACAAAATCCATGTTCTATCTGCCAAAACCTTTAGCAGCCTAAACAGAAAATGTCACAATCGATTTTCAGTAACAGTATAGAAATAAAAACCAACATCTTCAAGTCTTTAGGGGAGAGACAGATAGACAAACAGCATGACAGACAGATGAATTTTTTGCTGTAGGTAATTTTTTTACTCCTCCTAAGCAAAAATCAGGCTTCAAATATTGTTACAGCTAAACAGATTAAGAAAAAAAACCCAACTAATGGGTAATTTTATTGTTAAATTCTCTGATCTGTCACAACCATCAGCCTAGAGGTATAAAGCATACAGATTTTTTTTCCAAAGCACTACTGTTTTATTTGCATTAAGGTTAAAGAGCTTCCTCTCTCCTTGACTGGTGTCAGATATAATAAAATAAAACCATTTGAAAGGAGAAAAAACCCCAACCACCTCAAGCTATTAGAAGTGCTGTTTTGGAGGCTCTTTTACTCCCTCTCCATTTCTCTGACAAAGTCATAAAGTACCTTTGGGCTCACTTCACACCCACAGAACAGCTGCTGGGGTTTGTCTGCAGAGCCTCCCGCAAGCCCCAGCCCCCTCACACCTCAGCCAGCTCCAGCTCTCGCTGGCCAGGCGGTGCATCTTTTGTGGGCATTCACAGAGTCCCTCCTCTCTCTAAATTTAGCACAGTTTCAATACTCCTGATTTTAACAGTGCAGTGAAATACAGAGCAAAGGAAACACGAGCCAATGTCCGTAAACTCTCAAGGTTGACTCCAAGCAGTTACCAAACATCCGACACTGGCAAGCAGCAGCGGCTGCTGAGCTGATTAGTTGCCTGCTCTGCTTACAGCCAGGCTCCCACACTTAAAAGGACTGTGAAATAAGCAACTTTATAATACTGCTATAAGGGAATTAATGCTAACAGTAAAAAAAGGAGTTTGAATAATCGAGCTCTGCAAAATGCAGTACTACTACACAGCAAGCTGGACCACTTTCAGAGCTTCCACACAACCTGTTTTCATATAACCCTTTAGACATGAACAACTGATCCACATCCAGGATCACAGTAAATCAGATTTTAGTTTTCTCGTTTGCTATACTAAAAAAGCCCTAAAAAAGCTCAAAGCAACTGTTCCTACTTAAAATGGTAGAATGTCTACACAACGGCCACCAGAGTAGGGAAACAATTAGCTGATGGTTTGTTTCTTTAGGACTAAACCCACTTTAACAGGGTCAACAGGAGCAATGCTGGAGAGAGGTCAAGACAGCTCCCCTTCACACCCGGATTGCAGGCAGGAGGTTTCAGCTGCCCCCACTCCTGCAGGAGAAACAAACCAGCCCTGGTCATCTTTTAAGATGTTGGCAAACCCTTTTGCACTTCTACTTGTGCTATTAGCTGGCAAAAAGAAACTGTGGATGCTGACTCCCACAGAGGGAGATGAAACTGGGCCAGCCTGGCATCCTCATCCTCCTCTCTCACTCAGTAGTGACCAGGACACACAGCACTCTCTGCTTTCACAGAGTTACGGTGAGGAAGGAGGACCCTCGGAAGTGAGTAAATGCTTCACCATCACCATTTATCTCTTTCTTCAAGTTCATGAGTGCCTTAAGGAAGAAATTCAGACTTCACCTAATCAGATACAGATCCAAAAAGAGACGAAGATCTGATTTTACTTCAGTATTTGGTCCTGAACCCGTATTTTGACTATGCCATCTTCAAACATGGCACCCAACCTTACTACCACTGAAACTCTCCTTCTGCTGTTCCACTGAAATCAGCCTTTTCCTCATCTGCCTCCCAGCTCTGCCATGCCATATGCTGCTGTTTCCCTCATCTATGCTCCAGGAGTTTGCACGCTCCCCCATAAGCAGGCTCTGAACACCACACTGTGGACAGCGCTTCAGCATTTCCTCCAGATCATCATCACTGTGTTGTTTCCTGCTGAAACCACCCTAATGAATCCCATTCTCTCATTTGCAGAAGCGAATGGTTCTCCAAGACAGGCCTAATGCCTCCCTAATCTGTCACATGCTGCTCCTCCAAAGCGTGGCCCAAATTGGTCCTTTTGTAGAGCCTCACATCTAATTTGCAGTCCACTATCTCTCTATCTTTTTCAGCCTTATGGCTTTTACAGCTTCTGCTCCCACGTATGTCTGCGTTTCAGATTGTATTTCTTTGGATGCATTAGCCTGGATGTTTTCCAAGATGCTTTTTTTTATTTCCTGCTCTCAGTTATACTTTTTTCCTTAGCGGCACTACTTTGCAGGGCCATTTTCAGCCGTCCTTGCTGAATGACTCACTTTATTGTCTCCTGGAGATTTCATTAGCACAGTTCTCCAGCTCATTATGGGGTAGGACTGAATTTCATGCATTGTTCAAGCTTTCCACAAAACATCTTCTTGCAAGTTAGCACCCTCCTCACTGTTTGCTTGGGCAGGCATTGGTACTGCTCCTCTAAAGGAAAGATGTTGGGGTAAGAGAATCTGTCTAAATAGAGCAAGTTTCCTGAAGTGCTATGAGGAAAATGATAACAGCGTTAAGAGAGTCAGGGTGTGTTATCACCATTAGCTCCTGGAAGACTCTGGTTTTTCCCATGACCTGCTTTGTTAGGTATTTGAAGGTAACTCCTTGCCAGGAACAGATGGTGTTCAAGCAGACAACTGGCAAAGGATCTAGAAGAGTGCACTGAGATGGTGGTGTGCGTAAGTCTGGCCCGTTATCCAAAGCAATGGTATGAATACAACAGGAGCTGCCAAAAGGCATTGTTTTGGAAAGAAAGCGTAGCAAGTAGGACAAAAAAAACCTGCAGGTGACGAAATGTAAGAAACTTTCAGGGATGGCGCCTTGGCTATTAGCTCAATTTTTGAAGCATTTGTATCAAATAGTCTACAGATGGCTGGAAGTGAGTAACGCTTTGACACGTGCCCGGATAAAAGAATATGATAATGATCTTTCACAGATGTGATGGCACAATTAATAGCGGACAAGAGAAGCACTTTTTGAGAAACACTTAAAACCAAACAAATCTTAATGTTCCACAGAACGCCTTCAAGTGGCTGAATAAATTTCCTCCCCCTTTTTACTCCAATATTACCTTACTTCAGACTAAAAAAAGGGTAACAGAGGAGACCTTCCAAAGAACTACACTATACATTATGTATGTGTTTCAGATAATCCCTGCTAACTGTCCAAAAACATTTCATTTTCAGAAATTGCATACTCCCCCAGCATAAACATTACTAATAATGCAAAATAGAACCAGAAGGGATCCATCTCCTTTCTAATGCTAAATATTGCACAAGTAACTACCATCTTTGTAATCTCGATGCTGCCTCAACGCAATTTCCAAAATCAAAATCAAAATTGAGAATAAATTGTTAGGTGATTACTCTTCAAGAAAACTATTGCCAGTAATCTCCTAATAAGACCTGTCACTTTGACCTTCACGCATATTTTTTAACACTTTCACTTGCTGCAATGTGTGTGTGAGTCTAAGTGCAATGCAGAGCCCATTTAGGGAGAAGTCCCTTGTGTGTTACGGCTCAACAAGCCACAACCTTGAAATACCCATGGAACCATTTAAAACATTTACAGACCCCAAGGTCAAGCTCTGAAGATCCTGGACAGAAATCTATCACACTCTGAGAAATGGAAACACTTCTGCCAAACCTCCCCCACTCAAAATAAGTATGGTTAACAATGACACCAAAGCACTGTTTTAAGCAAACCCTCCAGGCAAGGGAAAACTCACATAGAATATTTTTTCTCTGTCCATAACTCACCTCTCTGCAACACGCAGATAACATTAGTCTTTAGAATGTCACCTGTAAAATTAGAAGGAAGGGGTCCTTGCCATAAGTTTTCACGCCTTTATTTTGAATGAGTGTATTTCTGTGGAGCAGGGGATGCTGCAGAGCATTACAGTTCCAAGTGCCAAACACTGCAGCAGAAAAGCCCTGTAAAGCTGTTTACCAAACACTGCCCTGATACACTATTACTCATGAAGAGATGGTGGGGCCAGCTGCTGCACTTCAGGTTGTGATGTAATTTACTGGACTGTTGGAGAAGCTCCACTAAATGTCCTCAGGTGTCGTTGCCCATTCATGCCAGTTCCATATTTCTCTCATATCAGTACATGTATCTACCACTTAATGGGCATATAGGGAACTTCACACTTAGGAACATCACAATTCATTTAGAAATCATTTTTTGCCCCTTAAGCATCCCTCCTTGTACATCATCTCTAAATGATTTTGATTAGGGCATCTTAAGTACAGTCAAATGATTTTGATTATGAAACGACATTCTCATAATTGAGTAATTCAGGGAAAGTTCTACTGTTCTGTAGATACCATTTTGAAAAAAGTTGTTTGCTCTGCTCCTCCCACTCAAGCAGCAAGTTGATCTTCCTCATTCTAACCAACAACTGAAGGCTATGGAAGAGCTACAAAGCCCACAAAATGATACTTGCGTAACCATTAACTAAATGCTTGCTGCAATCAAGGCAATAATTAAAAACCATTATAAACAAGCCACAGGCTGACCCAGCATCAGTCTCAACCCTTTCAGGCATCAGGAACTGTCACTACAAGTGACAACTTTCTGCTCATCAGGACACTGGCAAAAAGAAGGCCCCAAGAAATCTTGTAGTTTTTTTAACAAGATCCTAGTCTATCTCACAACTGAGGTTTTCCACTGCCAGATGGTCGATAGGAATGCTAATGGAAAGAGTTGAAGCTGAAATAAATCTGCCACTTCTAATCAATCACAGACAACCGTGTCATCAATAAGTGACTCGTGTTATGACAAACTCCCTTTGGTTTGGTACAAGCAAAGTTAATAAAATGTATCACACCTACGTACTGATTACTGACATTGGGCTGTGTTTTTGAGGGCTAAAGGTTATTTTTGAGGTTATTCCTTCCCCAGCAATGCTGTGATTTTGGATTCATCCTGAAAAAACAACAGTTACTAAATGTTAGAAGATATTTAGATAGTAGCTCACTTGGGAAAAAAGCACAAACCAAAAACTTCAAGACTAAAAAAGCTCTGAAAGTCCAATTAAATCATAGAATCATAGAATATTTTGGGTTACATGGGACCTTTTAAAGGTCATCTGGTCCAACCCCCCAAAATCAGCTACTACATAACAGAAATTCACTCCCTATTTTCAAGTCTTTGCCCCCACACACAGGCTGCACTTTCCACTGTGCAGAACAGATAATTATGAAAGTATAACTATGCAATATGCTGACAGTCCATCAATCTCTCCTTCGCTCCACTTCAACCCCTCCAAACATCCAGTGGCCACAAAGTCCCACAGAGGTGAAAGTCACAAAGATAACCAAGTTCCTGTGTCCTTCATGAAAACTGGAAGTAGGAAGAGGAGATTCAAAAGAGTTCCCTCACCAAAGGGGCAGGAGTTGACCACGTCCCACACAGGTAGCAGCTCGCTGACAGCTATGTGCCTCACACCAGAAAACTCATCTCTGCTTGCAGGAAGGGCTCACAGTGGAGAACTGGGGCTCTTGCTTCCGGGAAGGAAGGGAATGACCAAGGGAAAAGAGATGGCAACTGGTAGAAAATTAGACTTTGCTACTCCCGCTGCTCATGGCACAGGTTGCTTTACAACCATATTTCTAACGAAGACTTCCAAATTCAGCCTCAGTACAAATAGTGTCTTTTTGCTTTTACTGACAATTGTCCATCAGTGTTTCAAAATATAATTGCAAAACCAAGACTCTAGGATTAGGTAAAGGAAATCTAATATTTCCCAATTTAGAGGCAATATGGGATTCAGTTGCTTGAAAGAAAAAAGAATAAATGACAAAAGTTACTCCAGCACAAGAGCAAACAAGTAATTTCAAGTCCATTTACAGAGACACAGGAAATTATAAAATTATAATTAGCCCAAATTTCATACTTGTCTGTCAGTACAGCAATAAATACATCACTAAGATGCTTCTCCCTCCTCATCAAATTATAAACTCACAGTATCTAATGGACAAAGACCATAAGTCAACACAAAAAAGTTTCAAGCTGGTTTTGCAGCTCTCAGAGGGAAAAATCGTGCTGGCACAGACACTCCTTCGCCTTCCCCTCATCACCCAGCTGAGAGATGACACCTTTGTTACACTGAGCAGCAGATATGAAGCAGTCACATTTTGCTTGCTTTTTTCCTTGCCTTTTTTTTTTTACATCCCCATCCAGGTGTGCTGGACAGGATCACTGGAACAGCATGATCATCCTTCAATATCATTTTGAAAGAATATCGAACTATGTCTGCACACAGAGAACACTGTGGATCCATTTTATGAAATAATGAATGCCAGGATGAGTATCCCAATATCTTCAAAATTTAAATCCAACAATTTTTATTCCAGTAATAATACTCTGAAACATAATATGTTATAGTTATTATAGACTGCTGCAGCATCATGGATTAGTCTCATAGTATTGATCTTCAGGAGACCAAATGGCAGATACGTGAATGTTCCCTACAGTTTAATCAGTGAGCACCTTTCAATATTTCTGAATTATTTTTCTCCATTCTCCTATTTAATACTTTTTTTTTTGTGCTTTTGAAGATCTAAGGAAAAGAAAAACACAGCAATTTTCTCCTCTTCATGCAAAATGAAAGGTTCTTTTTCTAGATTTTGAGAGGACTGCAGTCAAAACCATACTTAGGAGCCTAAGTTAGACAAAAAGACACAGCAAATAACATTGAGATACACTTGCTAAGAGCTGAAGAAAAATAAGATCATTAAACACAAGGGTGATGCTCATCCTAAAAAAAAGTCTCCCAAAAGAAAAAAGGAAGTTATTTGCAGCAATAGCACAGACAGCATCTTTAGTTACTTATCAGGGAAAGCTGCAGCATAAATTGGCAAAAATTCAGATGTTTTTAAGTAGATTGTTTTGCCATTCCTTCCCAAAAGCACACACAAAGCCTGAGTACATCCATTCAGTCAACAACCTGCCTCGTTAGGGACTGAGCCTCACTAATCTGTGTGGTGCCTGTACACACACCAAAATACGTACTGCTCCCCTGTTTGAGAGCATGAAATGAAGTCCACAGAGGTGAGTGGGACAAACTCCAGCCCCAGGTATGTCACAGTACAGAAAATCTTATGGTGATCCACTAAGAGAAGATTTGGGAGTCTGAAATCACTTATGTAAAGCATTCCCTAGCTCATCTTAATGACATTTTTAAAGCAGCTACATCTAAATTCCTCTTAAAAAAATCCTCTCGAATATCAGTGCTTCTACAGCTCCTGGCTTTGACCCTTTGGTTATGGTGGCAAATTGAGAGTGTTTAAATCATTTCAGATTTACCCTATTAAGCGAATTTAAACTGGAAGCTAGCCAGGTATCTCTGGAGCTGCAATGTGGAGCAGAGCACAGAGGCGAGAGGAGCTCTGTTGTTGAGAGTGCTTTAGAAAAAAAAAAAGTCTTCCAATAAAAGCCTGAAAATCTTCATCAACCTTTAAAATTACTTGAAAGTAGAGCCTGAAATGGGTACCCCCCGCTCCACTACATCTCCCACACTGTAGACAAACACCTTGCCCAGCACAGGCAAAAACATCACAAACATCAGCTCTTAAAACTGTGGCGTGTAGAGAGGTAGGGTATTAAAGGTCTTGATTACTGTGCTAGAAAAAGCCTTAGCTATTTCATTTGCTTTAAAATGGATTTTAAAATTAAATCAGAAGATACAGAAATTGGAAAGAGAGAGAAAGTAATTTAGACAAAAATGCATCTGTTCCTGTGGCTGGCCTCTCACAAGCACTCTGTAAAAACCATCTGAAGTCTGGACTTCTCTCAGTTGCAAATCCTATCAGCGAATGCTGAACCATAAAACTTGAGTTTTCTAGTGTCTGGACTTCACCAAAAAGTTAATATAATGCTGTGCTTAATACCTGTGAGCTACTGAAGTAGCAACAAAATAATGAATATATACTATACTGCAAGCCCACTCAATGCCTCGGATCTCAGGATTTCCTACTGCTTCATAATTTAAGACTTCCTTATGCTTTAAGGAGTAATTTTAAATTGTGACCCAAAGTTAGCAGAAAACTACAGCCTAGTAATCATCGGATCTCAGAAACATTGTCAGTTCTCCCCATGAGATAGAAATAAATGCATGAAACCTGCATTTTCCTCCAACAGCTATTTAAAGAATTTTTTTTGTAGAACTTGTGTTTTTATATATATACACACACAGACATACATATATATACACACACATAAGAATATATATATAAAAAAAAATCCAGAACCTGAGGATTCAACTACATTGAAAGACAAACTTTTGATGTGATTTAATTACATCTGTGTTTTCTGTTGCCGAATAAAATAAGAGTTATTTATCCACTCCTGGATAAAACACAGGAAGCACCTGAAAAATGTTGACTCAGTAAACCCAGCAAATCTTCCAAACAAGTTTGGGCAAATGAATCCCGGAGTCAGGTTTCCCATCCATCATGTCAAGAGTGGCGGGTTGTTTTTCCGAGGCAGGGTTTGAGATGGGCAGCCTGACCTACAGCCAGGGCCGCATTGTTGGTGCCAGCAGGGGAAGGCTCTGGAGCAGCAGCAGGCTGCTGCTTCCTGGGAAATCACTCCTGAACACAATGGGACTCTGGGAGACAATAGCTCTACGGTTCCTTTTGATGTTTTGAGTTTTTCTAATCTCTTCAGGTTAGATTAAGAGAGAGGCAGCCAGGGTCAGCAAAGGTCAGCGAGATGAAGTTTATTTTTATAGAAACCTTTCCATCCAAGACCTCTCTAGTTAGTCAGTCACTTTGCTATGAAGTTATTTAGCATTACACAGAATTTATGATTCCTTATGCCTTACACACACCACACTTTACGTTTGACTCAGTTCACTGGTTGCAAAACCCCCTCCCACGAAACCTCAGTGGCTTTAAATCCTTAATTAGCCCTTTCTTTGTCTTTCTGCCCTGAATGGCTTCCTCTTCCCCTGTTTTTTGGGGTTTTTTTAATAATATAACATAACTAAGTATTGTGAATTCATGCTTCTAGAGTTTATGTATTGGTATTTAGGTTTATTTTCATGAAATCTATGACACAGTCTCTCTGAGCCATATAAGATCAATGTATGAAATCCAGTTAAACCAAATTCTTTCACTATCCCAATGCTTTGCTCTTGAAAAGAAACAAAAATATTTTCAGAAATAACAGGAAAATAAAAATAGGAATGCATGGATAAAAAGTAGTTCTATTCCTACAGGGATTTATGAAAATTTAAGGTATATATACTCTGAAATTTTCCCATGATGAGACTAAAGCTTTCTCAGCAAGCTTCTCTCTTGTACTTTTGGAGAGCTTATGTTCTGACTTGAAAAATAAGTTACATGTAATCTGATAGTAAGACCCAACAATTTTTTATATTCCAGATTGCTCAAAGCTCAAAATCACAATAGGACTGGATCAGACTGTAGGCAAAGAAAGCTCTTAACTCACCACTGCATTTAAATGGTTTGAAGAGGTGTGGCAACAAATAAACACGTTGGCAAACAGTAGTTTTTTTGCACTGCCACATCACTGAGAGCCATTAATGATCCTAATCTCCTGGACACTGTCCAGAGGTGGAGCAGGAGAAGGAGGAGGAGGAAGAGGAGAGGGCTCAGAAGGTATAGCCGAACACAGGAATTCCCACAGAAAGCCCACAGCAGGCATCCATCAGCGATATGAGCAACCCAAGCTGCTCTCCCACCCACCTTGTTCTACAAACAACCTACACAAAGCAGTTCACCTTTCTTCTGCTCTGTTCCCATCATTTTTTCTCTGTAATATTTCAATAGGTACGAATAAAGTGCAAACATGTCTAAGATGTGCTATATTTGCATATCAATTTTTCTAAGCCAATATTGCTTGCACACAGTTCATTTGGCAGGAAAAAGAACAAGTCTCTAAACCACCTTCAATTAAGCAGCACCTTTAGGCACAGAATTAACCCTTACATTGACTTACTAAAGCCCAGACTGGACAGTCTCTGTCTCCAAGAACCAGGCAGCAGGCAATGCTGCCTTGTAATAACCAGTCATATGTTTTAAACTACCCTGATTTCTGTCTTGCTTCTATTCATCTAATAAATTGATTCACTGTTGACTTTAATCTCTGTTATTAATTCATCAGATGACTGATTGATTCAACTACAGCTTTAATCTGACAATTATCTCACTAAACTTGACCAATAGTGGTTTCAGTTATGATTCCAAATTATTTTGTTTCTTTATTGCTCCATAATAAAATCCTTGCAGAAGTGTGCAAAGCCATTTTTCTATTAAAACTACTATGTTACCCCTGTAGACAGGCAAAGATAACCTTACAAAATAAATGTGCCAGCCACTTCATTCCACTTCCAAATATGTGTATGTGTCCTTCATACTTCAGATTAAGTATCTCAAACCACTCAGATTAAATATGTTGATAACTTCTTAAAAGAACACTGTGCTGTAAAAGCATATATTTCTTTCACATAAATACCACATCTAAACCTGCTTCTGAATAAAGAGATGACAGACTACTGAGTACATGTCTGGCACTGCTATTCTGTATGTGGCCTAGAGTGCTCTCCTTGTCCAAGCATCTTCCAGTGCTCTGGTTCAGCAAGGTTACACTCAACTCTGAGGACCAACAAAGATTTCAAGTCTACTGCACCATGTCACTTGGGCTGTAATAGCCTCACTGTATCCATTCCTTCCCAGCTCTCACAGTCCTGCTTGATGGAAAGATTTCAAACTGTCTAAGTTTCTACAGCTGCTGAGCCAAGCAAGGCCTCAGAAGAGCGCTCAGGGCAAGAGGTTCTCCACTTGCATGTGCACTTGGGGGATGGATGGCAGGTCCTGAGGTGCACACATGCTGTACTCTGTACCTTCCTATTCAACCTCTGGGGCAGCACAGGTTTCTATTCAAGTGTAAAACATGGGGGTGGAAGAGTAAAATGCTTGTAAAAGTTAGTGGTTTCCTCCCATCTTACTTTGTAGGTCACAAGGAAGAGGTATGTAGGAGAGAAAAGAAGATGATGAGCTGCTCTAGAGCAGGTCAGGAAGTGTCCTTTGTTCCTGCATATCCCAAACACAGCAATGGATCTGTTCAATATATTGTCATGTTGCACTGGAGGAAGGGGGAAATGCTGGGCAGAGATTTCTGACTCACAGTAAATTGGAAATTCAACAACAGAAGAAAAAGCTAAATTTGCTCCATATATCTTCCAAGACCACATTTAGAAGTTATCTCAGAATGTTTCATCCTATATTTAGTAACAACTGCAGCAAGGTAAAATTGAAGTCAGTGAGTGCCCCAGAAGCATCACCAGGTAATGGAACAGCACTTACATAAATGACTAAGTTACAGCACACTAGCCAATTTTAAAACTAATTATGTAGATGCTGCTAAATATTATGTGAACAAAAAGTACTTCAGGTTTTGCAACAAGCTGCTGTAACTTTCCAGTACTTTACCCAGCTATGGTGAAAGAACTGCACTCCGAACCACATAATGGCTGCCAGCCGTCGAGTCTGGAAGTGCCTGCACACAGCAAGGAACAAGAAGCTTCATGTGACTGCTCTCCTAGCTTGGGTATTAGCCTTGGTAAAACAATGTATGCCATACTGCAGTGAGGAAAAGTTAACTTTTTGTTTGTTTTGTTCCTTTTCCTTCAGCATTTTACAAATATTCGCTGAAGACTCAACTTCACTGGCAAATCTAAAACACATCAGACATACACTTCCCCTGGTTTATACTAGAAAAATGAGCAGACATACACTGTGAAGATCAACAAGCAGACCCTGCTGGGAAAAGGGTCAAAGGAAAATCAATTCAGAAACCAAGCACTTTCCACCCGTGAAAAAAAAAAAAAAAGGAAAGAAAAAAGAAATCAGAAAAATCTACAGGCTGAGAACGAGCATTTCACAGTGCTGAAGCCCCCTCAGCCATGACAGCAGGACGTGCACCTCCAGGGTTTGATAACAAGACACATCACACTTCCAATTTTTTTGTTTCTTCCCACTCCCCTCACCCCCGCAACACATATAACTAGTTTTGCTAACACGCTATAAAGTTCAGGAGACTGCACATACATATTTATATTAAGTCTCCCATTAGACCCACTGGGTGTAATTTGGGAAGAAAAAAAAGCTCGCAGAGTCTTTTCTTATAACCAACCCGAAAATGAGAACATAGATAAACAAGGAGCTTGCAATCCAACTGTCACACAAAATTATCTTCTGGGCTGAATTTGCTCCTGTTTGGTCTTAAAACGCACGACAAAATTATTTCGGTCACCAAAATCCCCTCTGCATTTTTGTGCTGCCCAGCCGACCTCCCCCGGAATCCGACAAGGAGATAATTTTCTTGAGTGGGAGGCAGAAAAGCAATATCCAATTTATATTAAACAAACAAGGAGGCTGCTGTAAAAATAAGGAGACTTGACCTGGGTCTGGGCCACGAGGTTGAGCCGGATCAATGCCTTTTTAGTTTTAAATTGAAGGCATTCTAATAATTTGGGGAAGATGGAACCGAGCACTGGATTGGCAGATGCTTGTTATTGCTGAAACACACACACAACCCTAGATGTGTCTTCATCCCATCTTGAAGGGTTTCTCTCTCTTCTTTCTCTCTCTCTCTGTTTCTCAAAGGCTCTCGTAAGTCCCAATAAACGACACCTCAGGAACACTCCTCTGCAGTCCCAGCAGACCATGCTCCCTTATCCTTACACTAAACCAAATTCTGACAACATTAAAAATCTGTACTATAGAATTTGAAAGCTCTTAATCAATGACGTACAACTGGAGATAATTTGCAGCATCACTGAACTTAAAAAAATCGGTAGAGGTCACATCAAGAAGGCTTCTTTACATTATTTCCCCTATCATTAAGGTATCCAGGGGCATTTTTCTCCAATTATATTTTACAGAGTGAAGATATCGGTGAGTTAATTGTCATATGAAATTCTGGCATTTTATTCCAGTATTCAGAAACTACTGAATACCAAACTGGGATTTTATAGGAAGAATACTCCATTTTAGTAATATAACAAGCGAGAAAATCTTTAATTTTGTTTCTCTTGACTCACTAGCAGAACAGGGGGAAATGAATTCACCTCCTGCAGAAGGAAGGAAAGGATTGAGGGATGAAGGAATGAGCTTTTTAGTAACCTCATCCTAAAGAATCAATGCTGCTCAACAAAGAAGTCTGAGATGCTGGAATTACTGTTGGAATGACAACGGAATGAGTGGCAGAAGCAGCAGGCTGGGCATCCAAGCTGTGCCAGGCAGTGGTTGGAGAGGAGCTCCTCTCCCAGTGGTGCAGAGCATCGTCATTCAAAGCACTATCCTCACGTTTCAGAGTTTAATGCAGACGTATTTTCAGGGGTATCAAGCCCGATAGATGTGAAATGAAAATGCTACTGGATCAGGGGAACTGATCTTCAAAATAGCCTGAGTAATCAGAATAAACACCAAATCCTGACAAACACCTGACAGCTTCTGGAAGGGCACGTTTGGGGAAATGTTGTTGTAGGGTTTTTTTGGGAAAAAAAATAATTCTTTCCCCATTTTTCTGTCCTATCTCAGTATTAAGAGAAATAAATTTGAGGGCAAAGGGATAATCTGACACACCATTCCCTGGTCCATGTGCTGATTCCTGCCTCCCCAGTCTCTCAGTGGCATTTGATTAACTCCATATCCTCTCTGGAACGTGGTGTTACATGCCCTCACTTACTGAAGAAGGAAAGGCTGCTGGTCATCACATTTCAGTATGTTCAGAAGTTAAAAACCCCCCACACTCGTTTTAAAACATGTTGGGTCAGATCCATTTCTTTCCCGTTCTTGCCTCTGATTTATCTCTTTATTACAAAAGGCTTCTTAGCTCATAGGAACAGCAGCAACCC
Source organism: Platyrinchus mystaceus (assembly GCA_035041135.1). Classification (NCBI taxonomy): domain Eukaryota; kingdom Metazoa; phylum Chordata; class Aves; order Passeriformes; family Tyrannidae; genus Platyrinchus; species Platyrinchus mystaceus. Next base: position 57,031,471 of record JAWWLV010000179.1, read on the forward strand.
GCAGCATTAGCCAGGTTACAACATTACAGGCTTTAGCAGATCCACTCCTCAAATCAACTGTGAACAAGTAAATACATGTGTCAGCTCCTTTCAAGGTCATTCGGGAAGCTCTCCCCAAAACAGCTAACTTTAATAAGGAGATGCATGACTTGAAAAGCAGAACCTTGGAAGCCTTGACTTCATTTTTTCTTGGCTTTGCTTTCTGTAAATAAGATACTAAACATAATTTGTACAAGCCTGTCCCTCTACAAGTTACAAGACTGGAAAATACTGGTAAGATTTATTTGAAGTGGAGGTACTTATCAAATGTCACCGTTTTCCTGTTCAAAATGACTAATCATTTTGATTAACCTTTGATTATATACCACAGCAAAGCAAAAACACACATAAAATTACACTCCTGAGAAACTCTCGAAGTGCAGATCACATAAGAAAACAGTTATGTCAAAGTGGTTAAAAAATGTATTCACCACATACACAATATTCAAACCAAAAGCTGACTCCACACGCTCCACGGGAAGGCTCCCACCACATGTACATTCATACTCAGGAATCACAGTCTAATCTGAATCTTGTAGCCAACAAGAGATTGCTTCCAGAGGAAACTCCAAAAATACCAACCAAATAATAATTAAGCTATAGAAGAAACTCGTAACTACCATCTCAACAACTACTCCCAGTATGTTCCATAAGGAATTTTATTCCAGCTGGGAAACTGGTGTTAGCACTTCAGTCACATATAAAGAGAAGGCCTAAAGCAGCACAAGACAAGAGATAAAATTTAATAGCTCAGAGTAAATACACATGAATTCTAAACCCTGTAACAGACTTCAAAGCAGAGAGAGAAACACAGGATATCAAAAGTATATTAGACAAAGAGCTGAAGGCACTTCTGAAAGATAAAAATATATGGTGGAAAATTAAAGCACATAAAACCACTCTTAAGATCCCATCTCAAAGGGCCAATTTGCACAGAGAATGCATACCACCAAAAGACTCTCTCTCAAAGCTTCATATCCATCAAACATGACAGTTGGACTGGATGATCTTAAAGGTCTCTTACAACCTTCATGATTCTATGGGGATCTGTCCCCCTTCAGAAGCTCTGCATCACAAATTGCCAACCTGAAGGACTGGCTGCAGACATCCATCAGCCCATCAGACTCCACTGCACCAGATGCAGTCGAAAAACTTTTAAGATACCCATTTCCAAATTTTGAAACTATTACTGCAATATCATTTTTCCTAAAAAAAAAGATTCTGAACCAACAACTCTCTTCTCAACACAGTGAACCAAAAGTGCTCTAACCTTAATAATCACCTGGGTCTAACCAATACAAAGGTTTTTATGACACCCAGGAATTCCTTAGATTCTTCAAGCTGAGCTTTGTTTCACGCTGTTTTGGATTGACCTGAGTAATGTGGAAAACATGAGCTGCAGCTCCTCCCCTCCACAAACACCACTCTCATAATATAAAACAAACTAATAATACTGTTCACTGAACTTTGTGTTGGGTTATGTCCCCTTCCTCCTACACTGTCACCAAAACTAATCTGGCAATGCCAATGACATCAAAACAACCTCCTGCCTTGCAGAGTATCCTGGACACACCAGAAAGGGCCAACTACAAACAAGGATGGGAGCTGGGGGAGCCAGCTGAAGGCTCCTTACTGCTTCCCCAGGCTCCCTCGGCAGCGTGGTATTGTCAGGCTCCTCCAAAGCACCAAAATTAGGCTTCTGCCCGTATTTTCCCCTCCAGGGAAATGTGATTCCAGTTAGAGCCAAGAAAGCAGCAAGTAACTTATCAGGGTAAACGAGATGCCGAATAATAGGCTGTAGAAAAGCATCACATACATTCTCCCTAATAAAAAAGGGCATTTTGTGAGTTGTGACACCCATTTGAAAAGTCAACAAAAATGTAGCTGGAGCAGATGTAAAATGAAAACGTGCACCCTGGAGCAGGAAATTCAGCAGCAGAACAAGTCCCTGAAGGTACTGAGTGCACACAGTTCCCAATGCCCAGATCCCATGGCTCTAAAGCACTGCTGGAGTCATGCGCCAATGCGTACTAGCAAAATGGAAAGCCAGTCAATAAAAGGGAGACCATGAAGAGATTCTGGAGGTGAATTTCCAAATCCAATCAGATCTGAGATCTCTTCCAAGGGTTTTTGTCATACTCATGATTTGGTTGGCTATTATATATTCATACGGTTCCATTCAGAACAACCTTGTTTCATTACAGTGGATTCCATTGTGCTTCACAGTCCTGCTTCATTTCTTCCAAGGCAAATTCTTCAGGAGATTAACCTGACACATTTAGCCCCCTGATAATAGATCCTGTCTTTTCTGATATCATTACCAATTTCAAGCACATAGCAAGAAACAGGCTTAAAATTTCTTAAAAGTAGTGACTAGAAAGCTTTCTTGTTCCCCCATTTTCTTGGTACAACACACTTCACTTTACATGTAATGTTGTAAGATTCAGCTCAAGTAAATATAAAATAAATTATTAAGCTTCTAACCAAAAGCTTCCAGTTCTAAAAACCCTTTTTATTGAACTTGAAGTGCTCCAGTGCATGGCACAGCTCTAACTGTAGCTCAGATTTTAAGTAGCTTGAAGTGGCTATTGTTCTTTTCACAGAGTTCAACATATTATTCTTATGCTTGATATGCACAAAAGACATTAGTGAAGATAAACTGTGCAACTGGTAATTGAAATCAGAGTTGAAACATCTATTATGGTAACATACACTGTGCCACATCTTCAACACGCCAAGAATGAAAAGGCTTTTGCGTATGAAGCACCCGTCGTGACACTCACTGGAGCAAAAATGCATTAAGACATGGAATGAAATACATTTACACAACATAAAATTTCCTAAAATTACTTACATTGTCATTACTAGTCTTCTGCCATCTTGACAGATAAAATAAGTACAGCCCCAGTATAATTCTGAGAGATGTGTCTGAGGAAAGCACAGCTTTTTCTAAAGCTCAGAAAGTTCAACGTCAAAACCCCAGTTTGCTTCTGCAAATACCAGTGTCCGTAATATCTACCCACCTAAACAGGAGAAACCTGCATGATCTTTGGAAGAATTATTTGAAAGTACCTTCCTAACAAAACTGCAGAAAATACCAAACATTTCTTAGATTTCAAAATTAGGATTTTTTTGTGAAATAAGACAGAGATAAAACTATGTCACCTTTGGAATCCAAATAACCATTAAGTGATTACAGTAGCAACAGAGCTCTAATAAAAGGGCCACTAACTGAAAGACTTATCCAGTTTAAGCTTGCTCCTGGGACCATGCTTAGCATTCCAGCTCCTTATAAATTTCTTGCAAATCAAGAACTTTTTACAAGACTGTAAAATTTGCTTATCATTATCACATCAGGAAACAAATGCTCTTCCAATATTTTAACTGATGAACACTGTAACTGCTACTTTATGTTACATTACAAAAAGAAAAACCACCCAGATATTTCACCATGTCTGGTTGGGGTAACCAATTTTTTAGGGATATCTAAAGTCCTCTGTGTGGAAGTAACAACACAGAGTATTTTATAGGAAGGGGAAATTCGAAAGATAGACACGAAGATGAACTTCCTATTTCCAGGGTGCTACACACTGCATATGAAGGTGATTCTAAGACAGGTGACAAACTTGACTGCATCATCTGTCCAAACCTGGTGTGGCATGTAAAATGGTTTGCAAATGGAAACCAATAAACACACTTATTGATCTCTCTACATAAAATGTACACTTTCCTAACTTTATACCTTTACAGAAATGCTGCTTTCTTCACCAAGAGTGAGTATTCTTTTACTATCCTGTAACTTGGTACTCCTTGTACTGGCACCTTCGAACTGGGATCAGGACTGAAACAAGAACTCCTTAAAATCTGACTACAACTCTGATAAATTGAATGACCAGCTCAAAGCCTGGTTATTCATATGGTGCTACTGCAGTCAATGCAGCTTACTAAATATTTAAGATACATAAAGATAAACATGAAGGACTGTAAATCACTACACACCAAAACTAGAGATGATCTTTAAGGTCCCTTCCAACCTAAACCTTATGATTTTTTTCTCTGCAAAAGCCTTGTGGAAAAAGATACATCATGTACTTCACTCATTATTCTAATGATCAGTGTTCAGGGGTTTTATTATTATTATTAATTGCATATAAATTACCATGATTTTTGTATCCCTGGGAAAGCATTTAGCCATTCACCTCTCAGAGGAGCAATGCTGAACAAAGGGGATGAAAGCTCAGCATATAAGAACAATGCAGAACACACAAATTTATGCATGCTATTTAAAAGGCATGGCATTTAGACTACTAGCAAAAAAAATCAAAAGTACGTCATAAATCTTTAATTGTAAAAAAAACCCCCCAAACTAATGTTTGCCAAGTCCTTGATAACATTTAAGCATGAACACTGCCTACTTCAGGAGTGCAAAATCTTCTTAACTCACTTATCTGCATATATCCTCAACCTCCTCTCAAGTGTTCTGCTGCAAAATTCATTGTATCCAAGATCTGCTAATCATCATCAGGAAACTCTGTTATGCATCTTAAGGACGTACTTTAGGCTCTCAAGAGGAAAAATAAACACGTTTTATTAGCTGCTTTTGGAAAATACTGATTTGTATTTATTTAGAAACCTTTTCAAGTTGCACCACTGTTAAATTAAATATTTATGGCATGATTTTCCAAGGAGTTTAACACCTGTTAAGAGTTTAACATGCTGACTTCAACAGGAGTTCCAAGGACCCAGCATTTCTGTAAACCTTGGAAGTGACAAGGCTGGGATATGGCAAAGCAGCTTGAGATGGATGTCACTGCTGAGCTCTGAAATGCAATCAGGATCCTGCCCAGCCCCTATTTCCCATCCAGCACTGCATTTCTGACAACAGTATTAGCCATATTTTACTAGTGAATGACTAGAAATACCAGTCATTAATACCTGCAAACTGAAAATAAAGCATAAGCTAAATGCTGTTAAGTTAATCCTTAGTGCCTCTTCCCTGTCCTTGACTAGCAGACAACTTACATGCTTGGATTATACAATGCCACTGAGTAGCAACTTACAGAGACTAAAATCCACAGTGTGTCAAGAGCTGAAAAGCAAAGCTATTGACATTGAGAGTGAGAAGTTGAACAAGGATGAAGCCAAAAATACAGAATAAAGAAGAAAATATGCCTGACACACTGCAAAAACCTGTATCCTGTTGACAGTGGGGCCAGTGGCTTTTGCATTTGGCTTCTCAGCCAAAAACTGAAGCCCGTGCCTTTGGCCTTGCTGTCAACTGAAGTCAAAATAAAGGGTTAGGTTTAGTAATCCTTATTTTGCTTAGCTTCTGAGAGACTTGCACTTACAATCCCTCCCAGCTTCGTGTTTTCAGGTATCTCATGTATCCCATTCTCTCATGAACAGATTATTTCTCACACCTTGTAGGTGGTTGCCCTCCTGCCCTTCCTGCTCCTTTACCCAGTTGCAACACTGTGCCTGAGTCTGAACTACAGTGCAAAGACATCAATTTATATTTCAGAATTAAATACCAAAATTTCCTTGTGAGGTTTGGCCTATAATTCTGGAAGCAAAAAAAATGTTATCTTTTAGACAGTAAATAAATAAGTAACATCTAAGTAAGAAACTACTATACATCAAAATGATTCAGATGATGATCAACGTGATTTCATAAACTTAAGCCAGATAAAATAGTCGAATATTGAAGATTGAACACATCAATCTCCTTATACACTTCACAGCACATTACAAATCTGCCCAGCAAGTGGAATATTTTACTCACTAAAACAGGAGCTTTCATTGCACTATACAACATTTTCGAATGGAGACGAGAAAACTGACAAGCATATTTACAGCAAAGCTTTATATTTGTGTCATCAATTAACAACAAAAGTTTGGAATACAACTAAAATAAAAGCTAATCAAAGCACATAGCTGTCAAAACAGATGGGAAGTGTATTTTTCCAAATCAAGCAAAAAGCCAAAGCTTTCGAACATTCAGTGTTGCGTCAGCTTATAGAGACAACTTAAAGGAAGGACAGCAAATGTCAGGATTTTATGAAGAAAAGGTGTCTCTGATTTAAAGATTCACATTTATGGATTTCCATTGATTTTTTATTTTTTTTTTGGTTTCAGGATGATTAACTAACACCAAAGCAGACCTCTGAAAAGTGAACTATAAATAAGGTGTTGCCATGACACTGAAGGCAAAATAAATAAAAACAGAGCCCCAACATTATTTTAGCCTCAAACAAATGTTTCAGTCCCTACATTGTCTGGCTCAGAAAGATACATAGACAGTCTCACAGACAGAGATATAAATGAACAATTGCAGTACCTTTTTCCCACACTGTTTACAGGGTTGGCTATATTCCTACTGGCAATAGATTTTCTTCTTGACAGCTTCTTGGTGTTGGGGCTGTCACCAGTGTTGTCATCCTCTTTCTTTGTTGTGTTACTTCCTTTGCTGTTCAGGTCCCTTAGCACATTATAATTAATTTTACTTGAGATTTTCTTCTGTTCTAACATCTTTTCAATTGCCTCTCCTGCTGTGCTGGCTTGAATTGGTTCCCGCTTCTTTGCAGATTTCTTTGGCTTAATTAAAATATAAAATTAGTGATGTAGATACAAACAAAGTTTCCATGAAGCAGAGGGGCGAGTTACAGTGCAGCAGTCCTGGCTCAGGTGCTGCTGAGGTGGGGATGCAGGCGACGTGCCCAGGCTAAGCCAGCACTCCCTCTCCTGCCGCTCAATGGGACTAAAGCATCTCTTTTCTCTGAGAGATAAACGTTTGCTTTTTTGCCAAATGCCCAGTGTATTACAAATTCTTTACTTAGTATCTGCAGTGCTGCCAGAGAAGAAGGATGGGCCATTTCTCAAGCATGGGAAAAAAAAAAAAAAGCGGGGTGGGGGGGGAGTGAACTCCTGTTACAGGAATAGGGACCCTGACAGCATCACCCAGCACGGAAATAAAGAATTTCCCCTGCTAAAACTGCCTTCAGAGTGAAGCTGGGTCACAACTGCCCTAAGCACTGACAACTCTGCGTCGAAGCTGCAACGCTGGTTTATATCAGGACTGAAAGCGGCGTGGGAAAGCATCTGAACCCAACTCCACCTCCTCACTGGAAAAGGCCAAGAACATGAGCAGCAGCTTTCTAAGCATGGACTGGCACTAACACCGACGGATAGGAAGCAGGAGGCTGCAGACAAACGAGCACTGCGGCAACGTCACCGTCACCGACAAGTGCCTTTCCCAGGCAGGGGCTGCGGGGGCTGACGCTGCGCAGAGCCAGGCAATGAGGAATGACACCAGAGAACATTCCCAGCCATGTCCCATGCCTGGGTAGGTACCAGAAAAAAAAACCCAACACCCCAGAAGCTCTGTTTCTCATTTGGCATTTTCCTTTTCAAAGGAAGGTTTTAACACCAAGCTCAGCAGGAGATTTATTTTTTAATGGATAATAGCCCCTCTGTTTACCTACATGGGTCAAGTGCTACCTTGAAACTGGAAAGCACCATATTAATCAAGTTCTACTCGAGCTGTCAGAAACAATACCGGGTTAGAGAAAAACTCCTGTGTTGTCCGAACAAAAAAGTGGGTGTTTGGGGCTACTTGGCGGTGCCAATGAGTTATACAATTTTGAAAATTGCTGGTAGACTGCCACATCTGCGTGAGCTCAGGATGAATGAGAAACTCTGAAGCATAAAACAGCGTTTCATTGTCTGGTTTTGTTTTTGTTGTTGAAATACCTAAGGGAAGCAGGAAACTCTGTATTTCGCATTAGTTGGAAAAAAAGATAGAGGATATATGCACTAAAAACTAACATGGATTTTAGTTGCATGTGGACGATTTGACTTGTCACTTGCTCAATTACACAAAATACTAATGCTGTAAATCGTGAATATACGGCCAATTAGGCTGTTTAAACTGCTAAACATGGAGACAGGACATGCCATTTGTTAACATAACTGTCGCGTTCTTTATGAAAGGTAGAACAAAATACTCCTTCAAGTGACTGTAACAAGGATCTGTTCAGTTCTTCATAAAGAAATCATTATTGCAAGAGCAAAGAAAGCCACTGAAGTTATGGCAAGTACAAACAAATTCCCCATGCACACGTTAAAAAAAAAAATTAGGCATGTCTTAAGACCTGGATTTTAATAAGCAAGCAATTAGAACAGCAATCATAAATGCAAAGAGCTAGCTCCGACTTTGACATGCACAGAATTTTCTCATAATAGAAATTTAAAATAAAGTTTTGGGCAAGAAAGCGTTTTACTCACCACCTGAAAAAATACAGCCTTGTAATTCAATAGCAGCTAGAGATACAATAGCTTTTGCTCATTAAGTAGTGACCTGTACCAGTATGCCCATAATCCTACATGGAGCTGATCAGCAGATGTCGTGAATTTCCAGGACATTTTCAAACAGACACAATTAACACATAGTTTAATACCTTGTGTTCCTTATAAATCCCAAGTTCTTTCTCTTTTGCTATTCTTGCTTCCTTTTCTGAAAGATGACAAAAGAGTAACCAGCATGAAGATTACACAGACTGCATATTTCAGCAACACCAGCCAAAAGGAGAATTTCAGTCCTACATACTTACCTTTTTGTTCCTTCAAATAATCTGCATTTTCTTTCATCCATAGCTCTGCTTTTATCTGAGCTTCTGTTTCGTTAAGAATATACTAAAAGACAAAACAAGTTTATCTACTTTCAGAAATCAAATCAAAAACCATAGAGCAAAACTGAACTGAAAAACAACTGGCAAGGTCAATTCATATTCCATTTTTAAAAATACATTCATAAAAGCAAACATGAGTGAGATGTGACAATCAGAGAGCATTTCTAGTAACTTCTAAAGCTGGCAAAAGCAATGACCTGTCTTCAAAAAATAGTGCTTGGTTTCCAAACTATGATGGGGTGACCAAAAACCATCCAGGACTCATTGTACGTGGTCTGTAATTAACCAAAAATGATCCTGGGCTTATGATCTTTTTCAGATGATACGAGAGGTTATCATGACAATATGGTTGTCTGCAAGTAATTCTGTGTGTTGATGGTGGTCCGTAATTCAAAACAGAGCGGGAACCATTGCCCTGTGCGACCAAAACAGAAACATGTGTCTTCTGGGTAGGTTTCTGCCAAGGTTTAGGCAGAGTTACTGAGATTATTAGTTCAATGGCCACATCTGTGTGAAGGAAACCATCTTAGACTGCTGGAGTGCTAGTCCTCTAGATTTTAGAGAGTTGGGTTCAGTAACCACATCCAGGCTTATTTGCAGTTAACTCCACTTAGTCTCGGTAACATCATTAGTGTGAATGGAGCTGTAAAACACATCTAGGACTATTCGGATGAATCACAGAAATAAATAAACTGATAGGTAGCAATTACTTAATTGTAAATTACTTAAATGTAAAAATTAACACACAGTATTTAGCTCAACTATCAATGAAACAAAAGTCATTGCTGTTTGGAGTGAAGAGTTTCTGCAGAACAAAGACAAATTAGGCCATCCGTCATGAACAAGACACTATAATTTTAAGCAGTGCACTCAAGACTTGTAAAACGATGTTTAACTGCAAGAAAAACAATTTGATTTCTCTCTCTTTTGGGCCTGAACATTCGAGATTTTCTCTAAAGTAAAATGTATATCTAGGATTTCATAAGAAAAATAACCCCAGTCAAATTAAACTAATGCAGGGAAGAGTCCTTCCTCCGAGGGCAAACAAGGCGAGCAAATGGCTGTGCAAGTCCTGGTTTATCAGACCAATATTTTCACTCTTTCATCTGCTTCTATTAAAAGTGGACCATAATAGTAAAACCCACTTCTTCCTAGCTCAGTTATTCATCCTGCTTAGGCTTTCAGAGGGTTCATAATCTTGGACTTACAATATTACAGTCTATTGCCATAGAAATGAACATGAAGTCATAAAAGCAGAGTTATGACCTCATCAAAGAGCCTAGGAAGAGGAGAAAATGTGCTTGTTCTTCTGCTGCAATTGTTTAAATTATGGACTGGCTATAGTGGAAAACTTCAGCATTCCCACTCCCTCCATTCCACATCCACTCCAACTGTGAGACACTGAAGCCCAGCCCAGCAAGCCCCACTTCACAGCTACAGTCAACTCATCACTAGCAACGTTTTAGAGATCAGTAACCCCTGTGCAACCTCATCACTCTCAGTGACTATGCACCCCAAAAGGAGTTTTTAGCATTGCCATTATCTGTTCCAACGACACTGTAAACCAGAGTGGTGGCTGGAGAGGGTGTCAAGCTCAGCATCAGGAGAGCTGGACTGTCATGTGTCCAAGCACTGACCTGCTCTGTGGCCTCCAACAAGCTATTTTCCACAGTCATCTGTCTGCCCTGCTCAGGCCACATGGTAAAGCGTGTTTTTTGCTGCCACACAAATAATAATATATCCAGAAAACATTACAGAAATCTTTGGAAGGACACAGAAGCTGTACTTTCTGGTTTTACAGTTTGGTTTCCATGGCAGCCTCCTATGCTGAATATTTCTTATTAAATAATCATATTAAATATATCTAATACTCTTGTTAAATATATCTAATTAAATAATGAATTTAGAGCTCCACCAAACTTTTAGAAGTCTTCCTTTAGAATAAAAGACATTCTAAAACTTAATTATTCCAGCATGGTAAGAGCAAGCAGCAGCAGTCTCATAAATGTATATATATATATAAAACTTGGGCAAGGAACAACAAATTCATGCGTTTGCATGAACATCAGTTTTGCTCTCAGATCACTGAAATGGCTCAAACCCCTCTACAGATTAGAGAGAAGAAGCAGTTGAGGGGAGAGGATAAGCCAGGTAAGAACCATTTTGTCTTTCCCAGATATCCAGATGCAGAGGCACTCGGGATAAGAGGGCACCTTACCCGATCTATTTCATTGTCGTCAATCCCACTCAGATCTAATTCGCCATCTCCCGTATTCTCACCTACAGAAAAGAACATATTTTAATCAGCCACGTGTTTGCTCAAAATCCATCACAACTCAAGTTCCACAGTAATGCAACACTTCAGGACTGTCCTTCAGAGATTTGCATCCTTCCACCTTCATCCAGGAGGCTTAATGTGTTGCTGAGTATTTTCAGCATGGAGGTACATGCGCACACAAATTCACCACACTGAATTAATTTAAAATTCAGGAATCAGCACAGTCTTCTTCAGTGCTAAAAATCTTCAAGAGACTTCCAGTCATCTTTTTTCCCCCCATTTTAATTTACAGCTACAAATGTTCAGCAGGAAACTGGGGAAACCGTTTTAAAAGATGGCCATTTTTCTTTCAACATAACAAGAATTTCTCTGTCAGAGCCCATAGGTCAGTAATTTGTCCGTAAATTATGACTTAGAAAATATCTTCTGTTTTCAGGGAAGCAGCACTGACCAGTGAATAACACATCGTGCCGACAGTCTTTCTTCTCCACTTTCTGTAATTACAATTTCACTGTAATTTCGCTAGTTTGGTAGATATTAAGACTTCTTCTGAAAACAAATTTTTAAAATATTCTGTCCATTAAAAAGCATAACAGCACAGAACTGAGGCCTAATTTGGGACTGGCACAGTGTACAGCAGCAAAACCTGATTTTCCACATCATATTAAAGTACTGTAATAATACGCTATTAATGTATCCAGGTAGAGAAGAAAACAAATTATTCAACAAAGACTTATGCTGGGGAATGAAGCAATCTTCTTGGTCATCTGCATTACATCTAATAAAGATCAAACAAGAGATGACCTAACCACTTCACTTGCAGAAAAAAAAGGTAAACAAATTAAGTTTCAACAAACTGCAATAACAAATTAAAACCAAAATGGTGCAGAGCATTTTGCATCTTCACAATTCCCACTCCCCAGTACTGGTGATGTTGTTTTCCCACAAACCAAGGTCTTTGAATGGTTTGATTCCCCACCCTGGTGCTCCTGCACAGCTATGGACTGGTGGAGGGGGATGGCAGCAGCAGTTCTTTGATCCAACAGCAGCTTATGGCAACCAAATGGTAAAACAAGCAAAGGCTGGAATTACAAGCATTCCCAGAAGATGCAAACGATGCTCGGCTTGGCAAAACCCAGGAGTTTAAACCAGTTGCCTGAAGTGCATAAAATCATAGGGCTGTGAATCCAACCAAAACACCTGGTTAGGGATAGAGGCTGAGCTTCCTGAGGTGGTGCAAAGGGGCTGGATGCTCAACTCAACAGACATTGACTGGTATCAGACACCGAGCACTCACAAATGCCTTTTCAAAATCCACCTTAAACAACCAACAGAAAGTTTTAAACTTTCCACACCCAGTCATAAGCAAAATGGGGTTTACCTCCAAAAAAATGCCATGTCACAAGGAACAGCATAGAATCACAGAATGATAAAATCATAGCACGGTTTGAGTTGGAAGGGACCTTAAAGACCATCTTGTTCCAAACCCTTGCCATGGGCAGGGACACCTTTCACCAGACCAGGCTGCTCAAAGCCCCATCCAGCCTGGCCTCGAACACTTGCAGAGATGGGGCATCCACAGCTCCTTCGGGCAACTTGTTCCAGTGTCTCACTACCCTCAAAGTAAAGAATTTCTTTCTAATATCCAATGTCAAACCTCTATCATTTTAAAGCCATGCCCCATTGTCCTGCCACTCCAGGCCCTTTGTAAAAAGTCCCCCTCCAGCTCTCTTGTAGCCCCTTTAGGTATTGAAAGGCCGCATTTAGCTCACCTGAAGCCTTCTCTTCTCCAGGCTGAACAATCTCAATTCTCTCAGCTTTTTATCACAGGAAAGGTGCTCCAGCCCTGCATAACACTATCCTTTGATTTTTTTTCCTGAGATTGTCTCATAAATGCAATACCAACCTTACCAATTCAGATAATGTAGTGCTAATATGACCAAAAAGGCCTTAAGGAACATTTTTCATTGCTCTTACATTTAGAAATTAATTGCACGTCAGTCCCAGGCACCAGATATACTTTACAACCTTTTTCCCCAAAAATACCTTAAAACGGTAAAAGATTTTATAATAATTATATAATTGATCAGTACATATGCTTTTCTTCTGGCCTGATCTCTATATAGTGCAGTAAGAGCAGACCTTTCTGCAGCAGTGCCAGCAGCTCCTCATGCAGTCACCCCACTACCGGCCAGGCTGGGATGCAACCACAGGACATGGCCAAGCACTCCGTGGCTGAAGGACAGAGAGGAAAAGCAAGGTGACAAAATACATCCCTGTGGTTTGCCACCTTTTAATATAATTCACTGGAATTTTTTTAGAAAAGCATAATCATGCAAAGTGTGGAGAGGAGTCACCCATGGGAGTGCAGGGTATTCTGGAAAATAGCACTGCACATCTCTCCTGCCGGAGCTGAGATCCCGATTTTCAGTTTGGTTTACCTGCACAAATACAGGATTTATTTTTCTTCCATATTCACTGCAGCAGGTAAACTAAGCTGTCCACACTCTCTGCACAGGCTTGGAAATTGGGACAAAGAAAAAGGGAGCCAACCTTGAAAATTATTATTAAGTTCTGAAAATCATAGGTTAGAAAACCAAAATTTGGAAGTGGTGACAGAACTACTCAACTCACTGCTCAACTTCACATAAAATTGATCCCATATTATTTGTTACAAAAACTGCCAAAGCATCTTATATATCCCACTGAAATCAAGCTGCCACTGCTTTTCATCATTATACACCTTGCTCTTCCTATACCCTGCTATATTTTTGGATCAGAGGTTTAAAATTTAATATGTCACAGTACAGTAGGTGTCTGTTCCCTTACACAGCCCTAACATGCCAGACTGAAAATGATGTAATTTCAGGCACCATGAACAATTTCACTTGTCATTTCAAATATAACTTGTTACTGAATTAGGTGCCAGTTTTTCTCATTGCATCAATTAGTAACAGGGATGGAAAACTCATTCCCAACTGGTAAATTGCAGAGAAGAATCCAGAAGTTATATGTAATAAACATTTCTTAGGCCCCATAACAGCAGTGGAGGGAGTAATTGCAGGATATCCCTCTGCCTGCAAGTTGTCCTTTTTCCTGCCAAAGAGATAGGCATTCATTAAATGTTTTTTTCAGAAGAGAAGGTGCCTTCAAATCCCTACTTTAATGCTTTAACTGAGAAAAAAAAGTTGTTTTGTTACAGAACGCCAATTCAAAACAGAACACGTCCATTTTGATATGAAAATTTCCATGGCAATCGTTTCCAACAGGAGTAGACCCTACCTGCCACAAATATCCCTCTGCTTGATGCTATAGCAGCTCACTGCAGGCATGGAAACTAAACCCCTTGCTTTTTTATATACCAGAAAAATCTTCCCAGCTGCTAAACTTCTCAAAACAATTTCTAAATGATCATTTTCTCTTTTAATAAAAGGGTCGAAATGAAATGTTCGACGAAATGAAAACACAGATGTGGCCAACATCTGGTCCAGCCTCTTAAAAGCTTATTTAAAAGCAGCAGCATCACGTGGCACAGCTCTGAGACATCGTGGATTTCTTCTGTTAAGGAAAACAACCACTTCACTGCAGGGCACAGGCAAAAAATAAGTTGGGCATTAAAAACAACAACACTCCCACCCTCCCCTACAAATCCAGCTGTTAAATGGAGGGATCATGAGGAAGAGTGCAAAGCAAGACAGCGAGGACCAGCATACTCCATCATCACCTAACATCTCTGTAGCAAGTGGAGGAGGATGGGCACTTCTAGAGCTTTCCATCAAGCTACTGAATCAGCTACATTCATAACACTTAAAACCATCAATCACCCCAGTCAGCTCCCCAAATATTCAAAAATAAACTCCCCCCCCCAAGCCCTCTCTTTACAGCCTTTTAATGTCTTTCCAAGCGACTCCAGTAGACGCGAGGGCTACAATCAGACACTGGGGATTAGGTTGGTAAACCTGTAGGATTATTTACTGTTCTTGTCATTACTAAATGCACACTAAACCCTCTTTTAACACACCGTCTCCTCCTCTCCCTACCTATGTGCAGCTAGTTAAATGTATACACAGCACACTATTATGGGGATTTATTACAGAAGAATCATTCCAGCCGATATATTTTAAACCCCACATTTTTAAAAACAGCCACATGAAGAATGTGTTTTTCTGTTTCTATTACAGGAGGTAGTACTATTTATTGCTCTGCCCAGATAAGAGGATTTCCTTACAGACAGAAATGGAGGCTGAACACTTCCCAGGAAATCCTCCAGAGCAGATATAATAGAAGGCACTTGTGCTCTGGTTCCATGCAGCAAATATGCCCTTCATCACACCATTTCACAGCCAAAAGAGTTGAAACAAAGAACCCTTCCACCTATTCAGCACAACACCAAATGCTAAGTACTCCCAATATTTAAGGAATACTTTGGGGCTAGAGCACAACAAACCCTGAAAAGAGTTGGGAGATGCTTTTTCAGCTACAAAAATACTTAGGTGAGAAGGGCATCAGAAACAGTGGGATTGATTGCTGCTCTCTGGAGAGGGATTAAACCCAATAGGAGCCACAGAAACCTCCTGCAGATCCTCAGAGGGACCCAATGGAGCAGAAACACTTTAGCAGCCCAAACTGATGAGCAGTGCCTGTGCCACTTTGGAAGCTGCAAGCAGCACAAAGGGAATCATAGAATCAGCCGGGTTGGAAAAGACTTCCAAGATCGTTAAGTCCAACCCTTGATCCAACACTGCCGTGGTTACTAGACTGTGGCACTCAGTGCCACATCCAGTCTCATCTTAAACACCTCCAGGGACGGAGAACCCACCACTTCCCTGGGCAGGCCATTCCAATGCCTGATTACTCTCTCTGTAAAATATTTCTTTCTAATATCCAACCTAAACCTCCCCTGGCACAGCTTAAGACCGTGCCCTCTTGTCTTACTGATAGCTGCCTGGGAGAAGAGACCAACCCCCACCCGGCTACAACCTCCTTTCAGGTAGTTGTAGAGAGTGATGAGGTCTCCCCTGAGCCTCCTCACTTCCAGGCAAAACAACTCCAGCTCCCTCAGCCTCTCCTCACAGGACTTGTGTTCAAGTCCCTTCACCAGCCTTGTTGCTGGGAAGGAAGGCGGTAGCTTAGCATCAAAAAAGGCACTGCGCAACTGTGCCAGAATATAATTGATTAGCTGATCAGAGGGGATACGAACCCATCTGGAAGGGAAGATAACTGATTTACCGAGGGGCGTGAAGAGAACAGTCATTAAAAGTGGGTAACTGGGAGGGGAGCGGCAGCGGCGCCGGGGAGACGAAGTGCTGTAGAGATCGGGCAGGGAAGAGAAATGGATGTGAAAATGCTGCAGCAGCAGCAGCAGCAGTGCAGGATGAAGCATGAGGATCGATGGTGTGTAAATGAACACAACATGCATCAAGGCATAAGCACAGTCCGTGGGGCCGTATGAGCAGGAAACACTGCGAGTTTTATTGATATGGGGCTAGGAGTCTCCCTCCAGAGCAGGCTGGGAGGTTATCTTGGCAGTTTTAAGCTGTTGCCAAACTCACTGCTCCGGATAAGGCACTTCTTTGTGCAATGCCAGCCCTCCCTGCCATGCTCCCATCCCACAGCCATCCCCCATGGCTGCCCAGGGCTCCTGTTCCCCCCGCTCACCTTCAGCAGCATCCTAATGTGCCATCACAGTAAAAGTATTCCACAAAAACAACACGTAAGGACAGGGCAAAATTGATTGCACTTACTGACGAAATAAGGTCAGAAAACACATGACGTGTATGCTCGTATTTAAGCGAAAATGGTTTTTATTTTATTGTACCTGAAGCCACCTTGAAAATTACAGCCTACTCCTTCAAAGTGCCAAATCAACACCAGGATTTAGTCTGATGGTGTGCAGAGCACATGAGGCCACACATACAGCATAAAGATAAATGAAGTCTGTCACTTTATTATTTCCTTCTGCCAAGACAAGGTTAAGGGGTCCTCTCCAGCCAAAGCCAAGTTTCCAGCCTGCTAGTTCCTCAGAGAAAGCAAACACACCACACCATGCAGAGCGAGGCCCCGTCTTCCCAGAAACATTCATTCCTGCTGACGAGGGATGGTGGGAAGCATTGCCGGCCGGCGCCGGACTGCCTGGCAGTGCCAGGGCACACAGCCCTGACTCTGCAAAGTGCCTACTGGCCAGCTCCTCATACTTGGGTTATAAAACATGTAGAGAGACAAAGCCCAAATGGATGCAAATGAAGGGCAGAGAGGAAAAAGGCACGATTTAATGAAAACAAAGAAATTCCACATACTCTACTATTGTGGCTGTGGCTGTGCAAGGTCAGGGATGGCAGGGATGTACAAGCTCATCAGCTATTTCCTCACTCCTGTCTACAGAAAACAGGACCCTCTCACAAAGCAAAGCAAATTAAGAGCTGGGAGCAGTCCCAGCTGGTTTGCACTCACTGCACTGGGCTCATCCCCATTGCTGTAGACAGAAGGAGATTTTCCTGCAAGATCGGGCCTTAACATGGGGCAGAACTACAAACCCATCATTATTAAGTGCCTGAGCCTATTTCCTCCCACTGAGACTCAAGCTCCAGGTGCTACGTGTGTCCTGCAGCAGCTGACTGACACCCGACAGCCCTCCCGCATCAGCCGCTGCCGTACGGCAGTCACAGAACAATTACCCCGTCACAGGAACAGAATTTCAAATTTGTGTGCTTAATGATACATGGGAATGAATTATAAGAAAAGCTTTTCCTGCAGTCAGTCATCTCTCACAAAACTTTTATTAGATACTGAACGTATTTTTTATAAATTAAATTTCCACTTCGGAAAAAATACCCCCAAACCGCCAAACCTGCTGCTTTCCTGAGAGCACATCCATACTGAAACAAATGCTATTGTTTCACCTCACAGCCCACAGAAGATCTAACCTAACCACATCCACATATTTCATATCCAGTTAAATGTTATACCTGTAGACCACTCATCTAACAGACATGGAAACTTGTTAACTTAATGCATCAGAAAAACAGTTAATCTCTCCGTTCTTTCCAGAAATCCTCCCTGCAATATGTATATTTTTAAAGCAGGTAGTATAAAAACAGTCCAGCAATAAAGAAAACCGTTCTGATTCTGAAGAGGTTTTTTTTTAAAAGGTAAGCTCATGGCCATTGAACTACACAGCTATATAAAAAGCCCTTAAGAAAAAAACCCTTTCAACCTCCCAAAATAAATACAGATGAACACTAAGCTTTTGAGTTGAAGAACACCTTGACACTGCCCTGAAAACCAGCAGAAGAAGTTCCTCTTCTGGAATAACGTTTGTGTCCCACAAACACCTTTGGAAAACAATGAAAAAGAGCATGATTTATGCAACGTACTTGATGCAGCTTGTCCTTTTTTGAGCTCACAACCCGGCTGCCATGACTGAGGGGTGAGAGGACAGCTGCTCTGAACAGGATCAAAAAAAGCTATTTTTTACTGACGAAACCAGCAACTATCAATGATCAACTGACCAATACTCACCCAGAAACATACTAACTAACTACTCCAAGTGCCATTTTTCAGCACCAAAGCCCAGAAGTGGTACAAGCTCCCAGGCAGAGACACAAGTCTTCTCCACCTTGTGATTTCTGCATCTGGGAATGCCAAGACTGACCACGGTGCTCCTGCCAAAGGCGTCACACACTCACGTCTCAGCCGTGATCCACATTCATCCCCTCCTGCCTGAGCAGTTATGGACCTAAAACTTTTTAAAATGGAGACTATAAAGACAGACTTCCCCTACTCATTGCTCTTTTCCAGCCGATCACCAATTCCCTGCTGCATTTTCCTCTTTTGCCTTTTATGCTGTTCTTGGCATCTTTTCTCCCCCTTTCCCTTCCCCCACCCTTCGTTCTTTTTGGTGCCTTCTGGCCTGTATTTTCTGCATTTTTTTTAAATCTGTGCAGGGGGATCCAAGAGTAACAGTTTACATAAAGGGAGAGGCCAAGGAGAAGAACTGATCAGCATCTTAATCAGTTCCCGTCTCCAAACCCCACAAGGGCAGAGCGCTGCCGTTATCTCTTGCAGAGGGCGAGGGCTGTCCAACACCCTGGAGAGCCGACAGCAAAAGCAGCCAGGCTCAGATCCCACTCCAGCTCACTTTCCCCATACTGCCAGGCCACTATGTAAAACAGCAAGAGCACTTTACACCCGAGCCAGCAGTAAAGGGAACAGCTGGCTTAATGTTTAAGTGCTGAAGCATCATTTCTGCAGCTCGCCAGTGAAGCAGCCAGGTCTTGCCGTGGGCACTAAATGCTCTGCTGTCTGTCCCTGCAAGCCCAGGGTCTTTGCCTGGCCAGCACTCAGCCACCCCAGCAGGAGGCCATATGTTTTACTGAGAAGTAAATCTATTCCTGTACCCCACACCAACTAAAACACAATGGTGAGCTCTGCACTACAGAGAACTTATAAGCACATCCAAGAATTTTGCTTGCATTATTTTTATCTGTGTTTTTTAAACTGTGAATCCATTTCTGTCCCACCAGGGAAAATTTTTAAATGCATACATTTAAAATCTAGTGGGTGGCATCCCAGGTCATGGCAGGGGATTTGGAACTAGATGATCTTCAAGGTTCCCTTCAAACCCAAACCATTCCATGATTCTGTGACACTATGATATATACATAGACAGTTTTTAAGCTAAAAAGACAGAGGAAAAAAATAAGGAGGCTTGAAATACAACATTTTAAGGCTAATTTGACTGACTGGAACTCAAAAGCAAAGTTAACTTACATTCCTAGGACACCACTGAAAAGTCATGGTTGGCTCAGATGACGGCCCAAAAATTAGAGCAGTTTTCCTTTAGCAGAAGCACAAATGGTTGAACTGTCACAAGGATATGCAAACTAGAGCCCAGTCTAACTCTGACATGTCTCTTGCCTCATCAGAGTTACAACACTTACTCCCATACCCAGCTCCCTACCTGGGGGACAGGCACATGGGCCAGTGCTGGGCATTCAAAGGCCACAGGACTCACTTCCCTGTTAACCTGGCCTGTGTCAGCTCTCCCATTAAAGTAGCAGTCTTTCTCTTCCTTCCAGCACTGTGGCCTGGATCAAAGAGCAGTTCAATGTTAAAAACAGTCTACCAAAGTAACTCACCCAGATGAGCAAGTAAGTGGAATGGGTTGAACTTTCCACTTAAAACTTTCTCATAGTCACCCTTAACACCTCTCAGTAAAGCTGAGCTGACCCCCTTCTCTGAGGTTCAGAGCTGGTCTATGGCAGATCTGGTGACAAGCTCAGCACCAGCCAGCAGAAGCCACCTGAACTATAAAAATGCTTCATCAGACAATTATTAGCATGAAGACAACATCACCATATAGTGTATGAAATTATATACCTGAGCCTTTATTTAGAGAAAAAAAGATCAGTATGTACCCTGGGTATTTACCACACTGTCCAGGTGGGCTGGATGGTGAGAAGCTGTTAACTGAAAGAAAATTACCAGGTAAGAAATTTCTCATTTTGTTACCCAGCTTCTTCCTTCCTTCACTGCTAATGAGAAATAGCAAGTGGGGAATGACAGACATGGGGAGAGAAAAGGGAAGGTAAAAGTTTATTCTTATTATTTGTTATTACTATATTAGAATAACAGGCAAGAGCAGAAAGCTCCCCACTGAAAACAAAGCAGGTAGGTGGGAACCTGACCCAAAAGAAAAGCCTCTGAGATGGACAGGGGCTGGACTCAGAGCAGGTATCAAGCAGGGTTTCACGCCACCAGGTCTATCAGAGGCATGAAGCAGAGAGAGATGACACAGAAGATCCTGACTGGTTTGGTGATCAGGATCTCCAGCTGGGGTTTACAAACCTGGAACTAGGAGATATTTGAATTCTTAAAAGGAGGAAGCTACAGAAATGCAGATCTGTCTTAAGAGCATCAGACCATTATGCAACAGATGTCTGCAGCCAGCACAGACCATGCTTTTAAATAAAAATCATGGAGGTTGAGCAATTTCTTGCTAGATGAAGTGCCATCTTTCTGTCTCTGACCATACCAACGGCTGAGAAACACGTAGGTGGATAAAGCACTTCTCTATCTTGCCCTGAAGCCAAACAGAGCTCTTGCACGAGCCCTGCCCCAGGGACCAAGGCAGCTTTGTGTCCATTCAGGCATATATATGTGATGCATAAAAGGATCTCTGCAATCCAAAGTATAGGCATTGCTTGTGTGGCTCCAGGTGCCAGTGGAGCATGGCAAGCTTCCCTGGTCACCTGGCCAAACTGCAGCACAAGCTGCTGTAGGCAGCACAGGTACCACAGCAAACTCCTGGAGAGGATGTGCGTGGATTCTGTCCTCCACCTCCTCCTCTCCCCTGATGTTTTGGGGACTGCAATGAACCTTCTCCCAGATGCAAGGTAGACAGTGGAGAAGGATTTTAACATTTTGCCTGCAGCACCTCTGAGGCCCCGAAGCCCTGGCATTTGAACAGACTCATCCGTGAGCACAGCACAATTAGCATGTGTACTCCATATGCCTGAGATCCATCATTACAGCACTGGAATGCCCTCTGACACCACAACTCTCCAAAAGAAGAAAGCTGTGGAGAATAATTTGTCTTATGCTCCAGGAATGGTGGAATACAGCACTTCTATGCACAGGAGGGTTAGGTGGAGCTGGAGAAATAACCTTTTCCCAACAAAGCCCTGCAGCACGATTCACCTATAGAGAAGAGAGCCAGTTTCAGAGCCAGCCTTTCAAGCTAATGGCTATCAAAAAGGCCAGCCATCTGCTTGTGCAACCTGTCCTTATGATTAATCTCAACATCTGACTTGTATATAAAGTTTATATACTAACAGGACTATACTTCATATGTCATTTTAGCTAAGTTATGTACTGCTGAGTTTACAGTTTCTCCCCAATCTGCCCGTCTTCTCCAGGTTACAAGCACTCAAAGGACTCTGCTTAAATGTTGATTCGATGCAAAGCAAAATGATGACCTTTGAAAGATTTTAGTAAGTCTTGAAAACCAAGTTAGCATTTCAAGTAGTGCACTGGAAAATATAAGGTCCCACATCCACATGCAATTAACTCTGTATTTAAATACAGAGGCCTCTACTTAACACGGTATTGCAGAGGCAAGAACAAAGTCACAAATCATGGCTCAGTCTCACATACATTGAAAGGATTCATGGCTCTTTCTGCCATGCACCCATTTTATTGTACAGCATATGGCACAGTATCAAAGTTGTTTTTCTTTAATTAACTGAATAACAATGCTTTCCCATGGGCCTTAATCTAGGTTCACCATAACATACTGTATTATGGCACCAGTTCTCAGATACATGACTATGTGTCCCCAGCCCACTGGGAGACAGGGATGTGCATTTCATGTACCAATTCACTTAAACACATTCATCATCACATGTAATACTGATTTCTCTGAAATTGGGAAAGTTTATTTTGAATTAACTAAACCAAAGTTATCTTCTGAAAATAAGGTCTGGATAACTTCTTAGTATTTCATTACAAAATGAAACACAACCCACCAGATCATGATTTAAAATTCAGACTTACTGTCCTTTTTATAGAATAGATGTTTATTTATATTTTATTTCTTTTCTTTTACTTCTTTAGATAAGAACAGATGTATTGCTCTTTACGCTAGTTTTAACTAGGTAAACATTTTCCACAGCACACTTCAGCATCATTAACTGAAGTGAAATAAGCCCAGGATAATGGGTTGATAGAAGAGACTGATGAGGGAAGAGCTTGCAAGGTGCACAGAAGCCCTCTCTCCTGAAGAAGCAAGATTTTGAATCCTACTAGCAAGATAAAGCAGAGAATACTGAAGTCCAGACTCCCATGCAATTCCCTTCACGCCACCAAAACCAACATAAAAATCATTAAACGCTAAAACAAAGCCAAGCAAAGGAACATTACTGTCAGTGAATGCCAACTGAAATGAATGATGTGGGTTGAAAGTGTTTGCTGACGTAGCTACAAACTGCCATGAAGACTTGAGGGCTGGGGCAGCAAACTGGTCTGTGGAACAGCTCCTCATTCCTGCTGAGGAGAACCAGGCACGTGGACACCTCAGCTCTGCCATCGCCCGCAGGGACTGAGGGGATGAAGCTGGAGTTCTGCCACTTCAGGGCCTTTTGGGAGCGGGACCAACTGCACCTCTCCCTCCAAATTGGGCACAACACACCCCAGATAAGGCCAAGTCACTACTTTTCACAGGGGATTTTGGCCTTGATCCAGAAGAGGTTTGCAAGTCGATGAAAGCACCTTATAGCTCAGACATCACTGACAGGCAGCCAGCGTGGCTATGCCAAGATATCCGTGCCCCAGCACCAGCCTGGGGAAATCCAGTGAAGGAGCACCCAGGGGCTGTGCCGGAGGCTGCAGAGGCAGGGATCCCAACATCTGCATCCACAAAAGTTTAATTCTCAAGGGGCTTCTCAGCTGCTACCAAGACATGATTTCATCACTGCGGTGACACTGCAACCAACCAGCTTGGCTGACCAAACTGACTGCGCATCCACCAGCCATAAAAACTTACAGACTACGTTATTCTGCATTTTGCCTGAAAGAAGAGGACAGATTTGAACACTACAAGTCATCTAAATCACAGCCTTAATTGTGCTGGCACTTAAAAAAAAAAAAAGAAAGAAAAAAAAGGAAAGGAAACAAGAACAACAATATCCGGCTGTCGTGTTAATTTTAGACATTACATTTTTCTTCATGTTGTAGTAAAATTAACAGTAGAAATGATGGATGCAGCAAGGAGAATGAGGAAGCTTGCCAAATTTTGAAGAACCAACAATTAATATAATAGCAATTAATACAGAAGAGTAACTAAACGACACTGTAGGGTTCCCTGTGTGTTCTGTCCTAAAAAAAATTGTTAAGCAAAGGAAATAAAACAATAAATAAAACAAAAAAATCAAAAAATAAAACAAAAACTGTTCTTTATTTTTCTTCTAAATTACCAGCATTGCAAATTCATGCTGGTATTTTAAAGTCAGTCTGGGCTCTCCCTAGTTATACATCCTTATTACCATAAACATTCCACAATTGGAAATTACTTTTTGTGACACTTAAAGCCAAAAAGAAAATAGCTATATTGCATCTGCAGAACCAAAAGTAGTAAATTGTAATAAACATTCATCTTTGTCAGTGGCTCTGCAAACCAATCTGTTCGGCACAAAGGTGCCATTTTTACACAGTTGCTTTATTGCTACATAATTATTGATGGATCAGCCAAGTGCTCCCTCAAAGAAGACTGATCTTAAAAACAAGCTTGTTAAAAATTGAAGTGTAAACCCTGGGATAAAAACCAGCAGTTAGGTTTCATCTGATATAAACTTTTAAAGAGGGGAAAAAAATAAATTTGAGGGACCATTTTGAAAAATGCTACGTTTGAGGCAGGCATGAAATAGAAGCAGACAAGAAACTTTAATGTGATAGAAAGAAAGAATTGGGGACATCTGTACTAAGAATAAGCTGTAAATAGCAGGAGGAATTATCAATCTAGTGATGTACCAGCTCTCTGCATTTCAATTGCTTCACAGGCCATACTATAAAAATCGTTTGCAATGAAAGCAACATGAAGCATCCCTAGATTTTATTGCTCCCAGTGATATTCCTGCCCATTTGTGTGTGTACACCACTTGTAGCCTTTCAAGTACAACACTGTTTCATATTACTACCTGTTTAAATTACTTGCCCACAAACATCGTTCGGTGTTCAAAATGCCTCACTATTAAATTTTCTGTTTCAGTCAAAGTACTTCAAGAGTTTCTATCAAGCTTTCAAAGGCAAGGAAGTTTCAAGCAAGCTTTCTGAAAGTTGAGACAAAGCAATAAACTTTAAATTTAAAAGGAGGCTTTTTCAGGAGAGAATTCAGCATACCTTTTTGAACTCCCTCCCCACCTTGTTAAACCAAACTTCTTCATTGCTCCCAGATTTCTAAGTGTTGCATTTCTGGAGCTGAACTTCCAAGCATCAACCTTACTCTCTACAAAAACCCTGCACTATAAAGTGACCTTGGGCAAGAGCATATCTGAAACTGCCCATCCCAGGTCACTGATGGACTGTAAAAGCTTTCCAGCACTGGTACCTCAGCGCAAGTACGAATGACACGCTCAGCCTCCAAAATACACGTTCTTTGCTGCTGCAAAGACATGCTCTGAAGTGCTGCTCCAACCCCAGCCGAACAGGGAAGCTGGTTTCTGCACCCCTGACTCAGCCCTGTGCCCCCTCCAATTGCAGGAGGTACCACCTCTCTCTCAGCTGCCACTGTACCTGCCAAGGCATCATTCCCTAACACACATCCATCGAAATAACCCCATTACTAAAAAAAGCCTGCACGAGCCTGGGACACTTTTGACAGACCCGGGTGAGGGAGGCCGATGGCAGTGGATAAGAGGGGGATGAGCCAGGAAGGCAAGACACTTCTTAACCTCAACCAACAGCATCCACATCACATCCTGACACATCTGCTCCGCCTTAAAACTGGAGGCCAAACCCAAACAGTGCAGTATAAACCCGGGATTTTATCTTTGCTCTTGGGAAAGAACTTGGCACAGGAGCTTCGCCTCAGTCCTGCCGCAGCTGCAGAGCCATGAGACACAATCACAGTGCTCCCACTAAGTGCAAAAAACTCCAGGTTACTTCATGGAAAAGCAAGTTCTCACTGAAGTACATTTTATTTAATGAAAAATACTGCCAGAATAAAATAACTCCACCGGTGACATCATTTCATGTCAATAGGGACATTTCAATACATGACTTCGATGGTATTGTAGATTTGCATTTTTCACCTTTACGAGGAAATTAATAAGGACCATAAAGCATAACTTCCAAAATCGCTGTCCAGTGACCAAAGTCATTTGCCTTGATCCTCTGTTATTGTTAAGGATTTGGTCACAGAGCACTGTTTTAGTTCCTTTCCATCTGTGAGCACGCAGTGGCTTCCCCACCATAACTGAATCAAACATGGCATTTAAGTAGTGAATTGGCTGAAAAATGGTATCCTTCCACCCACTGCACAGCTGTTTACTTCTGGCTTCTGCGTTTAGACCTGCCTCAAGAGCCTTGTTCCTTGCGCTGAATTTCTTTCCAGGTACTACTTAACAGCATTATTTACTCAACCTTATTTCATATTCATTCCCTTATTATTCCTACAACACGGTTGTAGATGTCCAGGTCTTTCATCACAGAAAACAACTTCCACAATCTTAGGTGTACACATACGTTTCAACATGAAAGCTGAGCCTTACCTTAAATGGCTAACTCTAAAAATAAAATACCTTCTGCTTCCTTTTAGCAAAAGTTGGCTGCAGAAACTCCCTCGAGTCAACTCTTTGCAATTTTCCCCTAATTTGCAGCTACCCCTCCCTTGGCAGCCTGCCAGCATCTCCTCCTCTGGCCACTTCGGACACTGGCCCAACACAGCCCACCCAGCCCTAGATAACAGATCACAATTTTTGCTATTAATAGCCAACCCAAAGTTGTTCTTATCTGCCTGTTTCTACAGCTCTGCACCACTGTAATTAATGAACACTGAAAACTCTAACCACAATTTTTTCAGCCCTACTGAATGCATTCTGGTGAGTGCCTATGAAATAAAATTAAATTGAAAAGCTGAAGACTACAGTAGCCTCATGATGACAGGTCACTCTGATTCCAGGTCAAAGCAGACTCTATATTTGGCTGCTTTGATTATAATTGCTTGCAAGATAAAAAATAAATAGCAATTATCTCATTGTCACACAAGAAAAAAGACCTAATAAATGAACCAATCCTAAAGTAACACTGAAAACCAAATTATTTCAAAAGCAATCGAGAGTAGTAAAACTCAGTTTCCAAAATTGTTTTTAATTGCCAACAGTGTCAACATTAATATCCTTCCTCTATTGGGTAATACATCCCTTTCAGTTATGAATGCATTTAGCAAACCAAAAATGTCAAACTACAATTATACAAGGCTAAACTCAGGACTGTTTTCATCACCAGTCCGTAGTGCCACAGCTGAAATCCCTAATTACAAGGGTCATCTACACAAGTCGCAGTCCAGCCTGTGCATCTTGCCTGCTGTGACAGTCCCACGGATTTAAGACCAACAAACAAAAACAGATGAAGTGTGTAGGGGTGTGATGAAGTTAATCCTTAAGAGGATATAGGAATTAGTTTTTCAAACTAAATTCAAAGCTACCGAACAAAAGCAAAACAACACAACTGCTGCACAAAGACATTAAAACCTTGCAGAAACAGCACTCCACTTAAAGGGTTTACTTTGGTGGATTTTCAGTTTCCAGGTACTGCCTTTACCAGCTGAACCTGTATCACAAGAAAACGAAGAACTAAATGGAGGATTATTTTAGCTTTTTCAGACAAACCCACGGGGTAGGGATCCACCACAGCACCCACACATGGATTTATTACCCATCGTGTTAAACCCAAAGTAGCTAAGCCTTGCAAATCTCTCCATGCTGTATTTCCTTCTTCCAAGGGCATGTTTTGTGGCTCCTTGACCTGGGTTAATAAGTCTTTATTCTCAATAACAACTGAGACCGTGGAGACTCCCTGAACTGAACCCAGGCCTGCACTCCTGACATTTCAGATACCGTGATGAATTGCTCAGATAACATCGTCCTCAGCAGTCAGCTTTCTGTGCAATTTTAACATCCTCTCTGTAGCCTCCACACATTTCACTTTCCACAGTTCTCTAAAAAACAATTCCAGTTTTCACTTGAGTTTTTTTGGTGACTTTTCTTCCTTTTTGGCAGAAGGGCAGGGCAGGAATGTTCATTTCTCCTGCAAACTGGCCACCTAACAAAATAACTGTGAGTGTTAATGGGATCCAGTTCTGGCAGGTGCAGAAAAGGATCATATAATTCTCATCCTAGCAGGGAGGTTTTTTAGCCAGGTTTCCTGCGTGCCTGTAGGTGTCTGTGTCATCCCTCCGAACATCACCTCCCCGAATTTTGTTTTAATCCGCAGTCTACAAGGCTGAGTGTGGCAAAATATTGGCACAGGTTGCCCAGAGAGGTGGATGTTCCATCCCTGGAAACATTCAGGGTCAGGGTAGGTGAGGTTCTGATCTAGTTGAAGACGTCCCTGCTCATTGCAGGGTGGTTGAACTAGATAGCCTTTAAAGGTTCCTCCCAACCCAAACTATGATTCTATTTCCACCAAGGTTAAAGAGCAGGACAGTGATCCCTTAGATGGTTACATTTCCACAGATTCCTTAAGAAATGAGCCGCAGAAGGCAGGAGCAACTATAAATGCCCCTGAAAGTATCTCCCACTCAGAGAAGCAGCAGCTTTTCAGATGCTACGGAGTGTAGAGAGAGGAGAAAACCTTGAAAAGAAGCCCCAACAGAGGGAAAACCTTAGACTGGCACCTACAAATGCTGACGCATCTAAGTCAACCACGAAACACAACCATTCCTTAGTATTCGGGGAACAACTGTTTTTGCAACCTATTTAGGTTTGGGAAAAGGACCATTTCTAAATCCCCAGGTGAGCTTCTCCTCGTCTCCCTGTTTGCCCAGGGGAACAGCTGTGCTGGAGCAGGTGACAACAGACATGGACTTGCTCTCAGCACGATGGAAAACAATGCATAAAACCCCGCTGTGGCTGACTGCTTCTCCTTGCTCCACTAAAAAGCAGGATCGACGCCTCAGCACATACATGTCGATTATCAACACACAGAAGGACACACCAGAGCCCCTGTTCCACACGTTCAACTTCTTCCCCCCAGCCACAGGTCTCCAAGCTGGAGACACAGCCCTGCTGCCACCTCCTCCTCCAAAGAGCCCGCAGGCAGCAGTCAGCTGAAGCAGCAAGAGAAAAATGCACCTTTTTGCCTTTTTTTTCCCCTCAAGCAAGGGAGGATGAGGCCTTAAGCGGCTGGTTAAAGAGCAATGTAAGGCTTTTACGCTACTCAAACTGAAAATAAAGCTCATTTTCCACCATTGCTTTTATCAGAGAAATTCAAGACAGAAAAGACACGTTGCCCGCTGCAGTCAGAATGACGCAGGCAAAAAAAAAAAATTCCAACCCTGGAAAAGCTTTCAAGTTTTTAAAACATTTCCTATTCTAGACCAGAACCTTAAGAAGCAAAAAAATAAGAAGGAGGAGACTTTCTCCCCTAAAACAGCTGGGATAACGGGGATAACAGGACAGCCACGGGCTAAGGGCATTCATCACAGGTGACATGGCCAAGTAAGGTTTAAAAGATGGGTATTCTTCACTTGGCTCAGGAACCTGAACCCCACTTTCCAGTACCTTTTGCCAACCCCAGCACCTATTACTCAGGGGCAGTTCTTTTCAATCAACACTTCTGACAAAAAACACACAAATTTTTCTATAAGGAGTGTCCCATATCGATAACCCAGTCCTTTGGAAAGTTCCTAAAATGTCCACAAATGCTATAAAAATGTACTCACATGATTCAGTTTATGCTTTCACTCAAATTTAGCTCCCTGATGGCTCTAACAAACCGCAGGTTCCTCTCCAAAACCCCTCTCTAGATTTGTTTGGAAATCTTTCAGCCAAACTCGATGATTAGTTTTCATCCCTTAACCTTCCTAGTTACTCACGGCATGAATATGGAATGAATTTATAGCATTCCTATCCTTTAATGAAATGCAAAGATCCTGCATGAAAAAACCTGCACTCAGATTTTGGAGGAAGACATGCACACGCAGTACTTGTGTGTGAGTGACATACATAGTCAAGTAAGAAAATCCTGTCATCTGTAATTCATACCCACGTCTTCAGGTATCAAAAAACTTGCACTCAAAGCAGCTGGTGGTCTCATATTACTGCTCTGGCTGCAACAAGCTCTTCACATCTCATTAACGGCGTAATGAAGGCTCAATCCAGGATACAGCCCGTCAAGGCTGCCAAACACAGGCATATGGAGGCCAGAGTAGGAAGATTAGCTTGTACCAAGGTTTTTATTGTTTAGATCTCAAAATCGGGACAGGGCTAGTCCTGCCACAGAAAATATTTTCCAGTGAGCAAACGGAGCACACGGAGACAAGGATCAAACCCTCCAAGTGCTCAGAAGGCACTGCACAAGGAAGGTGGCACTGAGCAAGTCCCGCACACGGCTCATTTCCAGAGGTGGGGCTTAAAACCACCGAAGCAACTGCAGCGTTGAAGCCAGAGGCCAGAAGAAGAGTGAGTGATCAGGATGGGGACATGCATGCTTGTGCTGATCACCAGGTGTCTTTTGAATATGTAACACAATTAGTGCTAAACTCAGGAGCTTTTTTCTCATGTATGCAGCAATTATGATGTAACAGAGCTTTATATTGTTCTCTACTGATTATATCACAGAATCAAAGAATACCAGGTTGGAAGGGACCTTAAGGATCATCTGGTCCAACCTTTCATGGTCTAGACAAGATGGCCCAGCACCCTGTCCAGCCAAATCTGAAAAGTCTCCAAAGTTGGGGAATCCACCACTTCCCTGGGGAGATCAATCAAATGGATGATCTCACTGTGAAAAAATATCCTCCTCTCTCCAATCCAAATCTCCCCGGGAGTAACCTGTACCCATTACCCCTTGTCTTTTCCATGTGACTCTTTGTAAAAGCAGAGTTCCATCCTCTCTGTAGCCACCCTTTAAATACTGGAACATGGCAGTGATATATTCAGACACAATCTGACGAAGAAAGGAGGATGCTGGAAGAAGAAATCAGTACAAACAGGGGTTCAATTCCGAACCACTGATGGAGCAGCAATGGTGACAGCAGTGACCCTGCTGCTCACCATGCCCCAGTCCATGCTGGGATCCCAGACAAGGTGAACAACTCTCCTTGGCACATGCATCCCTCAACAGCCGCTCTCCAGCCACCTTCAGCCTGCAGGCTCTGAGCATCCTTCCACAGCAGCTCAGACCCTGCAGAACGTCACGTTTCTGCAAACTTCCCTGCCTGCAGTGCTGCTGGCAATGGTCGTCTGTTGATGCCAAAACAAAGAAGGAGGTTCAAACACACATCCATTTTCACTTGCTGGGCGAGGGAGCTGAATCTGCTTGTGGAAGGACTGGAGAAGCCCCAAGGCCAGGACAGGGTATGAAGTGGGAGCCAGCAGCTGCAGGGGATGAAATCCAGAACACAAGTAAGACCTGTGAGGATGAGCCCATCCCCACCTCCTATCAGATCATCTTTAGCCACTTTTCAAATCCTCCTTGAGTAAGAAGCTGAACAGGCCCTGTACACAGGGATGACAACTGCCCAATGAATGAACACGGCCTGCATGGGGTCTTTAACACCCACAGAAATCAATGGCAATATCTCCCAACCTCAGCCCGTGCCAGATCATGCTTGCAGCGGTAATGGAGGCATAAATACAAGGAGGAATAAATGAGCAAACTGTTAATTGTGAACCTTTCTCATGTGTTCTTTGTGAAATCAGCAGCGAATGCAGCTCGCTGGGTGCCTAACCAAGCACAGGATGGTACACGCACGGCGATTTCTCACTGCAGAAGCCACTTACTTTCATGAGGACGTGCAGGAGCGTGTTGCCACCCACTTCACATACAGCACTTGAAATTACTGCCTTAAACAACTACATGTGAAATTTGATTCAAAACACAACATAAATCAGGCCTCAAGCACTAGAGGAAGTTATATAAAGTCAGTCTGTAACTTACACCCTGTATTTTGCCTTTATCTCTGTTATTATCAGACCTTCCTCACTTTTCCTTCATGTGGCAAGAAGAGATGAACTGGCAGTGTCCAGCCCAATGTGGGAAGGACAGGGTGACAGCCAGCAAACATCAGAATGACAGAAACACGAAGCAAGATGATAAAGTATTTGAAGTGGTATAAAAGGAACATAAAAGTAAATTGCAGAGGGAACTCTTACACCAAAGAATGTTATTTCTTGGAAATAAACTTCATGATATTTGACTGTGACAGTCTCCTAAAAGAAATGGTGCGCTGTTCTAGGGAACTGCAGCATCAAAAAGTGGTGAGCATGCTGGGATGCTGCACAGCCAGGAAAACAGACCAACTGATGTACCTGATCTCCATCTCTGAAACTGAGTTCTCACCATAAAGCACTTTTATCATGAAGAAGAAAAAAGTAGTTTGCAAAAACTCAAACAGTTTTCAGCTTAAAGTTTCTGCAAATTAATACACTTTGCAGGGAAAAACAGCCAAATGTAGTGTTTATTCTAAGCACTTTACTGCCTCAGACTCATTAACCCGGTACCTTACATGCTGTCTTTGTAATGTAAATTTGCTAAAATACTGTGCTTTCCATAAAACATCCATATAGACAAGCTCACACTGCTCAAATACCAACTGTAAGTGGAGCAAAAATACACTTATTTTTTCTTAATACTTGGGCTCTGCACTAAGTCTTATCTGCATAAGCAGTTTGTGAGAAACCTTCTGCTGTTGCTGCAGCCACTGTAGCACAAAGGTGGAAGATTTCCCAAAGCAGCTGATGCAGGCAATTATAAACTGAATTGCCACATGCCAAAGCCAAATGAAAAGACTTTGTAGGAGGTACCTACAGCAGAGTTTGTCTTGAGGAAGAGAGATCATTACAGAGAGGAGAAGAGGCAACCTGCATTTAAGGAGGACAAACATGGCACATACTGCACCTGTTTGCTGAGCTCCTATTTAAGAGCCACCTGCATCACCATGAGGGTTTGCTGGGCCTCCTCACCACGGAGCACCAGGCAGGCCATTTCCAACCACTGAACTGAATGGACAAAATACACCCATCCAACAACATGTGGAGCCCAGCAGGAGATACCAAATCATCCTGGTAAAGTCTCCTGCCCAACCTGAACCGTGCAGAGGAAGATGACTCGAAGCTGGAGAGGGCTGAGGGAAGGGAAAGGTTCCTGGTTTATGACTTACACAGCTGTGGAGAAGGACCAGAACATCACCTTAAGGGTTCAATGTAGCAACAACACTCTCTATTCTCCAGTGGACTTAGATTTTGGAACATGAACTACCACAGAAAAGCTGTGCCCAGCCGAAATTCACAATATAAATTGCAAATTCAAATACACAGGATAAATGCAGAAAATTTTGTGAGCTTTTCCTCCTCCTTCCACAGGTACCTACTACTTTTGTTTCAAGATGATCTGTAACTGTGCCATCTCAAATTAAACTTTGAGCACCTGCTCTCATTCTGTATTTAGTTTTGAAAAATGCCATTTCTTTTTCATGTTTGAAGAAGGGCCCACCAACCTGCAAGCTGTCTGATTTTTACAACTATACCAGTTGGTCTGAGAGAAGAACATGCTACCTCCAGGTACAAACCCTTCCCAGATTTCCCAGAACTATGAGGCAGAACTCAAAACATCACTGCCTGAGGTGACAGAATCTTCTACACTGGTTTTCGTCGGGGTTCAGAGCAACAATGCACAGGTAACCAATGAGAGGCACCTTAACAAGAGGTTTTCTTTATTCACCATAACATGCCTGCTGCAAGCCAGATATGCTTCCCATCCACTCTGCTAGACCTAGTTCCCAGTCACCCCAAAGACATCAAAGCTTCATTGCTGCTCCTGAATACAGACAACTTCCCAAAAGAAACCAGGTCCTCAGGGGGATGATGTAGACACCACTAGGATGTACCCACACCACACAGACACTGCATGGCAAGGGCTTGGAGACTGGGAACTGCACCCAGCACAACTATCCTGCAGCGCAGGCATAACCAAAGTGAATTGGACTTAACACAAAACTTCTAAATTGTTAAAATAAATAACAGAGTCAGTGGGGAAAAAAAAGGCAACCAAAACCAATCAACAAAGAAACCCACAAATAAAACCCCAAACACCCTTCCCCCAAACCAAGAAAAACCACCCAAAATCCAACAAAGTTTGGGGCAGGATCCACAGTCAAAATGAAACCAAAACAGTAATTTTGGATATGAGCTTCAGAACACGTTAAGAAAACAAGTACTTGTTCAAACACCCGCAGTGATTTCTCAGATGCATTGAAAGAGAATGAACATACTGAAACCTGCTTGGTTTCGAAATTCAGTTCATTTGGCACATCCTCCACTTTTGCAAGAAAACAAACAGCACATACAGACAAGCCATAGCATGAGCAGCCCTGCACTCTCCTGCCCACCTGCCTGAAGCCTGACTCAAAGGAACCTACCTGGCTATGCCAGCTTAGTTTGATCTTTAAACTCAGCCCTCAGCCTGTCCATTAAAATGGTCAATAGCAATGCCAGCTGAGAAACGTCCATCACTGGGAACTCCTTTTTACAGGTCAGTGGGTAGCCAGACAACAACAGCTTCTAGCCATGACTGACCTCTCTTCGACATGAACCGCTGTTTTCCCGGAGAAAGATGAGCCACGAGCCATCCGTTTTCTTAATCATAATTAAAACAAAACCAAAACCACTCAACTGTTTCTATATGATTTTCTTTGTACAAAATACAAACATGCAATCATCCTTCTACGTTTCTGGAGACTGCACACTAACATAATAAGAATCTGAATGCGTTCAGGCAGGGATTACCTTATTACAAGTTGGTGCTGTTGAGCAGAAATCAGCATCAGAACAGTTTGGATAACACAATGTTCTGTTGCATCGACCCCCAAGTAAGCTGACAAAACAGATTTGGATGGGTGTGTCTTATGATGGAAAAATTAACTCTGATAAAGAAAAGAGTAAAATGCCTTTTAGATATGCTCTGTTTTCAGAGTCATTTGGATGCAAAAGGAATGAAAAAAAATGCCATCTCCATAAAGTTCAAGAACACATGCAAAAAAGCAAACAAACCTGCCCAGATGACTGGCTGTTTATAGTCCTGGCTGCTTTAATGGCTCTGGCAAAACTGGCTTCTTTGGTTGATCAGTCCTGTGCCATACAGAGCTGTATGATACAGACAAATCTGGAGGTTTTAAGAAAAATGGAGCAGAACCAGCACAACACACACCAAAGTCCATATCAAAGAAAAAAAGCATACAACCAGTTATTTCCTCTTGCAAACATTTTAAATGTTTGCCATTTGCAAAGGTTTTCAATCAGAGACAGACTGCATCTTGTTTGACTACAGTAAAATGTCTCCTGAGAAAGTCTGCCTTGATCTAAAATTCTCATACTTGGGTTTTAATTTCCAGTCATATTTACAGGGATCTGCTTCCTCCGATTTCCTAATTGAGACTGCATGGCTTGAAATATGCCCATCAGCTATCATATGACTGCAAATCGACTTAACCAAGAGATACACATTCTCAGGCTTCAGAAAATAATGAGGCACTCCAGATTTTCCTGCAGCTTCCAGAGAAGCAGATGTCAACGACCACATCAACCCACATGAACAACCAACACCACTGGTCCCATCCAGCCTCACAGCTGTTTGTACCCCGATGTTACACTGATTCACGGAACTGCTGCCACAGTAACCAACAAGATACATGGAAATTACACAACAAACCCACAAGTGGCTGCATGAGTCCAGTTTCTGCTCCGAGCTGAACTGAACTCCTACTCACCAGGCTCTTGGTCCTTCGTGGATATGCACTCCTTTATGGACTCGGTTATGCCAAGACTAGCGGCAGTGGGGAGTGGGCCGAGCAAGGATTCCAGTGCGGGTGGTCTTACAAGAGTTTCATTTCCATTTCTGCATTCCCCTTCATCATTTTTTTTAACTCTATCCTTCTCATGAAGTTCATCATAAAAGTCCTTGTTTAAGTGATTAGCAGCTGCTTCCAGTTCCTCATCTTCTGCCTCCTCCTCTCCAAGTATGCTAGAGGCATTATCTTCTATAGAATCTGTAGGGGGAAAAAAACCCCAACAGATCATTGCATACCATCTGCTACAGAAGCTAAATAAATAGAGAGGTGCTCACTTACAGAATAAAAAATCTTTAGAGGAAATCTGTAGACAAAATATACAATATTTTAGTTCAACATATGAATACATGGAGTTCCCAGATGCTCTTCAAATTCATTACCTTGACTATTAAAATGCATTTTTGTGACTACAAGCAACATTTAAAATAGAAACATCATCTTAGCAAATTAGGTAAAAGGGCTTTGCGAGAGAAGTCAGCTATTTCCTGGTATAATTACAAATTAAAAATAGCCAGTTAAGCCCTTCCTTATGGGAAGGCGATTGGGGAATTTGGTGACAGAAGGGTCTAGATACTGGTCCACTGCCACCTTCAGTGATGAAAAGAAACATTCTCAGGTGCCAGTGCCAAGCTTATTCTGCACCAGGAAAGAAAAACAACTGAAATCATTAACGAACTGTCACAATGCAGTTGTTTTGAAGACTGAACTATGAACCAAGTATTTGGCACAGAGAACCCCAATGCAACAGAGATCTTGTACTATGCAAGCATATACATGATCACATTTATCACAATAAAGTTCATACACTTCAGACTGCCTGATCTGAACGTGATGCTATTTAAGTAGTCATAAGACTTTATAGACTTACCATCTTTAGTGAAATTTGCAAATGCGCCTTTTGCTTTTGGTCTACTGTTTTCTAATTCAATCTCTATTTCATCTTGGTAGCTCGATATTTCTCCTGTGGAGTTAAAATAAAAATAAAACTCAGCAATCACTGATGTAATTTTGGAGAAATGAGTGATATGTTACGCTAAACACAACTTATACCTTCAAAATCCTCCAGCTTTTTTGATAACGCCTTCTCAAGCTGAAACGAAAACAAACAAAATAAACGTGAAATTACTAAAAAAAGATGCACAATTTTCAACTGTTTGTGAACTGTATATAGAGACAGAGAATGGCAGGGTATTTTAAAGCACTAAGCAGTTTTTGATTCACAACTGAAATTACTTTGTAGTGTCAAACAGGTAAGACAGACAAGTTTCAAAATACTGACCGATTTCAAATGTTATCTCCCCCATCTATATACTTCACAAAGACCCTTCACTCTGGCAAGCTGTAAATAAAAGGCCTCATTCTTCAGCAATCAGACCCTGTCACTGTGCCTGCAGATCTGAGCAAGCACAAGGACAGCACTGAGATTGGAGTGTCCACACCAGACAGAGCACACAGGTGACGGCAGAGTGAAGCTCTGACCTACAGCACCTGGCAGGCTCTTCAGAACATCACTGGCATGCCTATAGACCTTTAAATGATAGCATATTTAGAACAAACAAAAACCCCTAACAAACCAATAACGTAAGAAATTACTATGAAAGCAGTAAAATCTCCTCTAGTGCCAGCTTGAGTTCATCCTTTGTAAAGAAATTAAACCACAAGAGAACTAATCTCTGTGGAACTGGTGGCCTGTGGAACAAGGCAGCTCAGCTGGTGCTCCCACCCAGCCAACCCGATACTAACCAGAGCAGTGACTCTGCACTTCCCTAGCTAAGGCAGCAGACATCAATCCCTCATCAGGGGATGTTTAAAGCTACATTTGAAGCTACATATCTGAAAGAGCAAGTCTCTCTGGAGGAGTGAACAAAAATCATATAGGTGAAAAAATTATATATATATCTCTTTAGTTAATGGCTATCATATGCACTAATGCTCACCCTTCTCTTAGAAACCTCAAAATAAATGTAAGTAAACCTTACCAAAGGCTGGTCAGTTAGGATTTTGTATTAACTGATTAAAAAAGGAATGCACAGAAGGAGGATAGAGGATAAAAATACAGAGAGCATCCGATTCAGAATTCACCTGCTGTATCTTCAATTTTTTTTGACCAGCTGTAAATGAAGGAGGATCACATTCTTCTTCCAAGTCAATCTTCATAAACTCATCTATGGTAAGTTGACTGGTTGGTGTATCTTCAAACTCTGTCAACCTACCAAAGCATACAGCACATGACCAAAACATCTCCAAGAACTCCTTCAAAAGTAACAAAATTCACAAGCTGCCAAGTTACGGAATAAACATGTCATCCTTAGCAACTCTGGCTCAAATACAGACTACATTAAAACTGAAGTGCTACTAATTGTTTCATCTGCTGCAAAGAAAGTATCTTTTCATATCCCAAATTAGGTTTTGATTTATTAGAGTATGTAACACACATTTTTTTTGATGAACAGAAACACTGCAGCTCCTACAGTCAATTAAGTATAGACAAAACTAAGACGAGAAACGGGGCTCATTCCTCCCTTCTCATCGCTTTTGTTATCAATATCAACAACAAAACAGACACCCACAATAAAATATCTGCCATCATAGTTTAGGAGTACGCTCAAAAATATTGCCGATATGTTAGTCTGATTAATTTATGCAAATCAAATGTTGAAGTAAAATCTCTTCAGCAGACTGGAAGAAGGACAAGAAATCATCTTCCCAGGGCACACAGAAGCAGTGGTAAAATAAAGGAATCATCTGCATGTCACATAGATGGAATAGATGAATGCACACAGACAATAATAAACTTTGTATTTATTTAAGGTTTGCATTTATAAGTTTCTACCTAAGTGAGAAATAGGACTAGCTCCATGGGGAATTGCCATGAAAGCAGCTGAATCTTTCAAAGGAATTTGATCTTAAATAAGACCGCATGGTCATAATTTCATCCACAAATTACAGCATTTTATACAGGTGGAGAATTTTATACAGGAGAATGAGCACATCCATTTCACAGACGGGAGAAAGTGAGACAAAAGGTTAAATACAAAGCCAGGTCAGGAAACGTCTGGCAGAATGCTTCTCTGATAGAAAATGCCCTTTTAATAATATCAACATTTTCCATGGGAAAACGGCAATGATGGGTCTGCAGCTGCTTCGTTGGAATATTCCCATCTTCCACAGGAAGCTAGGCTGACAACAGCTTCCATCTGCAAAGCTAGGAAACTAAAAATGGTGATTCAGTGCTCTCAGCACAGGACCTTTCGGCATTTCTCTCCCTCTGAAGGCAATTGTGGTTCTCTCCTCTACCTCTTATTGCAATTAAAGTCCTTCCAAAAAGGAATTTTCTCTAACACAGAAATTCAGTTTCTAAGCAATGCCAGGGTCAAAGTCAACAGCACAGGCCCACACTTTCCCCCTATATTCTCAACAGTATCTGTATATCTTCTTTTATGAACTGAGGAAGAAGACAAGACAGCCCATACAGAGGGGCACAGGCATGCTGCCACTGCAGGACACTTTGCCTGGAAGTATTGCACTTCCGGAGCAGAGGCCACAGGCAACATCTCATGCCATGAAATGCTCAGAGAGGGCCAGGCACCTCTATGTAACTCCAACAGCAAGCAGCACGCTGAGCCCATGCAAGGCTATGTCAGCCAGATTAGTGCTGCTGAGGAGAAGAAAGCCTCTGAAAACTAGACTTGCTCTTGGAGTTCAGGCATCTCCACAAAGCCCCAAATTAGCCATGTACTTGAGAGTGACTGACAGCCCAAAACCTTCCCTCAGAGTACCAGGGACCAGCCCCCTCCTCCTCTCTTTCAGATCAAATTGGAAAGGAGAGGAGGATGCTGTTGGCAGCAGCAGCACCCAGCTTTTAATTAAAAGACTAGAAATCTTTCTCAGCATTAATGGGCTTCCAGCATGCATTACCCACCTTTCAGGAGGGAGCCTCATCTATCAGGCTAGAGGGAAAGCCTGGCTAGGGCACTCTTATTATTATTTTAATTCAGGATTCACTTAATGCCAAACCCATGTATCATTTGAGGAATATGGATCTTCCCAGTCACCATCATTAAAGAACAGTCGTCCATCTCTCCACAAATGAATCATGCACTCACAGGTAGTCCCGCTTCGGCAAGACTTTTCCTCCCAACCAGCCTCACCTCGTTAAAATATTATCCTCCTCCCACTGTTAAAAGCCAACATGCACTTTGGCAAAGACACACAGTTTGTTTATCCCACGCTTGCTCTGAGTCTGAGGTGAGCTGCCAGAGCCCCAACAAAGCACCACCTCTGCACATGCCAAGCAGACAAGAAAACACCCTGAGCAAAACCAGTTGCTCATAAAGCCAGAAGGTGAGATGACCATGTCGGGGTGTCAGCATTTAACCCTGTGCATGTCTGCTTGGGACACCTCAGGCTCTGTCTGTCCCTCTCCTGTCCATGGTGTCGTGACTCATGCCACGTACCCTGCACCTGTCAGATGTCAGCCCTCCACTGGGGCAGCTGGCACGAGCTCCAGCTTGAGCGTCAGCTTCCACCCTGAGCCAGAACAGCAGGACAGGTCTCTTCCAAGACCTTCAGTGCATCTGCACTAGGACAGGGCAGAGCTGTGTCATCTTTGCCACCAAGGAGCTCAAACCTACAGCACAGCACAGTGCAACCATCCGACTTGGCCTCCAGCATCCCGTCCCATGCCCGTGCCCTCCTTTTCCTCAGTCCTGATCCAAGACAAACGGGGAAGAGCCGACCACCCGGTGGGAAGGGCTGCCAGCACGACAGTGTAGGTACACGCCAGTGGCAAGACCAAATTTAGAGAAGCACGTTATTTCTTCCCTTCTCTCTGGTGTTATCCATAAGTCTCCAGCCTTCCTTCCCAAATGAAGAACCACCCCTGACGGTCAGGATCCCAACTTGAGCATCATCACCCTGGGAGAGCGAGCTGTACAATCAACATTTTCTCTTTTAACTTTATATAAATAAATACCTGCGCTTGCCAACCACTTGCCTGCCTCAACATTTTATATTGGCTGATATCCTGTCTACACATTTTTAAACGTTTCTTTAATTTTACCCACTGTTTGGACACATCCCACCAAGGCAACAAACCAATGCTGCAGCAGTCTGCACTGCATGAAACAAGACAACATAGGTTTGGCAGTTAATCATAACAACAACCTTAATCATAAACACAATAATTTCGGGGGCGAGGGAGTGCCCTCATGAAAACAAAAAAATAGCTACGGGCTATTTTTTTAAGTCCCACATAAAAATACTATCCAAGTTCATTTTCACTTTTGTTAACCTGAAAAAAACCTAATAAGAGCTGCCACTTGAAGTTATGCACAGACGGAGGAAAATAAACAGATATACAAATTAAGATATTATTTCCTTGGCACAAATTCAAAAGGGTTCTAAAAACTGAAATTTGGCAGACAAGTATTTTCTATTTATAGTCAAAGCAGAAGCAGCCACTACAGCTCAGGCTAAGATTTAACTTCCAGCATAAACTGTCCTCTTACAGTTTCTCACAGCAAACTCTTTCAAGCAAATTCCTTTGGGAGAAAAATTTTTCCAGAGCTTGGTGTCATCTGCCTCCACCCCAACCCTTTTTTACAAAGCAAAGTTTCCATAGTTGTTGTTTCATCCATTTACGAACAAAACCACACCTCGGCTTCTGATAAAGCACTTTTGTGTACAAACCAGTAAACCAATTCTGTTCACACTTAATTTAACTCCCAATAAGGGAAAATGGGTCAATCATTTTGAAGTTACAAGCAATGTTTCCTTTCACTTTGTTTTGTTTCAGGGATACCATCCAGTGGAGACTCCTGAATCCAGTCTACAGCAATGGAAAAACAGACTCCTGTGTGCAGCTCAGTGCTCGGTTTTAATGTTTAATTGAAATTCTGCAGCAGTGGGGTGTGACCAAGCTCTCAAAAGAACAAAGACTTTTGGAGCCCAACTCACAAATGCCTCAGGAGCCCAAGTTCAAAGTCCAAGAGGGACCTCTAAGCAGAGGACATTTAGGAAAAGCCACAGTGTCCTCCTACAGACACACAATCAGCATCGAGCTCTAGGAAGCAGGCAGCATGAGCAGAGGTATCTTGTGCTGGGTCTCCATACAGAGGGCCAAACAAATTACAGCTTCAAAGACAATTGGTTTTTTGAAGACATAACATGAGGTTTAGCCTGAGAAGTCAGCCTCTAAGTTACCTGTTGTGAGGTGTCTTTTTAAAAGTACTTAAGGATGGGATAGAAAAATATTAAGCTGAATATTGCCACGCTGTCAGCAGAAATACATGAAAAAAATTACTGCAAGATAAGCTGGTGGTGGTAATTATATTCCCCTGAGTTTCCCCAAATTAACAATATAATTAAAACCATAAGTAATAACTTACATGATATCTACATAATCTTAACTGTCACATCAATTACAAATATTCCAGTAATAGATCAGCTGATTTGATATCTCAATTCCAAACTCTGGAAAACTAAGGGATTTCCTTTTGTGTCTTAGTGAAATAAGAGAATATTGCAGCGTATCCCCACTGTTTTAACTTAACACTCGCGAGTGCTGCTTGCCATCCCAAACCTGGGCACTCACTCACAGGAGAGAAGCTCAGAATTCACACTGATGTGGCAAAACATCACTTTTTTATATTACAAATCTAACAGTCTGTTGCATCAGCCTTCTCCCCCCATTTTTTACAAAGCCATATAATGTTTACACATGAACTATTTATGGAAATATGTAAACACATGCCCTAAAAGTGATACTATAATATAGAACACGTATCAGAAATAGTTATTAAATGCTTCCTACATGGCAGAACAAAAAGTTTTCCAGTAGCCATCAGTAAGTAAATAAACAGAAGAGTAATCTCCTCATATATACATATTGTTGTTATACATACATATATATATATGTTGTACATATATACAATTTTACATATACATGCAGCAATATAAAAGTTTTAAGCCTGTAGGAATGAGTATCTCATTACTAAAGATGAGGACAGAATCAGAGGTGATCCAGTTGCTGTGGTTTTACAACTTATCACCTGAGCTGTGCTAAATTTGTCTATGTTCCCAGCCCAATCCAAACATTAAGAGAAATATTGTCACATTTAAACAACTTCCAACATTAATACACACCACCTCTTTTTACAATGGGCTGAGAGCACACACACAAAGTCATTTATTGCCAATTAAGAGGTGACTGATAATTTATGGCGCTCATTTGGTGGCAACCCTCTGATCCTTCTCTATGTATTAATGAATGGGTACCTCTGAAGATTTACTGTACTATATAAAAGCACCCTTTAGAATTAGTTTCTGTTACTTGCTCACACCAAAACAGAGACTTAAAACTGTCACAAATTCATTATCCTAACTTTTAAAGCCCAATTCTACAAATGCTTACACATGTGATTAACTTGTGTTAACACCTGTGCTCACTGTCAGCCTCTGGATAATCCCACCGTCAGATCTCCCTGGCCATCCCAGAACTCTGTCAGTCTAAAACACCTGGAACTTTTTGTTCGGTGTTTTCCCCCCTGATTCAAGTGTTCACACCATGCTAAGGAAACAAAATGCTTTAGCATTCCTTAATATTTTGTTTCATGAGCATGGTTTCTCTGCTGTGGTCTGTCAAAAGCACTCTATGATCTCCTGGAAAAGAAAAACAGTGCTGCTTAATTTCTTAACAGCAGCT
This sequence comes from Platyrinchus mystaceus, assembly GCA_035041135.1. Taxonomy (NCBI): domain Eukaryota; kingdom Metazoa; phylum Chordata; class Aves; order Passeriformes; family Tyrannidae; genus Platyrinchus; species Platyrinchus mystaceus. The sequence continues at coordinate 57,074,742 of JAWWLV010000179.1, forward strand.
CAGATGAGGAAAACTGTTTACAAGATCTAAGCCTGAGTTAGAGTGAATAAGTTAATGACTGTTTCAAAAGTGTCACCAATAATTTTGAAATTACATTTTTAAAGATTATGTACTAAAACATATTAGGAATCTAATTAAAGTATTAACTTACTAACTATATAGAAGCTGGACTTATAAAAAGGAACATTACCTGTGAAATTGGATTCCTCAGAAATAAAACCTTTTTTCATTAAACCAGACAATCCAACTTACAAATTGCTAGTATGCAATACTAGCCCACGTGGATCAAGTTGTGTTTTACTCACCATACTAGAGAGGTTTCTAGAAATCATCTGTAAAGCCACTTGAAATGCTTTAACTGGAGATATAAGATATTTCTCAGTTTAGCTTATCGCAGCAGTGGTCAGTGAAGGAGATCAGAGCAGACACCACCACGAGCTCCTTTACATGAAATAACTTTCCTGATTTTCTAAATGCTTCTCTCCCCATCAGATTTCAACCAAGAGGCCTTACACAGCTCTGACATACTGAGCATCCTCTGCCCTTCAATGCTTGAATGCCTTGGGTAACCAGCTCTCACTGATTCACCAGATACCTTTCACAGAACCTTAGCTTGGCTGTACGTGGATCACAGCCCAACACCGACTTCTTCACACCTTTCCCTTCAGTCCGGGCCTCGACAGGACTTTGGCACTTTCAAAAACACAACCTCTCAGCCACCTCACAGCTACCCATCTCCCTGTTACCTTCTCTTCCCATCCTGACTCCAGACTCACATCCTCCTTGCTTTGCCTGCTCTCACAGACATCTGCCCGGCTTGAGACTGGGCGCTCGGACACGAGGTTTACGTCAGCTACATATTACAGAAATGAGAAAAAAATAAGAAAAGCTGCAGGCAATACATTTATCTCTATGTAGGAATCTTTAATTTTACCAGAAAATTACCAATGCAGTCATTGAAAGAGCTGTAGCTGGATCCCCAGGATATGAGCAAAGGACCTCATTTATGAAAGTCCCCGCAGCTTCTGCAATTGGTATATGGAGTTCCTTTGTAACAAGTCTAGTCCTCCTTCCCCAAAAACGCTATTTTGTTGTGAGAAAAAAACATCAACCTCAAAAATGAGCCCTTTAAACCCATTCCGGCCTTTCATTCCAATTTCTACTAAATGAAGCTTTAATTCTTCTGAAGTTCATCATAAATAGGTTTTTTAGCAGATAGTACTTTACGGAACTGAAAAGGAGTATTTTTTATGCAAAAAGCAGTTCAATTTAAAGATAAAGTGTGTAAGCCAGAGAAGCTGAATGCAAATGTTAACAAAGATAGGATTTTTTTTTTTTATTTCTACTGAAGAAGTGCCTAAGATCTTCAAACAGGCATAAGGGCCACACAGTATTAGATAATGCACAATGGACAAATATCACAAGAATTATTCTCACTACAGATAAGACAGAATTCAGAACACAGAGAAAGCATGCAAGGGGTGAATAAAAAGATGAAGGGGCAGAGTATTTAAAGGTTAAAAAGGCAGTAGCGAAGACAGGTGCATTGAACATAGGCACAAATGTGAGGATTGAACTAAATAAAAGGGTTGGGTTTATTAAAAGTTAATTTCTCCTACCTCCACAGATGATTACAGAGAAAATAACAATTTGACTAATTAGTTAATATTTGTACAGTACTTTGAATATATAAAGTGATATATAAGTTAATATAATTTCAATTAGACTGGAAATGAGATAGAATTATCAGTGCATTTATTAATATTTAATAAGTTCACTTTCAACAACAGCAACAAGCTTTACATTTTAATTGTGTGCTTCAAAACATAAACCTAGAAGGCCCTGAGAAGTGACTACAAAGTTTTTGCACCAATCCTACCAAAAATTCACACATATTACAAATAAACATGCACTGTTTTTTAACCAAACAGATGGTTAAATTAAGAGGTCTTGATTGGAAGACAAGTGACAGCACCCGTAAGTCATGCTTTGTCGCTTTTTTCCTTCCAAAACACATTCTCCTTATGTCATTAATTTTTATGACCTGAAGACACATCACATTTTTGTGAACCTCCTCCTAAGAGCTACTCCTCCAGCACCCAGCAGTGAAAGAGGAGGCAGCCTACAGGCACGTGGGCTTGATGCTCTCCAGCTGATAATGATCAACAGGGTGAACTAATCCAGCCCCACTAACTGCACTGCCCAGGATCAGAAAGCCCTTCTGAGGGAAGGGTTGCCACCCCTTGCTGTGGGTCTTCCCAAAACAGAAACCCAATCAGGGCTTTACTAAAGAGCATCCTCAGCCAAGCCACTGACCCACACAGAACCACACAGCCCTGTCCCCCCAGGGCTCCTGAGCTGCCTCCACAAGGCAGGAGGAAAAGGCACATCATGTGGGGCCACCCTTTCCCTTGCAGATTTCTGCCATGGAAGTCCATCAGCACTGAAAGCAAACCCAGCTTCCAATGCTCTGAGCCATGTAGGTAACTGGGAACTAAATTACACCACACAGCAGAACCTGCAGTCTGAAAGTGTCAGTGTTCTCTGTCCTCCTGTTTGGTTTCACTTCCAGAGCTGTCAGGGCAAAGCCATCAGCAGTGAGCTGATGAGATGATCCAACACTGTCCATTAATGAGCATTCACCCAGCTACACCCAACACTTTCACAACATGCAAAGCAGAAGCAGCTCTTTACCAACCAGAGTAACTATACCAATAATTAAAAGGAAATAAAGCTGTACATCAAACTGAGAAGTAAAGGAATTTTTAAGAACACAAACAAGTTCTCATTCATTTTGACAATGATGGCATTTTGAGACGATTTCTTGAAAGAAGAGAAAAAAAACTAGAGTGCAGAAAGAGTTATTCAAAGGTATTTTTCTTATTTGCCTTCTTTAAATACTATATAACATGCTCTTATTTGAAAAACATCAATCAAATTTATAGATTCGTGATAAATAGTTGTAATTATAGCTGCCTGAAAATAATTCAGCTGTCACGTTTACCCTGTCAAAGTAAATAACGCTGTCATTTTAGTTGATGTGTGTGACTTGAGTAAACATTTCAAAGCATGAATTTTGAAGTAAGATTTTCTTGCTCGAAACAATTGCTGAAATTAATTTTCCTTCCAACTCTAATTTATTATGCTTATTTTCTTACTAAGAACAAACTCTTTAACTCTTTAACCAAAGCCCCTTGGAGTAGATTGTGGTGCATAACTTAATACAAAATGCATAATTAAAACACATGACCTGTTGGCCAGAGAAAAAAAAGTGGTATTTGTACTGCTCCATCCTTATAGTAGTACCCAGAAGCATTTAAAACACTTCAAATTTATCCCTATGCCACCCACGCATGGAAGGGAAATAGCATCACTCCTGTTCCACTAATGAAGGTCTGGGGCAAAAATTTTTCCAATAATCAAGAATTGAATATTATTATGTATTAGGCTCAGCTGGATGTGTTAAAGATGATCTCAGCGAGGTGGAGAGAAAGAGGAAGCTTTCTAAAGACAGACCTTGGTGGAACAAACATCAGTAAATACTGGTGATAGAAAAATTTCCAACTTGGGGCAACAGAAATCATGGTTCTACACAGCAGTGTCATTTTTTTACTCAACCTGTGGGAAAAGAATATGCTATAACTTTTCAAAAGTAAAATGAGGGAAACTGGGTGTCTACTTATACCATTAAAATATGGAAAATACTACTAGATCTTAAAAAAAATAAACATGCAAAAGGTACTTCAAAAATTCCCACTTTCAGAGGATCCTTCACTGATCATTAGACTCACTGTGCTATCTTCCATATATTACCAGTGCAACACTACCAAAAATGAACATATCAGCAAAATGTTTTGAAAAGTTCAATAATAGCTAAACTACAAGACTTTTCATCATTGGATTCTGGATTAATGAAAAAAAAAATCTCACAGTAGACTGTCAGCTTTGAGAATCAATAAATTATTTTTTCTGAGGACATGACAACAGCGTTAGCATTTCTGACACAGCATTTTTTTGCCTTCAACTCCTCACTTCTTAAATAGACACAGTGCTCCTTACCTTCTCAAGCATTTGAGGCCTTACATAAGAGGCAAGTGGTGAGTACTTTAAAATCACCATCTAAAACACATTGCACTTATTTTATTTGTGACACTCCTGAACAGAACCTGTTTTTCTCTAGTATACATTCATTTTGGACTACACCTCCGTTCAGTACTGTAAATGAAAGATAAAAACAATAAAACTGCACTGACCTTTTCCTTAATGTAGATTCACACACTTTGACCACCCTGATAACCTCTTTAACAGTCCGTCGGAAATCATGCATTCTTGCTGCCACCAGCAGAGCTGGAGAATGAGCAGGGAAAGTCAGTATCAAAAAGAGAAAAATTTACTGGACAAAAGCAGAAAACAGTGGGATAACTATACCCTCTCTTCGTTCCTCCTTCAGCTAAAGAGCTGTAAATGCTTATGTTCAGCTGTGTCCTTGAATACTTGACCTTACAAACTTTGCTTTCTACCCAATAAAATTAGGCCGATTTCAAATTGCACCCTCAAAAATTCTATGCTTAAACATTTGGGAAACCATGGTCAGCTACAGCACAAGAACAGTTCACTGATCACGTTATTTTCAAAGTGATCATCTTTTTAGCAGAATTTACTGAATTTCGCCCTGAACAAAAAGACCTTCAGAGAAACACTGAATCAGCTTAAGCTGGTCTCCTCACTGCTGTCACCACTACCACTGTCTTGCTGGTGCCCAAGTGCCCTCCTGCAAGACCCTCTATACAGATAACTAGTGCTGGCTGCGGTTTCATTGTGTGTTGATTCAAAGCACCAGCTCCATTTTGAAGCATCACCCCCACCCATCGTGCAGTGGCTCAGTGTGCAGAGCAGTTTTAAGCAGGCCAAAGTGCTTCCTTACAGAGGAAACTAAACCAGAGCTCCATTGCTGGTATATGTTTAAAGTGCTCCTCGTGGGAGCATCAGGGGCTAAACTAACAACTGGTCCTTCAAACAACATGTGGCACAGACATTTAGACCAGGGAACCAAACTAAACCCAGTCCACAGTCCAACACGAGAACTACATATTGCATGGATGGATGGAGGGGTTCAGCACCACCTACTTCAATCTACTGATCCATGTCTGTTCAATCAAATTACTTGCTCATGTGGATATAGTCCCAGTAGTGAATCAAAGAGCAGGCTGCTCTCCCATGCAGTCTAGACTGAAATTTTTAGCAATGTGCAATAAGCAAGTACTATTAACAAAAAGGGGCTAGAAATGTCAAGACAATTGCATAGTCCTGGCTTCCCAAAGGTTTGAGCTCTATTTCTCATTCGAGCATAGACATGTAAGATCTTTAAAATAAAATAAAGTACATACATGATCTCTGTGACTATCAACACCCTTTGTTACTCTGACCTCACTAGCTACTACCTTTTAACCTGGCCCTCCCAAACTGGTAGGTTTTCTGCAAGCATCATGACAGCAATGGATCTTGGAAAAAGATGAAGAAAGGGAGAAAAATAATTTCACAAAACAGGTCAAAGAGGGCATTTCTTGCATAAGACTCTATGTAAAGGCACAAATCAAAGTGCTTGCACTAATGGTGTCGTTTTAGCTGACAGAAAAACCTTTCAGCAGCTAGAGCCTGCAGAGTGGGGGCAGAAAAAGCACCAGAAAGGAGCTTAAAAAAAATCCAAACTGTAAGTTACAAAGGATCTGAGCAAGTACTGTAGAAACAAGGGCAAAATGAAGCTTGAGTTCCAGATACTGTTTCGATGAATACCTATATAATCTGTAGATGCCTGACAGCACAAAACTCAGAGAGCACAGATATCACCAAGGAAATGAGAAAGTCCTCATCTGTTCCAGGCTTTCCCATCCACCCTGCTGCAGGGGAAGTGATACACCCAGCCTATGCCCTACCTGCCCCGCAGAGCCCGGACGGACGGCGCCCGGTGTGCATCCAGTCCCGCTTCATCCTCTGCAGCAGCCTGAGAGCCGTCATGGACACCTCGTGGTTCTTATCCCCAAACTCCAGCATGTGTGCAAAACGGGGAATATATAAACATGGATCTGCAACAGAAAGGAACAACATTATTTCTAATCCTACGTTTGATTTAGGAAACACAGTGCCCAGGCAGAGCTGCGAGGCTGCTGTGCTTGGCTTGCTCCACCTCTCAGCAAATAGACTGAGCTGCTGGGTCAGATCCTCTGACCACTAAGCTTTAGAAGCACCTTTTTAGTTAAGCTAAAACAAAATATTTTCTTGCTTGGTAGACAAAAAAACCTTTAAAGCATTGCACAAACATTTTCCTATATGTTTTTAAGTGTCCAAGGCTGCACATGCTAACTCCAACATATGAGCAGTGTTACTGGTATCAGTGAAATCATACCCAAAGTAAAGCATTTGCAAAAGCTTTTGCAGAATGAGAACATGACTTAGACCCCAAACTTTTAATATCTTCTGCAAAGTAACAAGATAATTTGCATGTCCCATCTCAAACCTAACTATAAACTAAGCTTCAAAAAAAAATTCGTTTGCTTAAAACCCTCAGTCCCTAAGAAAAATCAACCTTCAAAGTTAATTCCAGCTCCTTCTTAGACTCATATTCCAACAATACAAAACAGTCTTTATTACAGACAATAAGGCAGACTCTCCATCAGTATAAATTGCTGGAACACAATTAACATCAACAGTGCTACGACAATTTACAGCAGCCACAGATCTGCCTCCAGATGTATAAACTTATTTCAAGCATCAGTGTTACCAGCTTCAAACTAACCAAAATATGTCAGTACGCATTGTGCTTTGCCTAAACCAATTTATAATTTATCAAACAATCTTGTAAAAGCTACACTTAACACATGTTTACTCTTACTTGAGATATCAATTTCTCATTTCCTGCCAGCCTTTTATCACTTGACCGAAAATCCATGATGTACGGTAAATTGTTAACTATTAGTCTCAACTCAATTTCCTCAGCTGATCCCCTATGTGGGCACTTAAACTGCTAAAGATGAAAATTCAGCTTGAAACACTGGAAAAATCTTAGGGATTTACAACTAATCAAAGCACCAAGTTCTAACAATGAAGCCCTGTTGCTATCCATAATTACCAAGATCACACTGTAGGAGATGACGCCTGTCAGCCTCACAGAGGCATTTAAATGAAAGCACTTATCAAGCAAGAACTTTCAACTATGTCTTTCTCAAAACTGAAGGAACTCCAGAGTGCAGTCACCTTCTAAAGATGGCCCTAAAAATCAAAGGTTTAGAATAGAATAACCAATCCCCATGATTCCAAGGAGAGTTGTTCTGTACTTTCAAGTATGATTTTATAAAGCTGTACTCAACAGAAATTACCAATTCCAAATTCAACAACAAAAAACACCCTTTCAGAAGACATAACCTGGGGTTCAACAGGCATTTAAACTTTGCTCTTCACGCTGCAGGAACATGTGTGATGTTATAAAGCAATGCCTGGTTTGCTTTTTCATTTCTTCTTATCCAGAGAGGGCTCAACTTCAGCTGCTATGGTCTCCAGAGCAGAGTGGAGAGCAAGGAGCAACTGAGCTCTCTCTTTGGAGCTGAGTTTCAGGAGCATTTACACAACTGCTGTTTGTAGCTGTTGAGATATTTCTGCTGGCATTCATGCCCCCAGGTCATTTGACAAAACATTGCACATCGTTAATTTAAATTCTGAAGCTACCAAACACTCAGAAAATGAATATGCGGGTGAGTTTTAAATAGCAAGCCTTAAAAAGGCAAAAAAAAGTAAGACTGCAAATATATAAATTCGAGGCAGGGCCTAGGTTTGCATAAACACATCCTGCATGGATGCCAACATTTGAAGAAAATAAATAATTTTAGAAGCTGTAAAACCCAAACACTTTGCTTTCTTCCAGAAGTACCAAACCAGCACCACTGCAGCGAGGGTGCCTTGCTCCCAGGAGGGTCCCCTTTGGCTTTGGGAGACCCCTGGGGCTGACACCCTTCTACACAGGTGAACAAGTTCAAGTCGGGCAAACACGCTGTTGCTTTTCCTCTAAGAGGGTGTTGGGGGGCGTGAAGCCGATCACAAGAAAAATGTCTATTTCTTGTTTTAAGAAAGGAGCGTGTGTTTTTCTGAAGACTTTCCTTCTCTCCTGATCCCACTCCTGACTTGAAACCCGGGACTTTTCAAAGAACCTTGATGTCACATTAATAGGGATGCAGAAGAGCATCTCGGGCACTGTTTAGAAGTGTTCCCCACCAAAACAGGTAACTGGGAGCGCAGCGGCAACCGAGCCCCGCTGCTGGACTCTCTCAGTAAACGGGCACGGTGTGGGATTAAGTCCTCGCCGAACGACAGCCCGTGGGACAGGAGGGAGGTCCAGGCCAGGAGGGCGCACATAGCCGGGGCACGGCGGCTGCGGGAAAGAGGGGAGGACACCCCCGCAGCCTCCCCCGGCTTCAGTAACCCCTGTGCGGCCGTGTCCCCCGCGCCCGCAGCCGGCCCGGGCGGCGGCCCCGGCGGGGCAGCGCTGCTCCCCCGCCCGGCGGAGAGCGGTGCGGCGGCGCCCCCGCCCGGGCCGCCCGGGAACGGCGCTGCGCACCCGGGGCCGCCCGCTCCGCCCCGCCGCGCTGCCCCGCGTCCCTCCGCGTCTGCCCCGCTCCGGCCGGACCGCGGGCACCGGTGCCGTGCCCAGGGACCGACCCAACAGACGCGGGATCACCGCGGGGCTCCCTCCCGCAGAGCTCCGGGCGCTGCGCACGTAGGCGCGGGAGGCGGTGCCGGGCGGGGGGCGGCTCTTCCTCGCCGCGCCCCCGCGCTCGCCATTGGCGCGGGTGGCCGTGACGCGCGGCGCGGCCGCTGCCTCTTAGTGCGGGAGGCGGAGGCAGGGCCCGGCAGAGCCGAGCCGCGCCGAGCCGAGCTGAGCCCGGCCGCACAGCGCCGCATCCCGCCGCATCCCACCGCGAGGGGAGCGCCAGGGGCAGCGCCTCGTCCCGCCCGCCGCGCAGGAGCCGGGGCCGCCCCCGCGGGCAGCAGCGCCCCCGGCGCGGGCGGGAGGAGCGCGGAGGAGCAGCAGCGGCCGCGGGGAGCGGAGGAAAGTTGGTGCGAGCCGGCGGCGGGGCCGCCCGGGAGCGGGACTGCAGGGGAGCCGCCGCCTCGGCTCGGCCCGGCCGCCGCGGATGTGCCCCCGGCGGGCCGGCAAGGACGGAGCGGAGCGCTGGCGGCGGGGATCGGGCGGCTGGCTGCGCTTCACCCTCGCCGGGCTGCTGCACTCGGAGGATTTGTGGATTGACTTTCGCTCCTGACCCACCGCCTCGGCCGGATTCCTGGGGTTTTGTTGCTGGATTTTGTTGTTTTTTTTTTTTTTTCTCCATTTTTGATTTTTTTAATTTTTCTGTCCGCTTTCATCGGGGAAGGAACTGCCTGCCGGCCCCGCTCGGGTTCCCCGCTGCAGTCGTGGCAGTGCCGTGGAGGCTGGGACCCCCCCGCAAGCCAAGGTGAGCGCTGGCACCGATCCGACACAGCATCACCCCTTTTCTCTCGGAAAGGTGCGTCGGGCCGGTAACCAAAGAGCGCGCACACACTCCAAAAAAACCAAAGGCCACCCTGCATCTAGAAGCGTTCAAAATATCCTGATAGTGGGACTCGCATTTGGGATCTGTTAGTTCTCTTGCTCATGCCACTGCCCCCTGGTTGCCTCAATGGCAGGATCATGAAGTGTTTGACTTTTTTTCTTCTGCTTCCAGAGACCTTAAAGAAGTCCAAAAAGAGTGTGAGGTCAAACGGCAAGGTGCCAGGATGCTATGAGATAGTGCCCCTGTCCCTGAAGAAGAAGATGGCTGCAGAACTTTACCCTGCCAGCACCAACACTAACATTGCAAACAGCAACGCCGCCGCCGCCGCCACCGCTGCCAACAGCAAGAAGAACGCCCTGCAGCTCCAGCAGAGCGCCCAGCCGCCCCCGCCGCCCCAGCTCCAAAACCTCAACAACAACAACTTGGAGAGCGCCAACTGGCAATCCTTCCATCCCACGCTGCGGGAGAGGTAAGGGCCAGGCCCGCCGGACCCTCCCCGGGCGGGCGGGAGAGAGAGAGAGGCGCCCGCCCTGTGCACCTGCGCCCCGGCCGGGCGAGAGGGCAGGGATGGGCTGGAGCCGGCGGGAGGCTGGGGCACCGGGCGAGGGGCAGCCCGCGGCTAACGGGGCTTCTCCCCCCTCCCCTGCTTGCAGGAACGCGCTGATGTTCAATAACGAACTCATGGCTGACGTTCACTTCATCGTGGGCCCGCCAGGGGCATCCAAGAAAGTTCCTGCCCATAAGGTTTGTGCAGATAATTTTTTGGCTTTTTAATGCTGCTGTGCAGGTCTCCTTTTACCCCTACTTTTACAACTAGGTTGCACTTTTTTTTTTCTAAATTACAGCTCTTGTCTAATCCCAAGTAATTCACATACACTGCAATTAAAGGGAACAGTCTAAGGCAGTGTTCTGCCTCCACTGCAGCTTGTAACTTTCCCTAAATGCAGCTCTTAGCAAAGCCAGCACGCTCAGCTGTTCCTGATCCATGTTACTGAGGCTTCTCTCTCTTTATTTTCCAGTATGTTTTGGCAGTTGGTAGCTCTGTCTTCTACGCTATGTTTTATGGCGATCTCGCAGAGGTCAAATCTGAAATCCATATACCAGATGTGGAACCTGCAGCCTTTCTAATCCTATTAAAGTAAGTGGCCTCTACAAGTCTACTAATTACATGGACAAAATCAAAGTAGCTTATAAAATATACATCTCCTAATTGGCATTGTGCAATATGCACTTATTGCTGTTTACTTAATGTGCTGACAAATACTGAATGTCAGATTCACTGCCAGCAAAGACGACTATAGATTATTTTCATGGCCTACTTCTTTTTTGTCCCTAAGAAACTATTTTTTTTTCCCCTGTCTAGATACATGTATAGTGATGAAATAGACCTGGAAGCTGACACAGTTCTGGCTACGCTGTATGCTGCCAAGAAGTACATCGTGCCGGCCCTAGCAAAGGCTTGCGTCAATTTTTTGGAGACCAGCTTAGAAGCGAAGAACGCTTGTGTCCTGCTGTCTCAGAGCAGGCTCTTCGAGGAGCCAGAGCTGACGCAGCGCTGCTGGGAAGTGATTGATGCTCAGGCAGAAATGGCACTGAAGTCAGAGGGCTTCTGTGAGATAGATCAACAAACACTAGAGATCATTGTAACCCGGGAGGCACTCAACACCAAGGAAGTGGTAGTTTTTGAGGCTGTTCTCAACTGGGCAGAGGCTGAATGCAAAAGGCAAGGGCTGCCCGTTACGCCACGCAACAAGAGGAATGTATTAGGGAAAGCTTTGTACTTGGTGCGGATTCCAACCATGACTTTGGAAGAGTTTGCCAATGGAGCTGCCCAGTCCGACATCCTCACCCTTGAGGAAACTCACAACATATTCCTGTGGTACACAGCCGCAAACAAACCCAAATTAGAGTTCCCACTGACAAAGAGAAAAGGACTCGTGCCTCAGCGATGCCATCGGTTCCAGTCGTCTGCGTATCGCAGCAATCAGTGGAGGTACCGAGGGCGATGTGACAGTATTCAGTTTGCCGTAGACAAACGGATATTTATAGCAGGACTGGGATTGTATGGGTCGAGCTGTGGCAAAGCTGAGTACAGCGTCAAAATCGAACTGAAGCGCTTAGGCGTTGTCCTTGCTCAAAATCTGACAAAGTTTACCTCTGACGGCTCCAGCAACACCTTCTCTGTGTGGTTTGAACACCCTGTGCAGGTTGAGCAAGACACGTTTTACAATGTAAGTGCTATTCTTGATGGTAACGAACTCAGTTACTTTGGACAAGAGGGAATGACTGAAGTGCAATGCGGGAAAGTGACGTTCCAGTTCCAGTGCTCCTCGGACAGTACTAATGGAACCGGAGTACAAGGAGGACAAATACCTGAGCTCATTTTCTATGCATGATGCATTTCACCTTGATTGTATTCCAGTGCTGCAATGATGCACATTAAGGGATTTTTCAGTTTTACTATGAACTCTGCAGCAGTACAGAATGTTGCGCTACTTACCTATCTGCTACATCAGGCTATACAAATAAGTGAAGGAATGCTCTTGAATTTAATCTTATTTTATTTATTCATAAGCTATTTGACTTAATTATTAAGACTGCAACAAGCAGAAAAATGTTAAATTTTGCACGTACTGTGCATTTATTTTGTATATAGATAACTAACTTGCTGACTTAAACAGAATGTTCTAAACTAGAGCAGTTTACGAATCTGTGAAATATAAAACATTTTTACTTGCCCTAAATCCTGTGTACTTGATCATTGCTGATCTTATGGCTCGTGTATGTTAATTCATGTACAGTTAACAGGGGTGATGACATTACGGTTTGGTCCTTATGTGCATTTACACATGGCAAATATGAAGGGTCCCTTGCCTGGTAACTTAAAACTATCCATCAGCAGCCTTTATTTCCCTTCACAAAAAAGGGAGCTGACATTTATGGAAGCTCGGGGTTTTTTGTGTGTTGCCCAAGCTGAAGACAGACAAACCATCAGTATAATCGAAGTTGATCAAAATCATCCTGTGGTTATATTTGAAAGCTTCTAATACCCCTTCACACACATCATCTGCATTAACCTCCAGCCTGCCCAGCAAACAGCAACACTGCCACTTGCACCTGTCAAACTGTACCCCATTTGAAAGGCCAGAGTCAAGACATACAGATGAAGCTTAATTCAGTGACAGGCTCCATCCCAGATTTAGCCCAGAGCTGTAATACTGGCAGCTACCATCTAAATTTACATCCCATCCTTACAGTATTTAGCAGCAGACATTAGAGAAATACTTGCAAAATGGCCTTTAGGTTCACTCAAGATTGCTACTTAGAAATAAGCCACCTTAAACAAAAGCTATCGGATCTTTCCCCCCTTCTATGTAGTCTCATGCACTATCAGCAGTTATTTTATCCTAGTATCCTTAACTTTTCTCAGAGAGTGATAAAAGCAGATGTTTTTTCTCAAGTGTCTGACAATCATTACAGATGAGCCAATTAGAAATACCTACTGGTTTCTGTAAATCTCTCTTCTTGTAATGACCTTGTAAAGAATACTCAAACAGAAGTCTAAACCAGTATTTTTTCCATGTACAAGTACCTCTACATCTAACATTTCTTGTTTGCCTTTTCCTAATCTGCATTAATTTTCACCTTGAAATTCTGCCTGTTCTCTAAAAAAAGTAATGAAAAATAAGAAGGGAACTGAATTATTGAAAACAAGAACTTTCTACCAGACAAAGCCAGCACACCAGGATGGCCAACAGCTGCACAGGTGATGCTCAGCACGAGCTGCTGGTTGTCTTGCTGCAAAGGCAGCAGTTCAATGCCAGCTGAGTACAGCTGAAGGGGGAGGGGGGGGGGTGTTGTTCTTCAACACAGACATCTGATTCTCTCAGCACAGATTAAAGAGAGTGGGAGTAAGAGTGGGTAAAGATACACGAAGATAATTCCTGAACAGAGGTGGATAAGAGTCACAAGACCTCACTGTAAATGCACTCTTTTAACTGGAGTTGGCACAAATTCCCTTGGCTTAAAAGCCACAGCCTAGACAATAGCTTTTTTAGCCTTTTGACAGGTTAAAACCCACCCTTCTATCACAGTTATGATTTCAGTGTTGACTTATTAAAGTTATTTACATGTTTGGAAAAAGTTGCTCCTCTTTTTCCATCAAGCCACTTGTATTTCAGGCATGGAACACCTCACCTACAGGTGATGGACAGATAGTAAATTTGGCAAATGTTTATCAAATGTTGCATCTGTGGAAGTGAAGCGTGACGGGCCTGTGCAAGCTTGCAGACACACACAAATTTGTTACACATCAGCCCATTGTCTTAGGATGGCCTAAACTACTCTCAGAAAAAGCAACAAAATTACTTGCAAAAGAAAATAGCATCTAGTTCCAAAAAAGCTCTTACATAAAGCCTGTTCTCTTACATAAAGGAGAACAGGCTCTTACAGTCAGCAATGCTCCTCTGCCTGGACTGATTCCAGCTTCATTTTAAAGTTACTACTTGGATATTTAGCACACAGTACTGTATATATATATATACACACACATATACATACATATTTTTGTCAAGTAATCATGCAAAAAACACAAATAGTCAAAAGTCAACTCATAAAAAAAATACCTATGGCTGGAGCATTTATGCAGAGTTCTCTGGCCAACAGAAGGAAAGTTTTTCCCAGCACATAGACATTCACCTATTAAAAGACAAAAAAAAAAATTATTTAAATCTTAAACCACAAATGTTTGTAATAGAACGTTTATATGGAAATAAGAAAACCCCAATTTTTGAAATCTTAACCTGCTTTAAAAAAATTCAATTGAAGTAATACAAGTGATATTCATAGGTACAGGATAATACTTGGTGCTTGTCAAAATCTGCACAAATTAGCATTGTAAATCAAAGCATACATTTATATTGAAAAAAATATAAAAAGTTGCTCATCATGTTCATCAGTGGGTTCAGTGCTGCTCTGTAGTATAGTTTTTCAGTTGTCACCTAAAATCATAAGGCATTAAGTAGACTTCAATATAATATCAGTATATATAAAGTGTCATTCATCTTGTAATGTTACAAAACCTGAGCAAATACTCACAAGTCAGTGCAAATTTCAACTCTGCAGGATCATCTGTAGTGGGATAATTAAGTATTGCACAAGCACACGCCAAACTTTTCCACCAAATCAAGGAGTGGTGCTACATGCCCCAAGGGCTATTTGTCATCTCTTACTGTTTGGACATTGCCCCAGATCACATTAAAAACATTAAGAATATAAAAAAAAGAATAAAAAAAATAGATTGAGAAAAGCTTTAAACCACACTAGTCCTGCTCAGGCTCCAGGGACTGTCCTCTCCTCTCCTTCACTGCTGCACCCAAGAGGATGTAAACCGAGGGGAGGAGTTACTCTTCATACTCTGATTTGCAATTTACAGCAGAGGCAACTATATTTGTATTTTACAAATCTGAGGAAGCTTTCTTTCTCTATCTTCAGATGTGTTTTGTGGTCAGCAAGAAAGGCAGGATATACTCCAGTTCCCTATCAGTCCCAAACATTCCCACAGAGCTCCGTGAACACCTTGCTGCCCCAAGGCATATGTAAAGGTCAAGGTTGGTATAAAAAAATCCATCCTCCTACACTCCCAACAAATAGGTTTGGTGGGGTTTTTATTTAAGGATAGTATATACTCCATGGCTTTTATGCAACAGAACTGCCCCTCTCTTCCCTATGCCTGGATATTAGAGGTGTTTACTAAGCAGTCAATTACCCAACTGAATTGCTGAATATGGGGCAAGCCTATGGAACTAAAAAACTGTTACTAAGTATAATCTCTTTGAGTTTCATCAAAGAGCTTTGCCAACACTAGTTTAAAAGCAGGCTTTGCTCCCAAGTGTATATATGCTTCTACCAAGCTAGCAAAAATAAATATATATATTTAAACAACACCAAAAATAAAACCCCAAACAACTGATACATTTTCACCTAGCACTTCAAAATGTTTATGTGAAAAAGTTCTTGACATGTATTTTTCCCGAAGTTAAAAAAAAAAAAATTTAGAAATGAGAACTTCAAAGAAATCCTCAGAATGATCACGTGCCCTGGAAGTGACTGTGCAATCAAGTATACACAATATGATGGTAATTCATTCCATATTTAGCGAAAAGTGGTGAAGACCAGCCTAGAACTTTACTGTCCTTTTTTTGCTGAAAATAGCAGACAACATAGAAGCACCATTCTATGGGAAAGAAGTGAATAAAATATAACCTCTGAATAAGAAGTATATTTTCTAGGAAGCAAGCCATCAAGTTTTATACAAAAAAAATAAGCCCCTACTGAATCTGGCAATTCATACTGGAGTCTGAGAGTGTGTGACTTTCCATCAGCCACAGAGACAGAACAGATATGGCTACAGCAAAGTATCTGCAGTGTTTCAGTTGGCTTTAGACTGACTGCAAGCTCAAAATGGCTTGTTTTGACCTTTTGTCTAAAAAAATATTAACATAAAGAATGAGGGTTTGGCTGTAGTTTCAGCCTTCTAAGCTGGCCGACCAAGTCACTATAAATCTTAAACCTCATCACTTAGATCCTGTTCTGCAAGGACGATTTCACCGCACAAATCAATAAAGTTCCTTCAGTGGAGCCAAGTAGATATGATGTTTCCATTAGAGGCTTCACAAACTCATCTAGTTCTTTCATTTTAGTCTCAACCCCAAAACTCAAAATGAGTATTTATCCTTCTAATCTTTTTGCTTGTCACGACCTCCAAACACCTGATGTTTGCCCCCATCAAACCACGTTACTCTCTAAGAAACTTCTCCCAAGCGAACTTTCCATAAATGCAATAACAAAGAACAAATAAATATGAAGAGGCATAAAGAAGCAGGGGTGTTTTTTTTTTAAGTGAAGTTCCAACGATCAAAGTGGGTGCCAATTTAAATCTAAAGCAAAGACAAATGCATAATAAATGTGCTCAACGACTATATATCTTTCTCTCCTTGGCCTAAGAGCCTCCTGATCCAGAGTCTATGTGAGAAGTAATACTCTGAATCTAACCTGCTTTTCCACTTCACTCACATCATCAGTGTTTTATGACCGACTTCAAGGTGTAGTCAGTGTATTTGCACAAAATAATAAATTCAAATAGAAATGGTACATCAGGGAATTTCTTTCTTTTGATCACAAGCACGTTTCTTTGTAGTTTCTGGTTACTACCAATTTAGAAAGAAAGCAAAATGTACAGTGGACTACATGCTCTGTATTGTCTTCCTCATGAAGCTCACACATTTCTAATGCTAGGGTAAAATTGCAAAAAGAATGAAGAATATTTAATTGCTTTCATTTTTCCTGGCAAATCAGTAGAAAAAAAAAAAAGAACTTAAAGCCCTCTCAAACAATATGCTTCTCAACTTTAAAAATGGACCAGATATTGACAGGTTCTGGGGCATTTCTCGAAAATGAAAAATTAAAGATGCCATAAGGCTCACCCACAAATCTGTAATGCCAATGATCTGCTGAAACATGGTATTTAAGAACTTCTGGGTTTACTGGAAGACTGCCCTTTCTCTAAAATTTGATGCCACTATCACTAATTTCAATATTACTCACACGCACACACAGATCCTGCGACAGAGGAGATATGATATACAATAGGCATGTAGAGAGGGCCTTTCTTTACTTCTCATCATTTGTATGGTTTTTTGCACTCCATTAAGCTTAGAAAATTAAAAGAATTAATTTAGAGGCCTACTTTAATTTCTAGTTCTTTCTTCATTAAGAACTTCTTATAAAAATTCATATACTCCAATCCATCAAAAGCTTAATGCTCCAAATTTAGAATCATATGACATTTGCATTTATAAAACCTAATTTTATATGAGTTCTTAGAATGGTGAATAAACAAAAATGCCCTTCTAAAATGATGTCTCCAGCTTAAACTTAAATTGGTGCAGCTTTAAAGCTTATCACATCAATTTCAGCCTCTTTTCCCCCTTAATTTAAAAGGATCATACTGAAAAACAGTATTTCCCCAAACTCTCTCCAATCAAAACTGTCAAAGTGAAACAATTGATTTATGCACTTTCATAAGACTTTGCTCTTTTTCTGCAAATTTTCATCAGATATTAGAATTTCCTAAACTTGATGCAATCACTAGGTTTAAGCATCAACACCTCATACAACAGAGGGGTGTCAACCTCTGTCAAAGGGGACACATATAGACCTGTCACTGAGTTGTTTTTGCTTAAAAAAACAAGTAGATTCTTCAGTAGGAAGACATTTTTCAGACAAAAAGTATGTGTTCACCAAGGCACTGCAAAAACCTGTTTTTACAGGAGACCTTAAGGTTTGCTAAGATGTTGTCCTTTACCAATAGTTAATTTCTGCTCTCATTATCAAGCACATTATGTTAATTAAAAGGAGCATTTAGGGAAGGAATGGCTTCCAATTATTCAGTTACATCTTCACAACAAGATCCTTCTACTTGTTATGCTCTTTGTCCTTCACAGTATTTTTTGGAGACAGTCTTTTCATTTCGCATCTGTCAGTCATCAGACAGATTTCAAAGGGACACTTCCAGAGGGACTCTTGTCCTTTCCTGATTTCCTCTTGCTTTCACATCATGTCTGATCTTTTCACAAATACCGACATACTTTCACTTCTAGAAATAACAACAAATACCTCGTTTCCATTAACACAGGAATTTATCAGCCTAACACCTTCCAGAATTTTAAACTCTCTTTGGGAAAGAGGGAATCTCATTCATACCATTACCATGTTAACTTCTGGGCAGTGGCAAAAAGTAAAGCTGCCACCACTGAACAAAAGGAGTTTTTGCTTGACCATAAGTTCCATAAATTCATAAATCAATAACCCTTTTGCTATAAGCAATTTCCAAAAGGGCTTTCCAAGACCATAGTGTGGGATTCTGGAAAAAGTATTACAAATGGTGACAGTGGTTAAGATATTCTGTCTTTTAGAAAGACAAAGACCGGGCAGTTGGAACACAGTGAGAATTCACACTGTGAAACATCCATGGCTGCTTGCCTAAATAATTAAGCAAGCATGAAAAGCAAATGAGTTTTTAAGGAGAGTGTCTGTTGCTGGGGAAAGAGGCACCTGTGGTTATTTGATTCATTATTAACATTTCTAGTGTAGTAATGCCTGAAGGTCCCAACCAGGTTGTTTAAATTAACTCAATCAACATGGCAATTTGCATAGGAGCAATAAAGGCAAATGCAGTCAACATGTTAATAACTTTAAATGAACAAAGAGTATTAAAAACTGAAGCAAATGAGTACAGTCTTTAAAAGAATACTCTGTTTTACCTTTCTTCGTACCATAAACTGAAAATTCCTATTTTTTGGATCCATATTGCAATCAGAACAGTCAAAAGGCAACACATAAAACTACAAACATTCACCAAACCCAGCTGGTCAGGCTGTCGTTCAAAAGAGACACAAATCAAAATTAAGCAGCTTCTTCTCATACTGTGCTTTAAAGAGCTGCCTTCAGTCTGGGCACTCCAAAGGGAGAGTCTCCTTTTGCTCATCACATACATGGCAGTCCTAGAGTTCTTCCTCCAACACCACAGATAAGCCATTATCATACTATCTATGCAAGAAAGTCAAAGAGTAATGATTTCCAACAAGCATAGAGGAAGCAGGGAGGCCAATGCTGCCTGTAGATGAAATAAATGAAAACAAGTGTCCAAAAGTAGCTCTCAATAAAAATCCTTCTGGACAAGAAAGTACTGTTACTTGACTAGAAAAATTGAAGACAAAGAAATAGAGGTGAGAGTTGTGCTTTGAAGAGGAAGAGAGACCAAAGGAAGACTAGACCAAGCAAGTACTAGTTACTGATTTTCACATCTTTTGCACCCTCTTCCCTTACCTAGAGCCACAGTGTAGTTCAGGTTGGAATGGATCTCAGCAGGTATCCAGCCCAACCTCCTCCTCCAAGCAGGATCAAGCCACAGGGACAGACCAGGTTGCTCTGGATCTTGGGAACCTTCATGGATAAAGACTTCAAAACTGCTCCGAGCAACCTGTTTCCCCACTTAGCTGTCCTCATGGTGAAAAAACTTCTTTATATCAGGTAAAAAAATCTCACTTTGATTAATTATGTCTGTTGCTGATAATTCTCCTGCTGCACCCTCCTATAAAGAGCCTGGCTCTTCAGGCCCCCAGAAATTATATTCTACTAGGCTGAAACTGGAGATCAAAGCATTGCCAACACCTCTCCCCAAAGTCTTTTATGACCACATTGCAAAGACCACGACACTGGAACAACAGACTGAAAAAGAAACGTTTGTTTCTGAGGATGCAAAAGGCAGCGTTTCACCACACCACAGTAAAACTTCAGCCAAATAATTCTCCAGGTGCAAGGAATGGGATGATCTGAAACACAGGAACAAACCTAAATTGTTCAGAACTTGGCCAAGGCTAGACAAGCTTCACAGCTCTCCTAAACAAGCCAGGCCTGTCGCTCAGATTGGACTAACAAAAAAGCAAACAAAAGGCCTGATTACAGACCTCTCTAAGGACTATATTTGCAAGTAAAATGTAGTATCTGAAAATATAAGCAAGTACTTTCCCTGTCAGAGACTGATGACTGATCATCCTTCCAACTCAATCAACAAGCAGCAGGACTGCTCAGCACAAGGAAATGGTCTGGACATTTTCAGTTCATTTCAGATAATGCTTTAAAGTCCAAATGTATCAGAGGCATACTGGATCTGACAACACTTCCAAGAGGAGATTTCCAAGACATAGGATATATTCACCTGAAGATAAAACAGGAGAAAAAAGTACCAAAAAATTGCCTTTCCAATTTAAAAAAAAAAGAAAAGAGGCATTTTGGCTTTTCCCAAGAGGACAGCAATGTTGAAACTCCAAAAACTATTATTAAATGCAGGAGTTCTTCAGTGGAACAAGACAAACTCCCATATACCAGTCATCAGCATAAAAGGAAAACCTGGACCAGTACGACATACTTTGTACAGATGAGGCTGAACAAGTTAAATATTTTGGAAAGATAATACCATTGCCACTACTACTACTGCTCACAACTTTTCATCCTTAATGACATTCACATCCCACATTCAGGATGGGAGAGCTGTCCTTGAAAAAAAGAGGCACTTCAAGGTCAAACAGTAAACCCTAATGAACTAATTGTAATAAACTAATTCTTTTTTAGGCACATAATCTGTGGGCAAAGGCTGATCTAAAGCAGAATGTACTGATGTTTTCTGCCTGGGCCATAAATGTTTTGCCACCCAGGTGTTTAGTGTTTTGGTTTGGTTTGGTTTTGTTGTTGTGTTTGTTTGTTTTTTGTTTGGTTGGGGGTTTTTTAGGTTTTTTGGGGTTTTTTTGGCTTGGTTTGTTGTTGTGGTTTTTTGTTTGGTTTGTGGTTTTGTTTGGGGGTTTTTGTTTGATTTTTTTTTTAACAGACTTGGGGTGGGAGAAAAGAAAAGCAAGCTAGAACCTGAAAAGCTCCTTTTTACATTCTTAAACAGTACTTTCTGGCTAGCTATAGTTAACAATAACAGTTAACATTCTTGTTTGCTCAGATTCACCTTAAAGAAGCCATAAAGTAGAGCTCATCAAAAGCCTTCACATAGTTAAATGCAGATCAAGATACTGAAATATTGGATTTTTCTCTTTCAGGAGTTGATTATTTCTCTACTACTAATGTACTTCTGCTTCTCGCATCTCCTCAGTTACCCCTTTTTAACCTTTTGGTTTTCATATGCCCCATCTCAGCATCTTTTCTGTCTGGAATGTACAGAGGGGAAAACACAAATCATTCAATCTTCCTTGTCTGTCCCTGCTGACAAGACATCTTTTCTTTTTTCATCTCTTACAGATACAATACCTCTTCTTCACATTGTGTGACTATTCTTCATATTACTGTGATTGTTCTATTTCAAAACCCTCACCATGAAAAATGACTGGTGTTTAGAGGGAAACAAACCTCCCATTCTACACACGCAGCACTTGGTTGTGAGTAATCAAAATAATTCGAGTTCAGAAAAGAGAAAAAAGTTACTCATTTTAAGAATTAAAGATTCATTTGATTATTGCAATTCCAGCAGATTGCTTCAAGCAATAAATAGTCTTCAGAGGGATGCCATTTACCAAGACAGCTGGGAGGACAAAAATAGATGCAACTAACCTACTCACATTGTATGTAAAACAGTTGTAACAGGGAGAATGAGGGTAAGACAACATATGTCAGTGGAGCTTTCTGTTTCCACATACAGAGTAAGTTCGTATTTCTCTCAAAATACACTTTAATAAAACATGTTTCTGTAGTGCACGAATCCATTTACACAGAATTACCTACCAAAAAGGTTATTTCTGTCTTCAACAGCTGTTGTTTTAAAAATATGTAACATCTGACCCTGTGCCACTGCAGTGACTCTGAAAGGATCACACTAACTCTTGGGACGTTACTGGTAGCAATAAAAGCAAACAAATATTTTTGACTTTTAATTTTACTGAACAGTTGCTCAGATTTACAAACCCAGTGATTTTCCACTCAGAATTTTTAGAGAAAAATTAAAACATCTTAAACTTTAACAATTAAAAAAAAAAGTCAAATTAAGAAAAGGTATATTACCTGAAGAAGGTCGCTGAGGTCAAGTAACATGTCTGTGAAGAAGTCAAGGAATATACATGCTTGTTGAATATGACACTATTTTCTAATCTCATTAGCAAACCAAAAAAAGGGAAGAAATAAACCCAGGTTTAACTGTCAAATAAAGCAAATATGGGTTAGGTACTTTAATTCACCACTTATGCTAACAACCAACATCCAGTTAAATGTTAAATGCTGAATTTACTGCACAAGTTGTCTATGTGAAGTGATGGTCTCAAAGAACAAGCCAACACCCCGTGTGACTTAAAATACTCACCGTATCCTGCAGCCTAAGAAAGACCCAGTGGTAACTGGATCCTCTGCTCTGCTTTAGTCAGACCCCACCTGCAGTGCTGTATCCAGCTCTGGAGTCCCCAGGAAGGACATGGAGCAAGTCCAGAGGACGCCACCAAGATGATTAGAGGGAAAGAGCATCTCTCCTGTGAGGAAAGGCTGAGAGAATGGGTAATGTTCAGCCTGGAAAAGAGAAAGCTTCAGGATGATCTAATTTTCACCTTCCAGTACGTGAAGGGAACTTACAGGAAAGATGGAGAAGAGCAGGACAAGGGGGAATGGATTCAAACTGGAAGAGAGTAGGTGTAGGTTGGATATTAGGAAAAATTTTTTACTGTGAGGGTTGTGAGGCACTGGCACAGGTTGCCTAGAGAAGTTGTGGATGTCCCATCCCTGGAAACATTCAAGGCCAGGGCAGATGGGGCTTGGAGCAACCTGGTCTGGTGGAAGATGTCCCTGCCCATGGCACGGGGTTGGAACGAGACGATCTTGAAGGTCCCTTCCAACCCAAACCATTCTATTATTCTGTGGTAACAAAAAACCAATACTAGCAGCAAGATAGAATACTCTTATTGCACTTAAGAATATAAAGCATCATCAGTCTCCTATGCCAGCTTAGGAGCCCAGGATCCCAGAAACACAGATGGAAGAGCTAACTAAGAAAACTGAAATAAGTTTCTTTTGCCCTCTTCTAGGATGACCTGTCAAAGAGCTGGAAAGGGAAAGCTGCTTTGCCTACTCTCTTCTCCAGCCACACAAATCACTTGTTACCTTTGAGCTTTCACTCCCTTCATCATATCCTGTGCTGCTACAAAATATGAGGTCACCATCTACTGCTCATTATGGGCACACTTGGAACACAAAATAGTTAAGAACAAGCCAAACCACTACAAGTGTCCATTAGATTTTAGAAAAGTAAGCACACTTATAAATGCATTGTCTTAACACTATCCAAATAGAATTAAAAAAAAAAAAAACAAGCACCACGAAGCTTAAAGTGCAAAGGTAGCCTTCTTGCTGCTGTTAATGAACATATGCCTGATCTCCTATCAGCTGCTCAGGTGTGGCTCACATGTTGTAAAAGGGTTCTGGTTTTATTATTAAAAGGAGTGTCAAGGTAAAGTGTGAGAGAAGGGGAGAGAGAGAGAGAGAGAGAGAGAGTGAGGGAGGCAAAGAAAACATGTATGCAGGGCTGTATGTGAGTTTGTGTGTATGTAACAACGTGTTAAGAAGTCCAGGATTAAACAAAATGCAGGAACATCAGTACAGTTTGGTACACATTGTGGTAACATAAGTATTAGTGAGTGTTTTTCTTACTCTCTCCCAGAGTAATATAATACACATTTCTCCTAAACATTATCAGTCGTGGAAGGAGAGCAATTCAGATAACGTAATCAGTTAATACATAAACATTTTCTTTGCTAAGAACTTTTATCCTTGAGCATTTCTACCCTTATTTTGCATTTAAAATTGTATGCATATACTCCAAATTTGTGACAAAATTCAATACATTATGTTAATATTATTTGGTGAAAATTAATTCCTGCATTAAAAGCCACAGCGTAGCTGGATAGTCAATTAGCTGAAAACTCAGTATGGCTCTGAAAAAATCTAAAATCCATTATAGGTAGTATTATGCAAGAGATTAAAGTAATCTGAAATTTTAACACAGTCAGGAAATTGAAAACAAAACCCATCTGTAAAATATACAGCTTAGAAATCTACACAGAGCAATACTGAATTCACTGCAACTTTTTTGTCAAAATAGTAAAGAGGGAGAAAATGGAAAGACTTTTAGCATTGCAATTGCCAAGGAACCATAATAATTGTCAGCTCATCAAACAGATCTAGGAAGAAATCACTATGCCAATTCTGTGCTCCAGAAATATTCCAGGTCTTAAAAAGCTCCCAGCTCATTATTAACTTGCAGTGTTTCGTTATTCTATGCCCACCCTGAGATACCTTCACCGCTGAGACAAACTAAAATTATCACTTATATCTGACAGATCTCATTACAATTTAGGGGGAAAAAAACCCAAACAAAAACACCAAAAGAAAAGCAGCTCATAGCTTATTGAGGAACCAAAGTGAGCAACTGAGTGGTCCTGGAGCCCGGCTGCTGCCACTGGAGACGGAGGAGGAGTCAGAAAGAGGATCAGTGCCAAAGGCTAATTCAGATCTTAGGTGAGCCAGAGAGGTTCTTTTCTAACCGAGCCATTTCAGTTACAGTCATGAAAGGTGTATACCAGAGCATTCTTCATCCCCCTCAAACTGTCAAACACACCTTTGCAGAATATCTAAACTTATTAACACAGTACAAGTGCTCAGTCTTTATTACCGTAAGGAAAACAACCCCACCTTTTTGTCCGAGGAGAAACTGAGAGCATTGCATGCATTTATAGTGACACAAGATCAGAGCTAAGGAGCTGGGAAATTCACTTGCAGGGTTCAGGCAACTCTGAGCCAATTTAGAGCTACACTACAGATGCTTTAACACACAGTTCCTTTGCTCCTTAGAGAAGTTACTTCAAGTGTCCATTGAAACTGCAAGCAAAGGTCACAGTAAAAATGTGGCGTTTCTGGATTTCATTTAAGGTAGCCTCCAGCAATCTCTCTCCCTGATTAGATGTGTAGCTGCTACATTAAATCAAAAGGGGAAACTTGAGTCATGCAGTAGCACTGGGTTGGCCTTTACTATGAATATTGTGGGCACGATTATCAGCAGGAAGTGGTTGTAAAAACAGGCCGTTGTTTTCAAACTCCTTTTCAGAGCTGGAACAGTTCAGGAGAACGTACAACAACAGCTGAAAACAGCAGATAATACTTAGTATATATTCAAAAATTATACAATCATAAGATAAATGTTTTCTTTGAGGCTGAAAGAAAACAATGTTCATTTTACATATGGAGACTGCTACCCACATGGGAAAGCTCTCAAAGGGATAGACAGCTACTGATATTGTAGATATACACATACAAAATAATGGGGCTCAAGGGCACTTAGGCTATGAATGCACCCAATTAAAAAAAAAAAGGAAAAGCAAAAGCACTAACAGCTTTAACTGTTTTTCCTTTGCTATTCATTCTTCAAGCAAATTTCACCAAGGTATGCAGCTGACTGCCCATCACTAGAAGTATCTAAATCAAGATGAGATGAATCTAAAAGCTTTACTGCAAAATATAAAATTCAAGGGAATCCTCTCACCAACATGATGCAAGAGTTCAGACTGAGTAGCCAGAATGCTCCCTTTCTGCCTTTATAATCCAGTAATCTGTGGATAATGTGAGAGCTCCATGAATCACAGCAATAATGATCTCATTCTCAGCACCAGAGGAAACAAAAGTTCATGATGAAATGAATAGTACCGGAAACCCAAACCCCAAAATACCAAAACAAGCATGCATTTGTGCTTCAGACAGACCTACATTTTACATATTCCAGCAATCCAAAAGTACTAATGTGCAGCAAAATCACCTTGGGTTTCAATAGTAACATTTAGCAGGAGGCAAATCTGCCATTTGCAAAGTTATAGAGAGAGATGCAGGAATAAATTGTGGAAGATGCTGCTAAAATAACAACTATCATTTGCAATACAGTTGTTACCCCTACTAAAAATAAATTTTAAAAAATATAAATCTTTATTTTAGTGTCTGACAATCTACAATAATCAGGAAACCTTCAAACAGATTATTTCATGCTAATGTGTAAAAATTCTTCCACTATATAGGATGTCATATCTGGGAGACACAGGCATGTATAGGAAGCAGGGAGAAGACAAAGAGTCTAGTATTTATTTTATTTAGTTAGTTTTCATAAGTTACTCCCAGGTCATTTTTATTTATTTTAAAGCAGCCATATCATGTAAGGAGGACCAATGCCAGGGAATCATGACTGCAAGTCACTCTGAAGACATTTTACATCCATAAGGGCCCTGCTGCCCATAATGGAGTGTCACCTTTTTTCAGCTTAAGCTAAAATGCTGTTTCTCCAAAAAACTAAAAGCAGATCCATGAAATACATAAAGTATTTAAACATAAACACATTCTCTGTACTCAACAACAGCAATTCAGCTAGCTGCAATCAGAAAAACAAAGCTTAACAGGAAAGGTGGCTGAAAAGCAAAAAAAAAAAATTCTGAATGTTAAAACAAAATTTTCTGAAGTTCTAAATAAAAAGAAATATTTGCAATTTCAGTGTTAAGGTTCTGGATAAATTACATAAGAAATGGGAACTTCCCAGGAGGAATTTCAGTAACAAATACACAGAGATAAGACAAAAGGGAGGGTGGACAGAGAAGTGGTGAAAATTGTCCAGGGTGAAAAACTAGTGACAGCATTTGGCTGGCCCAGAACCCAGTTTTTGACCTTTCAGTTCAACATCCAATTCACAACCTTCCCCCATACACCACATGATTTCTGATTATGACTTATCATGGTTGTACCTCTGCTGCTTTACAAACTTTCCCCATTTTAATTATCCATTAATTGAAACTGACTGACAACACTAATTGTTTAAAGTAAACATTTATCTTTCCAATGACACTGAACTAAAACAATTAGAAAATAATAACCAAAACCAATTCTTTTGTAGAAAACTCATATCTGACAACTCTAATGAAAGCTTTGCCTTGAGGCTGAAACCCTACAGAGCCAGTTTCCAAAGTTTCTCCAGTTTCCAATTTTGTCTGTGCAAAGAAGTCCAGGTAGCACAAGCTGCACTTGAGTACACAAATAAAAACAGCATTTAGCAAATCAAACTGCTAAACACAAATACAATTCTTATTAAAAAAAATCTTTATGTAGATTAATGCATGATAAAAAAAGAAGTTAATTTTGGTCTGTGGTTTTTTCCCTTCTTTGCACACAGCTGCATGTCTGTGTTTCATAAAAGCATATTATTCAAAATTCTGTATTCTAAAATCCCCAACTTAAGAACAAAAAGCAGTGCTGCACTCCTTCTCCAGGTCTATCAGGACGTTTCTCCAGCAGTTCCCTTTCAGCTCATGCAACCCCACTATCCTCATAGTTAACACAAAATTAGCAGCAGTAATTCAGCATCCTACAACCACCAAGCAGATTAAAAAGGAGACAGGCATTTCTGGCTGCATTCAGCCTGCCTGATTCCATGGCATTAACTGAAAGGGTTAGAGGTGTGGCTTTCTGGCTCACCTAAGACCTGAATTAGCCTTTTGACACCAGCTCTCCCCTCCTCTATCTCCAGCAGCTGCAGACAAAATCCGGGGCGATTGGGCTGCTGCTGGCGCCGCAGCCGGTCAGGCGGGACGGATCCAACGCCTGCGAGCTGCATCAGCCTCCAGGCTCCAGTGCACGTACAGCTCTGTCTTTGCTAAATTAGTGCTGCAGCTTTTCTTAATAATTGTTTTCAGAGTCACTGCCATTTAGAGGAACATTTTCAAAAGCACGCCAGGCTGGCTGAATATGCGGCGACTGTTCAGCACTTCTGAAAATGCTGCCCTTGGAGAACATCCTCTTCAAAGGACTGGGGCTAGGCCATGTTCCTGGTGTTACTGACTTCAAGTGAAAAACCTGCTTTGTGGGGTATTGCCAAGTATTTACATAGTTGCATATAAATTTATAACACAGCACAACACAACAGAAGAAAAAAAAGAGTAGAAAATACATTTCTTGTCTCAAAATGCTTGTACGGTCAACTCGCAATTATTCAGGGTATCAAAGGGATAAAATATGCAAAGAATATCCATACTAAGCTCCTGAAAGATTATCTAGTTAGTATATTTACTTAGGGAAAAGAAAATTTAGGCACAGAATGAAAATGTAAATATTAATTTAAAAGTTGTGAGAGACATGAGGTTAATCTTCAACCTGAATGATGTGGCCGTGTATAAATAACAGTTGGCTGTATTCAAACAACAAGAATTCTCCAAACAAGAAACAGAGACCCCGTCCCCTGAACAGTAAATTGAACAAGTGCTGGTGAGGGAAAACAAGAGAGGTTGCTAGGAGAAGCAAGGTCTAAGGAAGAACTTAAAAGAAGAGCAGAGCTGGCAGATGAGAATGGGAGAGAGGCACCAGGAAAGGAGCAAAGCTGAAGCTGCAAGGGGAAAAGAAACCAGAATAAACTGTAAAATCGCTGCAGAAAACAGAAGCAGGCATGAAACTGCAGTCCAAAAATCTGCACAGAATGACCATTTGATAATAAAATAGGCTTAAAAAAAGCAGCTGGGGAGGAGGACATCGATTGTAAAGATTTAAGTACATGTAAAGGAGTTCAGTTCTCTCTCATGTGTACAAAGTCTATAAAGGTTATGACTCTTGTACCAACAGTGAAAGAAAAGTTCACAAGAACTCAGAGGTGCAGATCTGGAAGAACTATTCTGAGATGACACTCCAGTATTCAGCACAGCAGCAATGCACACGTTTGGAAACGTGAAGCAGCTGGCTGAGAGAAGAGAGAGGAAAATCACTGCCTGCTCAGAGGTGGCAAAGGAAAACCAGCACTGTCATGAGCCTGACACTCTGCCTTTTCAGAAAACTCCAAATGGAAGAGTTTTGAAAGATGTAAAGAAATGAAAAAAGAAAAACCCTGCCCTAACTAGTTTGATGCTAATCCATTACCACCCCCTTCCCTGGGTTGCTATTTGTGCAGTAACGTGGCAAACCAGCCAAAGGGACTGTCTGAAAAAAATATTCTTTCTTTTCTTTCTTTTGTCTGTTTTCAGCTGGATTAACTCCCCAGTGCTCACATAGCTGCACAAACACCTGGGCTGATAGAAGGCAGGGGATGGACTGGGGGAGCACTGAGCAGGCAAGGGCAAAGCAAGATAACTTCTTTCTGAAGCCACGCCAGCTCTCACTGGCTTACAGCATTCATCAAAACTAGAGCCTGAGACAATCTCTCAGTCACCCATCCCACCTTCTCAAATTTCTCTTTAAAGTTTGCGGAGTTTTCCCCAGCTTGCTCCAAAACACAAAGACCTACCTTATCTGAAAGAGAAACCTTAAAACAAATAAGGAACAAAGGCCTGCAGAGTAACTGCTTTATAGTAACCCAAAATCTTTCAAAACCGATAACACTTGTTTTAAGTACACACACAGTTCCTTGTGTGAGAGTTCATCACAGCACTGCTCTGGTTTTACCCACAGCAAACACCCAGATACACTTTTCGAAAAAACTAGCATTACAATGCTCAATTAAACCAGAATAAAACCAAATTCTGTGGACACAGAGTGTTCTACATTTCCCATGCCAGAAGCCAAGCGTTACATCTTTGCTTTCATACCCATACTGAGGCTAATGCACTGGTATTAGCATTTGCTCCTTGGAGAATTATCTCAGCAGACCTCTTCTGGGGGGAGAGAGTGGCAGCTGCTGTCCCAGCACTGGGACATGGCAGAATTTGCACAGAAACTCAGATGGTGCTTTCCTGCCTGTATTAGAGGACTTGATTTACCCATGCATAAGCATTATCTAATATCGTACACGCACAACACTGTCACTTGTTTGGCAAAAAAATTGTGATACCAGAGCCTTTGTTTTAAGGGAAAATATGGCTTCAAAAGGAATGAACTGCAGCCCTGCCCTTCTGAGGCCACTGACTCCTTAATAGCCTTTGGTGGGAAGTACAACGATTGGATGTGTTAAATTTCCCACTCTCAAAGGCCTTTAAGAGAATCATCTCAGCACATGTCACGTAACACCGTGACAGAACAAACCCTTCTGTATCAGATGCCCGGGGGCACCTGCAGGAACCTATTTCATTACCTGGACTGCACCAAAGGGAGCCTTGTATTCTGAAAGGGGGCACTACAGGAATACCTTTGCCCCTGATGGTCTATTCCTGCTGATCAGAAAAGCTCACCCAGGCAGGCAGGAGAGCTCTCTGCATTCCCACCCTGCCTCACACCCACAGCACTCCATTGGAAAAACAGCAGGTGTAATGGCTCCATGGATGCGTCTGGCTCTCTCCTGGGGAACGGATGGAGCAACGCTTCCACAGATGCTACCAAACTGTTAATTACTACTCTTGTAGTAATCAAAGCAAGTTTGTCTGAAAGCATCACAGTAACTCACAGTAGCTTCCCGAATCACCTGTGTTTGTTACAGAACATAAACACAGCACGGAGCTGAAAACTGGCCTCTCAGGACTAGTTTATCAGCAGTACTTGGAAGTCAGGACAACATGCCATTTTTACACTGGCTGAACTCCTCAAAGCAGTCTGGTTTAGATATTTTTAATAAAATGAATAGGAAAACATGGAGCTAAACTGATGCGCTGCATAGGTGAATTAAGAAATCCTCAACCCATGCTTTCACCCTGAGAAATGCCTGCACTAAATGTAAAAAAGATTCCTACATGTTCATTGTAGCAGAAACCTGCATAAGCCATAAAAGCACAGAGGTATACTGAATTTGGGGTTTATACTGACTTTGTTTTTTGTTAAATAAAGTTATATTATCTAAACTGGGCTTGCCTTATGGTTCATAAATAGCAGCTTATCCCATATGAGTTACTAATAAAGCATTTTACTAAACTATAGAATAATGCGTGTTGCATTTTAAAGTACCACCGGAAGAGTGTTCAAGGGAGGTTTATTTGGCAACATGGAAGTAGAAAACTCGCATTACCTCCTTGGACAGTTACCCAGGTATCCTGGGATACCAACAGACAGAAGCAACTGAGTTAGCACGTCTGAATTTACCATCCTGTGGACGAGATTCAATATACAAACATGTCTTCACTTCTACTTCCCAGAAATGCACAAGGGAGAGGTATTGCCTTTAGCTGTCATTGGCAGGGTGAGAAGATACTTGCTTAAAAAGAACTAAAAAAAAAACCAGTAAAAGAACTGCAATAGCTTTTCTAACTTTCAAAATATCAAATACTAATTTTAAATACCTTTCAGGGCAAGGGACATTTCATCATACCTTGAAATTAATACAATTCTTAACATGACACATTCCCCTTCAAGGACATAATATACTGGATTTTAAAGTTAAAATAAAGTTATGACTTAAAAAGTGGTCTCTAGAACAAGATTAAATTTGGTCCTTGAACAAGCCTAAAAAAACTAAAGGTGGAGGGAGGCGCTTGCATGGCACAGAAGAAAGACAACAAATCTGAAGCTTTAAAGGCAGCTAACTTCTCAGACAGTTCAATTATGAGAATAAATCTTTGAGATGTTCTATTAAGCAGGGAAAATACAGTCACAGGCATTTGATACACCTTGTATTTCATCTACACAAAAGGATGTGAAACAAATGCTTCCCTTTGGGAATCTGTTTTTCCCAAGAAACTGAAAGGCATAGCCCAGAGGGACTCTCAGCTGTGCCTCAGGACACTGGATTTTTGTTTCCATTTTTGCCACTGCCCGACAAAAAACATTCCATCCTTTATCATGTTTTTATAATGAAGACAACAGTTTCCCCTTTCTTAGTAAAATGCTCTGAAATATCCTGATTATCTTACTATTATAATGCACATTTTGACTCTGGGGTTCCCAAGTCTCTCCAGAAGGTCAGAGAAACAACCTTCCAAATGTATTTCAGCTATAATATCCCAGTAGACAATGTAACTTTATGGTCAACAATTATTTTTCAGACCATCTCCCTGCCTTTGAAAGACCCAAGCTACATCCTGTCTAAATAAGACATCCTGTTCTAACTAGTGGGTTTATAATATGCAAATTAACATAGAAATTTGTCCCCCTGTGCAAAACATGCAAAAAGAGCTTAAGAGCTGAGAGACATCCTCAGCTTCTTATAATAAAAAGAGATGCAAGAGATACCAGAGATTGAGCCCCTCCTTTCAAGTATGACAGTCCTAATTTTCATGCCTCTATTATCCAACACATATAGCTAGGCTCCTCCTACAAGAACTTTAAAATCCTTTATTCAGGTTAATACTTAATTACATTTTGCACCAATTTGCTCTAAAATCACTTTGTAAATACACATGTCAATTCTCATTGTTAAAAAAAGATAAAGCAAGTGTCAACTCCTTTGTTATAGGTTACTCATCTTTATGAAAGGATCCTTAAGGAATAAAAGAAAAACCCTTTACTGGGGCAAGGTGTGTGGGGAGAGAGGGTAGGAAGGGGCCAGAATACACATACCAATATTCTACAGAAAACTCAGGTATTCAGTAAGCAATCTGGTGCAATTCACTTGTCAGAGATACTGCAATTCTGTTGGCATTGCTGTCAATATTTACTTTATTTAGGTAGGAACTCACAAAGCATCCCGAAACAATGCTGCACAGCATCAGTTAGTGAACAAACTGAAGCTAATTTACTTGCAAATGGCATTTCTCACGTTCTTAAAAGTTAACAACTTTCATTAAATGGCTTTAATCAAGATGGAAAATGTGGTATTTTCCTGAAGTGTCATTTTAAACTTTTATCCCTGTATTATCTTCTTTTGAATGCCGTAGCAATGGCAAGCACTTATCTAACGTCTCTCTTACAGCACAGAGACTGCTCTGTCATTATCAGTTTTTAAGAAGCTGTAAACTTATCTCAGCTGCTGGAATTCTTCATGAGAGAAAGCAAAAAACAAGCCAGTAATGATGTACATATCATCTGCCTCTGGGAAAATAAAAACTGCCAGTGATATGCTGGGAAAGATCTCCTCAGACGCCTTTCACGCAGTCTTGCAGTAGTTTTATTGTAACCTAGCAGTGTAATTGCAAATAACATTCTCCAGGATGCTGACGGCAAGCTCCTAAAATACAGCTCTGTTCTGAACAACAACTGAGAATGCTATTGTGAGTCTCATGTTTACAGCTGCTCACTGATTGTGTCATATTTGCAAAGCTTTCAAGAAAAATGATAACTTTTTTCCCACCACTGAGATTTATAAATTCAGCCTAGAATTTTGCCTAACAAGTTCAAGGCAATACTACAGCTTGTGAGCCTGCAGAACTCGCTCCTCTTCCCAATTTTAGCTTAAAATTCCAAGGGGCTTAGCCAATATGCTTGGAAAAGTATATTCTAGTGCCTTTGCAAAATTAAACAGAAGAGTAATATGTAAAACAGGGCTGCTACATTATGGGAGCAATGGTAAGAGGCACAGATCCACATGAGGCACAAACATACTGACATCGGATGAACAAGTTGTTTTGCTTCCTTTCTGTGCCTCAGTTTCTCCAATCAAAAGATGAGGACTGAAATACTGACCTGCTTCATACAATGCCATAAATTCTACCCCTCCATCACCAGGACACTGAGCTGGGAGGAAGCAAATTGGAGTTACAGTCTTGCTGCCACAACTGTTTACATATCAAGTCAATAGAATCATATATAAAAAACACATTAGTAAAGAACGAATCACAGGAATAACCTTAGAGGAAGAAACTGAACTAGGTATATACCCTCTCTCAGCCTGGCCATTCACCTACAAAAGCTTCCACTTGTTTGCCTTTCTCCTGGCCCCAAAATTCTTGCATTTCAGATTGCACAGCAACAACAGCTTCAAAAGAAGAACAGGCAGGATTTGGCCCCAACTACCCTCTCGGCTTTTAACTCCCCTTATGGAAGCGAATCTGGGGTTTGTGCAAAACAGGAAGAGGGTTTAGTCACCACTCCCTTAAAAAAACCCTTAAATTAAATCAATGAGCACCTGTCATGTTGCCCATCACAAAGACAAGTCGCTCTGGACTCTTCATCCAGGGCAGAAGCCAAAAAAACTGCCCTGTGGACTGACAGTTCAGCTGCACCCTTGTGCAAAGTGGCATCCCAACCAACACCAGCTCAGGGACATTGGCACTGCAATGGATGCTGCTCACCTTGACTTCGGCAAAGCTGAACACGTGGTCTGCCACAGTGCTCCTAAAGCCAAGTTGTTGAGA
Source organism: Platyrinchus mystaceus (assembly GCA_035041135.1). Taxonomy (NCBI): domain Eukaryota; kingdom Metazoa; phylum Chordata; class Aves; order Passeriformes; family Tyrannidae; genus Platyrinchus; species Platyrinchus mystaceus. The sequence goes on from JAWWLV010000179.1 coordinate 57,109,078, forward strand.
CATCATGGCCTGGCTTGCTGGCCTAGAAGACAAGCATAAAATTGGCTGGACTGCCAGGTTTGAAGGGCTGTGACTAATAGTACAGAGTCCAATTAGCAGAGAGTTACTGCAGGCGTCCCTCAGGGGCAGCGCTGTCTCCATGAGCAGTGAGGCATCGAGGCAGAGGCTCCCTGGGCAGGTCTGCAGGTGGTACCAATCTGGGGAGCAGTCCTGTGTCAGAAGGTGGGGCTGCCAATCTGAGGGATCTCAGAAGGTTGGAGAACCAGGCTGACATCTGTCTTTGAACTTCTTGAAAAGCCTCACACACTTGACAGAGAACAGGCTGGGACCAGGCAAGGAATAGCTTTTGCACAAAGGAGGTGGAGGTCCCCATGGAAAAGGGTGTATGTATCAACCTTCTCTGGCTGCTGGATAGCTGGTGGACAATGCTCTGAATTCCCTTTCCTCCCATCCTAGAACCTCTCAGTAGGAAGGACTGTTGTAGTGAAACACTCCTCTCAAGCTACATTTTTTTGAAGCTTCTTTTTCTGAAGCTGCCCTCATGTTTTGGATATTACCTCTCTTGGGTCCTGATTGTGCTCCCAACCTCTCCTGCTGAAACAGGAGAAAAGTGACCAGTTCACAGCTCTGCTGGGAGGGCTGCCAACATGAGCAGCAGAACCAAGGACTGGAGCATTCTCTTGTTTCACCACTGAATGACTGTGAGAAACAGCCCAGACACTGAAGCCACCCATTCAAAGTTTGAGGAATGAGTACAGCAGCAGCCACTACTTGAGTTGCTTTCCTCTGCCACAGTAAAAGCTTAGAGTCTAGGTGGATGATAATAAATATTAAGCTGAACGCTGACAAAAATATTTTTCAACTAAAAAACGATAATCTGAATATGCGCTGGAAATAATTATTGGCAATGAACTGGGTCCTCCAGATGTGACAAGAATGCAGTGATTCGGGAGTCACTCAGAGGGACTCTGCAGCACAGATGCAGTCCATCTGGTGCACTCTCTAGAAGACTGATCCTTTAAGGACCAGAAATTTTCAAATAGAGAAGAAAATTCAGCATAGATTCTGCAGAAGTTAACAGCACTCAGGTGGGAAAACCAAACTTTCAACTCCAGAAACGAACAGAACATTCTCTGATTCCAGGTACCATGTGAGAGGCAGCAGCTGAAAACTCCCCATGTCTCTTTAAAAGAAGACTTCTTCAGTAATGACTAAAAATTATTTTACATTTCTTTCCTCATTTCCCTGGAGATCAAAGATGGTCCAGTGGTAATTTCAATGGCAAATTTCAAAAGAAATGGTCTCAATTCAGACAGCCCAGCTCTTTCGCCCAACAGCAAAAATCACAGAAAAACATCTATAATCTCACAGCCTTTGGAGCTGAACAGGCAGAATTTCATTACTCTGAAGCCACGGATTCATTAGGGAAGAGAAAAAAGTGTATTTTTAATGCAACTAGAAAGGGGCAAAAGCCTTGAAAAGTGAGGACACATTGGTGCTTTCTCAGAAACAAGCAGGTTCAGGTAACCTCTCAAATTTTCTGCAGTCTGACTTGAAACACCAGCTCATTGTTTTTCCCAGAGTTGTGCCATGCATTACAGTACCTGAAATGACAATAACAACTTTGTTTCCCCTTGGAAACTGCAAGGCCACTACAAGCACAATAAAAAGTTGAAGGACCAATTGCAGAAAGAAAAATACTGTAAAACAGATAAAGTGAGAATTCTTCCTGACAATAAGACAAAGCAATGTTTGGGGGTCTGTTTTTTATATAATAAAGGCTTTCCCATTTCTGTTAGTACATGTCATGTTGCTGAATATGCAGTTTTACTGCATATAAAAAACCTGCAGTTTTCTCTTCATATTAAAAAGATCATAGCCTATTGTAAATTACACACTATTTTTTGTTCACACTAAAACACTTTTTTTTTCAGTCTATATATTTTCCCTCTTTCAGAATTTGCTTTCTGTCATGACATATGACAACTTAAAATATATTGTTCACTATTCCTCCTTGCTTACCAATACAAAAGGAATCTGAAGAGCATTCCAATTTCTACTCCCTGTCAAGGCATAAGCCAAGACTTTATTTTTGGCAGACAAGCTGCTCCTTCATTGAAGAAACAGCTATATATCTCCATTTAAAAATACTGATTAGCAAATCTCATAGCACTTTACCAACACATGCAGTCAAAACATCACTGAGCCTACTGTGTTTCTCTCAAACTGGAAGGATGTTGAAAACTTAAATGATTTGCTTACAGCTGATCTAAAGATGAGAGCTCTGCAATTTATGTTTTATTGTCAAATGTTTAAAGGATTAAATCTAAATAAAATACACAATACACAGGCTTCAAAGCACACGTTATCTCCAACATCTTAATTCCAATTAGCAAGTCAAAATAAAGAAGACATGGGGAACATCTGGCTTCAAAAGCAAAGCTCTGGAAAAAATCAAGATTTTGGTTGTTTTGGGTCTCATTTAAGGCTTCTATTTTCCCAGACTGCTGAAACTGGATAAGATGGAAAGATTATTCTCTCTCTCAAAGAGGGGAAAATAGCAGACATACCACCATGTGATTGAGTATTACATCATTCATACTTACAACAATACCGAGCCAGTCTGGCAGTTAAACTTAAAAGACATTTTCTTTTGCCTTCGAGGAAGGACATGGACTTGCTGTAAAGGCAGACTAACAGGGAAAAGGTTAGAAAAGGCTCAGCTCACAATTTTACTTGGCATGAGATTACAAAACGCTAAAAATCTTTCATTGAAAAGCATTTGAGGTTTGTGTACGAAGACTACGTCATGCAAACAAAATCCCAGTGACAAACATCTAAAGGAAAAAAGAGAGCTCTTGAGATGTACTTTTACCAGAATTTAAAAGGCTTATACTTTATTAGGACGTGAGAAATCATTATCAAGACCACTTTCAAGATATGAGGCCAGGCCAGGTGTGAGAATGAATCCTGATTTTACAAAACAAATTTGTTTCTCTGATATACCTTCACTTTGTTCTTATGACATCAAAAACTGCAAGACAAAAAAAGCTGCACAAGACTTAAGAATATGATGAACATGGACACAATTTGAGAAGACCTCAAGCTAAAATATTTACAGATAGCAAGCACAGAAGGGCTTATAGGTCTCAATGCACTGGCTTTTGTTCACCCTATTTTGCATTACTGATCTTAATTAATCTAATAATATGAATTTGTGTTCTAAGGCAGCATTCTTACTGCATTAAAATTCAAATACACAATCTTCTACTTTAATGAAGGAGAGCATTTAATTTTCTAATTGACTTCTAAAATATTAAAATGCATAAAATATTAGTGATGGCTACAACCAGGAATATTTCTAGTGATTGCATCAAAAACATCAACCATAATTGATCATGTTTGCTATCAGGATTTATTTAAACAAAGCATCAGGTAACACTTTTTTCTCTTTTCTTTCTTCTGTTTTTTTCTTAAGAGGGGGGTGGGCATGCAGGGAAGGAAGGGGAAGCGGCTCCTCCACATCCCAGAGCATATCCCGTATATCCTCTGACAAAAGCAAGAATGTGCTACACAATGACCGGCTGTAGCACACTGGTTTTTATTTGGCTGGTGTTAGCAACATATTAGCTCCCATCAGCCCAAAACACCACCCAGTTATAATTCTGGTTTTGCTGACATAAGCCCCAAAATTCAGATGCAGAGATAAACCTCTGTATTAAGCAGAGAGCCAACCTAATTATTTCCTCTTTCAAACAAGCTTTAAGAAGATTGTTAAATATTTATTTTCACAAGCATGCAAGGATTGCTGAAGGTCAAAGACATGAGAGGTGTGATCCCTTCCTTATCATCCCTCCTTTGTATTTATTTCCCTGGAAGGAGGCCTCTCTGCCATCACATTTCCCTCCCCTCATCCATCACCCAGAACTCATCCTGACGTTGTTCCCATCGTTATCCCCCATGTCTCTGCCACCACGTTTCAAGCATCACCCCCTCTCAGTGCTGCCACTGAGGGCTGTCCCTCGTATTTCTAATCTGTTATTACTGATGCCTTTGTAGCTCTCCAGTTCCCTCCTTCTGGTTCTTGTTTCACCTTTACCATGAGAAAGTCTCATCACTTCAGACACCCCAAACTGTAACCTAATGACTAAGACGACAGACCATGCAATTAATTTCATTAATTGTTATTTTTATGCATGCAATAACAGACCACTATTGCATGTATTAGAAATCTGGCTCAGATGCTTCTGCTCTAAGTCCTTCTGGGTTACACAAGGCCCGTCATGGTGATGGAGCACAGGGTTGCCAAACAATAAACACTTCTCCTACCCACCCATCGTGCAATTCAAGCCCACAGCAACAAAGGCTTCAGTGGACCTAATCCAGAAGCCTACAGAGTAAGGCCTACCCCTCATTTCAAAGGGTTGGGGTGATGCCTGTTATTGTCCCAACACAGAAAGGTATGATGGGCAAGGGCAAAGGATCACCATAATTATTACAGTGTAGGTGTAGCAGCTCTACTGACGGCAAACCCCAGGGTTTTCAGCAGTCATAGAATATCCTGAGTTCAAAAGGACCCAGAAGGATCACCAAGTCCAATGTCAGGTGCTGCACAGGACACCCCAAGACTCACAGCATGTGCCTGAGAGCGATGTCCAAACACTTCTTGAACTCTGTCAGACTTGCTGCTGTGACCACTTCCCTGCTCCAGTGCCCAACCACCCCCTGGGTGAAGAACCTTTCCCTACTATCCAACCTAAACCTCCCCTGACACAACTTCAGGCCATTCCCTCAGGTCCTGTCACTGGTCACCACAGAGAAGAGATCAGTGCCTGCCCCTCCTCTTCCCCTCACAAGTAAGTTGTAACTGCAGTGAGGTCTTCCCTCAGTCTCCTCTTCTCCAGGCTGAACAGACCAAGTGCCCTCAGCCGCTCCTCATACAGCTTCCCTTCAAGGCCCTTCACCATCCTTGTTGCCCTCCTTTGGATGCTCTCTAAGAGCTTTGTATCTTTTTTATACTGTGGCACCCAAAACTGCACACAGGCCTCAAGGTGAGGCCATACCAGTGCAGAGCAGAGCAGTCATACCCATCGATGTGCTTCGAGAAAGAACTGCCTAGAGACTTGAAGCACTCTGCTCTGCAAAGCAATGAAGTATTTCTGCAGACAGACTTCAGAAGAGGATTATTTTGACCTTTACTGTTCAAAATTTCCCTTTAATGAGGAAAAACAAAGCTATCAAAACCAGCTAAAATCTGTAATCTTGATAGGCCATCTTGTGACCTTGTCCCCATCTCTATCTCTGCAGATGCTTTGTTTAATGCTGCATTATGGAAAAGCTGACAGTTTGAGCCACCTGCTGGGTACCAACATCCTGAAAGGAAAAAGTTGGTCACCCCTCCACACAAAAGCTGGGGAGAATTTCGTCAGCAAATTCAACAGGGCATGATCAGGTCTCCCCTTGCCAGCACCAGAGGTCAAGTTCTATTTTATCCTGAGTTAGTAACAAGTGAACAGAAAAGCAGATTTTCAGAGTGTGCAGTTCTTAAACAAAACATTAGCCTGAACACACACACATACACACAAAATTACAGTCCTCCTGCTTCTTTTGGATGATATATTTAGAAATCCTATTAGCTGGAGAGATCAACATTCTTATCTGAATTTCCAGGATGCTGTAACATGCGAAATTAGAGCAGCTCTCTTAAGTGGGTCAATTATCACTACTGCACTTACAGCAGCTTTTCCCCTCCCTCCCTGCAGCATCCATAATGGGCATTTAGCACAAGGATTTAAACAGTCAGATGTTGAGTTGACACACACCACAATGTAAAGTTCCCTTCCCCTTTTGTATTTTCAGAATCTTAAAGGAACAAAGAAAATCACCCAAGTACAGAATCTCCACACTAAAATTAGTCTCCCAGTGGAAAGCTTCGATGACTTCCAGAGCAGGGCACCCTGCAGGATAATGCCAGTCAGCAATCACACTCACTGTTTTCCTGCCACATCTGAGTTATGCACAATGAAGGTTTATGGCTTCCCCCCCCACCTCAGCAAGGGCCAAGAGGAGAACCTGAGGGCCACTAACCGTCTCCCCAGCCCTGTCCCCCAGGGTACAGGGCCACACAACCAGCCTGAAATGCTTCAGGCTATTTTCTGCTCCAGAGGGAATTCTCTTTAGAAGACACTGCAAACCACCAGACCCAAGTGGAACAACTGAAGCACCCCAGCACCACTTCAGGCACTACAAAGACATCCCGAGCAGACTGAGATATGGCACAGGACCTGGGGAAACACAGGCTCTTCTGCAATACAGCTGGAGGCCAGGTGAGACACCTGGGAGTGACACAGCCCTGGGGTCCTCCTGCCTCGCCCATCCCAGAGCACAGGGAGCAGCCCTGGCAGTGAGGGGATGCAGCAGGGAAGAGAACAGAGCCAAGCAATGAAGCAAACAACGTCAACAAGCACATGGAAAAGAAAAATTTACTTTCCCACCAACTGGAAACACAAAACACCTCATTCAGCACCACACTTGCTTTATAAATATCTCTTTATAGGGAAAAATGTGTAAGGCAGTACTGAGAGGGAAAGATATGATTCTCCCTCACTCCATGAAAAGGGAGGCTGGATATGCAGGCTTCAGGTCAGGAGCCCTGCTGTTGAAATCCAGCAGTCCCAGCCCTGGCTGGAGGAGGGGGTGGTGGGGAGAAATTAAGGTGCAGAAATTTAATTCCTGTTGCTGTCCCTGGCTGCCCTCTTCCCTGCATCTCCAGTATTTTCTTCTGTGGTGCCAAATAGGAATGATCACACAAGCCAAGCATTACCAAACACCTAAGTCTTTGGAAATCAATGCAAATAACATGGGGCAACAACAGCCACACCCTATTTAAAGCAGCAATTTTTTATTAAGAGATTGAAACTCCTCCAGCTAAAATGCATCCACTCAAAAACACAGCAATTTTAAAACTTCATTTTGAAATTAAGTGGACAAGGCTTTTCCAAGACTTCAAGTCCAAGCAAATGCTTCATTAGGAAACATTTCTTTAGGAAGAGTGTGGTCAAACACTGGCACAGGTTTCCTCAAGAGATGGTCGATGCCCCAAGCCTGTCAGTGTCTAAGAAGCATTTGGACAATGCCCTTTAACAACATGCTGTAACTGTTGGTCATCACTGAATTGGTCAAGCAGTTGGACTGGATGATTGTTGTAGGTCCCTTCCAACTGAATATATTCTGTTCAACTTTGTATGAAGTAAGATCTTGGCATCCTTTACCTCACACCAAAACAAAATTATTGAAATTAATTAACTTGCCTTAGTAAATATTATGTGTATTTTAACTACACAATTTAAAATCCATTTTTATTCTCTTATGTCCTTGTTCACACTCAACATATTTTCAATGCAACAGTAGCTAATCAAAGAAAAGTAAAAGGTCAGTTACTAAAGAGAAAGTCCTTAACCAAAGAGAATTGGAAGATGGTTTTATTAACCTACCTAGCACAGCTCTGAAATTTTCTTGATTAAAGCCTCATTTCAAAAGTTAACTTTTTAATCAGTAACACTAGGGCCTGCTGGCTCCAGGAAGTTTTAGTGGAGGTCAAGAGATTGCTAAAGATCTAATTTTTCATTTCTAATAAAAAGGAAGTCTTGCCCTTTTCCTTGAAAAGACAGACCTTGAAGTGTTAGTAGAGAAACAAAGATTGTATCCACCAAAGGTTCTCATGGTAAGGCTTTACAAAGCTTCCCAGGACAGCATGGCAGCCAACAGAGCCTCCTAATGCTCGAGAGGGAATTAGCTGAACTTCTCCTGCAAAGATCCACATGGCAGAAAAGCTCAGCAGCTGCTGGCTAACCAAGGATTAAAGAGACCAGTTCCTTATTCCATCACAGATTTTCTGGGTAACTCTGAATGTGTCACTTAGCCTCAGTTCTGCACCTGGAAATGAAGATAAATACTCTCAACTTCCCTTACTGTGACATGAAAATAAACACATTAAACCAGGAGACTTTCAAATAGCTTGGCAATAAAGTACAAGTACTGCAGACAGATAGGAAATAACAAAGTGCTGCCCCATTCAGATGCCCAGGTTTTTTTTTTCCAAAACCTTCTTGCCTGCTGGGATCCGGCAATGCCTCCGTGATCTTCCCTCAAACAAAAGGGAGGTTCACAGGGCAGAGGAAGCCAGGGAGGAAAAGGGCCTTTTGCTTTCCCACCCAGAGCAAGTTTACATCTGAAAGACTTCAAGGCACCAAACGTTCTCCTGACAGCCTTCTGCTCCCAACGCCAAGATTTAAGAGGTTATTTTTTTTTAGATGCTTAGAAGAAATGTTCTTTTGCAAACAGCTCAGAAGAGGGGCCTCACTTGGCTGCCTTGGCCTGGCCCTGGGAGGATCCCACCTCTGTCCTTCGGCTCCTCACAAAGCCACTGAAGACCACCTGAGTCACTGAGACTCAGCAGGCTGCACAGCCCCCGGTGGAGGGAAAGGCTCAGCAAGCGCCCCCAGCACTGAGACTGATGAGCTTTACTGGGGGGGTGGAAAACCTGTCCTGAATTTACCTCCAGAGGCAAACAGAGGGATATTTACACAAGATAGCTGGTGAGGGAACTTTGCAGGGACTCTTCTCATGTGGAAAAGGGTTTATTTACTATGCTCTAACAAGATAGGATTTGCTTTACAACTAAGGGTGCATTTTTCAGAGAGCTTCAAAGAAAAATAATAAATAAATAAAATAAAAAAGGTGCATGTGTGTAGGATAAAAGACATTTACCATGTAAAATGTTGCTATAAAAGACCCCAGGTGGTAATGCTGGAAAATATTACACAGAATAGTGGACAGTTGTACAGTTTTTCTAACAGTTGTGTACAGTAAAAGGATTACAAACAGAATGAAATTTTCCTTGATTAAAACAAACTGATATCCCACCTGGAAAATCCTGGCCAGGCTCTCATTGTTCCTGAGTGACCCTGGGGCAGCCACAGGTTATAGCTGAGCTCATAAGTCACTCAAACACCCTGCCTGGCTCTTCCTAAGTTCTCTCTCTCGGGAACGTCGGGACCAGCTAAAGAGCCCTTTGTTTCCATTCAAACATATGTAGGGGTGGAAAAGCTGTTCAAAACATTAAAGAGAAACAACTGAGGACTGTTACTATTCCAAGAAACAAATTAAAATCCAGAGTCTGAAATGCCGGGAGCACTGGCAGTGCCAGATGAAGTCAGACATCACTGGAAATGCTCAGCACCGCTCAGTCCCTGTGAGGGGGACAACAGGTTCAACAGGTTCCATCAAACCTGAGGATTTAAAAATCACTATCTCCCTCAGATGTATTTTTTTCATTATATCTTTACTTCTGACACTGATGATATAGACACTTTCTAGAAAGAGAATAATAAATCAAAGTTTTTATAGGCAACTCATCAAAATGATGAAACACCTCCCCAATCCACCTAATGGTTTGTAAGCTGTTCTCCCTTGAAAACATTAATACTGACAAGTAATGTAAGAAGGCAAATAAAAAGCTATGCCAAAGTTGCTGCACTGTGGGGTTTTGTGTCACATAAACTAATAAAAACCATAAAATGATATAAAATCAATTCACATCTCAAATAATAGACATAAAACTTTCTAACGGACTGTAAATAAAAGACGCACTTCAGATAAAACAACTTTTATGGTCTCTTTAAGTTCTAGAACAACTTTTTCAGATCAAAAAAATTTGTGTTACCAGAATATTTTGGATTTTTGCATTAATTAAATAACGCATAAGAACCACGGAGAACATAATGTTTTCCTATTTCAGGCTGAGGTTTATTCAGGCATAATTCATACTGCACCAGCAGACTTGGCTACAATATTCCTCACATTTTCACAGAGGCTGGCTGGCGACATGCACATTACAAAAAAAAGAAGAATAAGCAGATAATCACGTCAGATAAATACATTCCACTCCCTCCAACTGAACTTGCAGACACAATTAAATTCCGTTTTCCCTCTGGAAATGCTTCCCACTCCTTCAGTTCTGCCACAAGAATACAACATCTCCTGCCACTTTGGTCCCTGACTACACCCCACTGCACCTCCCCAGGTCACATACATTCTTTGCTCCATGCTGTTTTTTAAGAAACATGACCTCTTCTATTTCAGAGACTAATCTGTTCCCAGGTTACATCTCTTGACTCTACGACTCCCAAATAGCTCTGCTAATTTATTTGGCCCACCCAAAGCCTGTGAGCTGTCTCTGAGCTCTGAGGATGCTGCTGCCCTTTGCCACTTCTTCCATGCCACCTCTTTCCTCCAAAATACATTCTCCAATCTTCAGCCTTTAACTTCCTTCTCTAAAATTGCTCACAAATTTCTTTCTTAGAGTTCTAGAACAAAAACAATGAAAATGAACACTTCAAACTTGGGAAATCTACTCAGCAGTGCACATAAATCTTCAAGTGTTACAAATACTGCACGTCCTTCGTACAGTGTTATACAGTGTATTGCTCCTTTTTCCAAGCCCTCTTTGGAAGCTCCTCCACAAGACCAAAGCCAATGGCAAGTTTATTAGCCTGAACACGCATCTTCATTCTTGTTAAAGCACTTTGTCACGTGCCTGTCCTCTACACCTGCTCTGGGTCCCTCTGCCCCAAAGGCCCTGGGGTCACCCCTGCCTCCTGCAGCGCATGTCTATATTGACAGAATTAAGCTGGGACCAAACACGCTGACAATGATCAACATAATTAATCTATGGAGCCTTGAATGTATTCTAATCTCAAAGGTCAGCAACTTGCATCTGTAGCCCTCAGGTTTTCAAGTTTCTTATGAAAGGATAAGATACTAGAAAAAGGAACTTATATTTCAATGTTCAAGAGTCCGTAATTAATTTGGGGTTTGCTTTTCAAACTGCACCGGACTTTAAATACTGATAGAAAACAAACCAAAAAACCCCAAACCCAGAGCAGAACACAGGCAGAAGCTGAATCAACTCCCTCTCCCGAAGTGACATGGTTAAATTCTTAATATCAGCTACAAAATTAAGTTTATCTAATGGATTTTTTAAAAAGTAAACACTAAAAAAATTGAGCCATATGGTCATGCACTTCAACTTCTTGATTCCCAGGCAGCACAGTAACCATACAAGTGAGGGTAGAGTACTCTGTGATACTGATATAGAAAGACAGAGCTTGTCTTTGCAGTCTTGTTCATACTTTACTCCTTGTATTTCATGTGAAGTATCACACAGGATATTACCTCCATTTAACAAAGAAACCTGGGAAATTAATTTAGGTATTTATGAAGTGTCAACCAGACCAGTACATCTTGCATGTAACTTAGATACATGCTGAAATACTTAAAAGAAGGATAAAAAACAACCAAATCGGTTTTGTTTTGTTTGCTAGAAACATTAGGCACACTTGCTGCACAGATGGCTGTGCAATACAGGGTACCTATCTGCCTCTTACAGCCTGCATAGCTTCAAATGCTGTTTTATCACTATCAGTGGGAAGAAATGGATTTGCATATTATGGCTGGGCTATCATTCAGTGGTATCAAATGACAGCTGTAAATAAATTACTTTAAAAATGTGACATGGGCATAAAAAAAAATAAATCCCAGAATCATGGAAAGGGCCTTAAAGATCATCCCATTCCAACCCCCCTGCCAAGGGCAGGGACACCTTCCACTAGACCAGGTTGCTCAAAGCCCCATCCAGCCTGGCCTTGAACAATTCCATCCACAGCTTCCCTGGGCAACCTGTGGCAGGGTCTTACCATCCTCACAGTAAAGAATGTTTTCCAAGGACCTAATCTAAACATACCCTTTTTCAGGTAGTTATCTGAAAAATGTATTACCAAAATATTTGCAATACTTTAAAATCAACACTGTCTTTATGGTAATGACAGAGTGACACTGTTCAAAACTCACACAGAGAATTTACATCAGGAAAGACCAGAGTAACAGGCAAACCTTCCTTTTAATTCCATTATTCCAGCAAAACCACATTTTTTTAAACACAAATGCAATGACCACCACACTACCAGAAAGTGCCAATTATAGAATACTGAACACAGTTTCTGAAACTACCAAAAAATCATCTCAATCCTGAAAGGAAAGCTAAGCTGTCCAACTGCAAAAATGTAGAATGAGAGCAGCAATCTAGAAAAAGCATCAAATCAAATGGAATACTGATGATATGCACATATTGCTTTCAAGTAGAAAATAACTAAAATAACACAGAATCATAGAATATTTTTCATAGAATATTTATCAAAGAATGAAAAAATGACAGAATGGTTTGGGTTCAAAGGGACCTTAAAGATCATGTCATTCCAAATCCCTGGCTGTGGGCAGGGACACCTTGCACTAGACCTGGTCACCCAGAGCCACATCCAACACAAGTAATTGTTTGCTACTAAACCCTGAATTCCAGGAACTGAAACACAACATAAAAGTAATAAAAATATATAAAACAAATTCATTTGGATGGTCGTCAGTATTTAAGCTTATATGGATTTTAATGAAGTTCTCCAGGACAAAAATAGGGATGGTAGAGCAAGGAGTACTCACTTACAAATCTGTCCTGTGTGCAGTCCCACCTTCAGCCACTGATTTCCTGTATGATCTTTGAGCAAATTTCAGAATTTCTCAGACATCTCTAAAACATGAGTGATACCTCTAAGTCCTGGAAATCCCACTGAAACTCTAATCTGTTCTTTGATGTTGACACTGCAGGACGTTTGGGGTTAACTGTCATTTGCTTTAACAAAGAAAAACAAAATAAACAAAAAAATACTCCCCAAATAATAATTCCTGGCAAAGCACAGGGAAAGTGCAATTTTATACTTGAAGAAAATGTTGAAAAAGAAGAAATTCAGAGTTATTGAAGGGAGCAAAGTGACATTTATAGCATTAAATACTAAGTATTGTACATTTAGAAAGGGAACAAACGTACTTGAACCACAGGAAACACTCCCATTCACTTCATTGTATAAAAACAGCAGTGACCAAGTTAGCTCTTAAACACTTACCTTTTCACATTTTGAAACATGGTCTAACTGGGACAGCTGACTTGCTAAAATTATGTCCTTTATTTATTTGTGTTTTATAAATGTGAAAGGATACGAGGAGTTCCTTCTGTCCTACACACCAGGTAGAGACACGCAGCAATTACGTGGGTCATCTTTCTCCCCCGGGTTAGATGTTTGCTCACAGCCATCTTGAAAAAATTAAAGGCAGTGTCCAGACAGTGCTGATTGAGTTGAAGTTGGTTTCCCAAGTGGTGAATCTGACGCTTCCCTAGAAAAATTAACAAGGAAAAGAAAAGCTTAACAACTACGCAGTTAACGTGCTTTTGGGTTGGAGTCTTTTGGTGTTTTGTTTGGTTTTTTGTTGTTTGGTTTTTTTTTTAAAGACAAAACTTAGGAGGATGATTTTGGAGTTCATCTCTGTGTGAAATACATTAACCTCTCAAGTTTCAGGAACTATTCAACCTCAGCTCCTCAAGACAAAAAAAAAAATAAAAAAAAGCCTTGTTTTGGACTGCTAGACTTGAAACACATGTAGTCAATGAGCCCTGGAAAACTAGGCCACAAACATCAGCCCCAGAGAGGATCCAAACCACAGCCAAGACTTCTCAGACAAAAGATTATGACCCCCTCCCTTAACGTCATTTGACAATTAGCACTTGTTTGGCTGTAGCAATGAACTTCCAAAAGCCAGAGGTCCCAGTGTGTTTGACACTGACTGCAAACAGAGAAGACTCTTTGCTGCAGCTCTCCAAGAAGTGATGGAGTTTGCTGTTCCTCTGACCACAACCCAAGCCCACAAGGAAAGGAGCTGTTTCCATCCTCATCGATGGGGGCACTTCCTTCCTCTGAACACTTTTGCACTCCAGCCTTCATTTAAGGCTTGGCTGCCAGACTACTCAGATTAGCTTGTGGCTTTAGGAGAACAAATGTGCCTTCACCCTTAAATAAAACAATAAAAAGAAAAAAGTGTGTTTTGGATGATTCATGGCAGGAAGTGGTCCAGCTGCTGGGACAGATGCGGGAAGCAAGGTCCAGCTCCAGCTTCGGGAAGAGCGTGCCGAAAAGACAGCTTAAGAAAAAGATGGGGGAAGTCATGAGGAAAACAGAGCACTCAAGTTCCTCAGCATACGGGGTCAGACAGCACATCAAGAAAAATCCTTTAATCCAATGTGCCGGGCAGATGTTTCCAGCACGTGTATTTACAGGAAACGTTCATCTGTTCCCTTCAGAGATGTCATGAGCAGCTCTGCGGAAGGGGGCACGATGCCTGTTGTGCCCTCAGCCACCACCGCTCACAGAAAGCGATGGCAACCACAGGATGCTTACCAGAACACCACCAGCCCCAGCACAGACCACACATCTTAATTTCATGCAAATCCCTACAACATCATCACTAATAACACGGTAAAAATGCTTCACCTCCAAACAACCTCTTGCCAAAGATGCGGCCTCAACGTAGCTTTAATAAGGAGTGACTCCAGCCAGGCAGCCGGGGCCAGCAGGATTCCGGCCAAACAGGAGCTGCCACAAAGGAACAGCTTCTCCTTCCTGCACACGTGGAAATCAGTGCACTCACCACTGAGATCTCTTTCAAGGCACGTTGGTCAACCAGGTGTAACATGTTTGGATGAAGAAGTAAGAGCAGAGGAAGGATACACCACACTCCAAGGGACGTGTCGGCACAATAAGCTACTCAAGAGTAATCCAAAGCCCATTAGGTGAATAGTTTTTCCATTGCCATCAGCAGGCCCTGGACTGGCACTCACCAGCCTCAAATATAAATACTACACCTTCCTAAAACTAAGATACTAACCAGCACCTGCCTTCCCCTGAATTTTATTTCACTTCTCAGCCTGTATGATGTTTCTTCTGTCCCTAGGAAAGAATCACTTTGTACTCATTTGGGGAAAAAATTGCACTGGAGTACTAAAAACTCATTTTGCAGTGGCAGCAAAGCAGCCTCCCTGATCAACCACTTCTGAAACAAATCCATCCCAGAGGCCAGCATGCATCAGGGAGGCTATGGAAAGTCACCTCTTCCCATCACCTAAGCTATTTTACCTGGTTTTATCCTATTATCCTGTTATCCTGTGTTATCTGGTTGTATTTTGCTGTGCGTGGCAGCTGAGATGGAGACACCACATGTGTCTCGCCCTCAGCCACAGAGAGATCCAGATTGGAATCTCTGGAGCAGCCAGTGCACAGCATTCCCTTCAAGTAAGATGGTCCAATTCAGTGTCTCAAAAATCACAAAGGCAGATGATAACAGAAAACAATTTCAGCAGTTTCAAGTGTTGTCCACATTTTGCATTTAAGTAAAGCTTTTGAAAAAACATAAATAGAAGAGTGGCTCCTGTGCCAAGGAAGAGCCACATGCACTCCTGAATGCCCCCTTGGGCTAAAGATGGAACTGGGATGTAGGGGCCACCTGGTTCCACAAGGACCAGCTGGCACAGGCCACCAAACAAGAAGAGACATGAGGAAGCTTCCCAGGCCCCCAGCACAGCAGCAGCTGATGTGGCTCTTGGGACACATGAGAGAACAGCCCAGTGAGCTGGAGATGAGAGCAGGACAAGCATCCATGAGCTTTCTTCCCCAGCACTCCCCTGGCCCATCCCCATTACCAGGTAATCCCTCTCCCAGAACACTGCTCTCATTCAGGGCTCCACCTCAAAGTGCATTTCAGAAACAAAGAGCATACCATAAGAGGATAAAAAGGAAGATACCTGAAATTCATATCTTTCATAAGCTATTTTCATCACTGAGCTGGTCCCATCCCCAAGCTACCATTAATATTCTGAATATTTAGCCTTTTCTTAATTTCATATGTTGAAATATAATTAATAATTAATTCATCATAATTCATCCTAAGTAAACAGTATGCTTATTTGAGTAATATATGCATTTTTAGCTGAGCTCTTCATCCACCATCAATATTTTAAAATAGAATTACTTTAGGGGTGACCACTCATTGTCTACTGTGTCTAAGAGCAGAGAAAGGTACTTGTCCACTTAGGAAATGCAACTTCTTAGAATGTTTTACTCAACCTTCAGCAGACCAGTGAAGGTTTTAATTTTCTGTGCTAGGACTCCCTCAAGCTGCTTTGTGGTATTATGTCAGTGATACAGTTCGTGGAAAAAGAAGACAACTGTTACACTGCTGCTTATCCCCCAAATGAACAACTTAATGCAGGACAAGAAGTATCCTAAAAATTATGTGCATCTTGATGACTAACTTGCTTCTGTCCTCATCTATGAGGAGAGAGAAAGAAATGTACTGCTTATAGCATCATCTAAGATAAACATTTACATTCTGTAACCAGTCTCCTATTTACTAAAGAAAGATCAAAAGCTTTGTTGTTTCCCCATCACCACCTCCGCCCCTTGAATTTAACATGACAACGAAATTCTATTTTTCTGGTATCTTATGTAACACTGACAAAAAATAGCTGGTAAAGTTAGCATTAGCAATTGTGCTTCCAGATTTCTCCACAGGGAACAAGAGATACCTTGTACTCCTACTGATTCCCTCCCAGATTCAGGAAGCTACTTCACAGAGTCCAAGAAAAGGCAGGTGTCAGTTAGATGGCTGTCACCCCAGCACTGCAGAAAGGCACCAAACCACTACAGACTGCCCTCGTCCCAGTCAGATGACACCCAAAAGTATGTCAGTCTGTGACTTCCCACCTTTTCTGCCAAACTGACATTTCAAGAGCTGAAAAATGCATCTCCATAGTATTTAACTATAAATACAGTGATTTAATCAGTTGGCATCTGAAGGGCAGCCGTTCATACACAGAGAAACTGGGCTTACGAAAACAACTGATCAAAACAAATCTATCCAGTGCTCCAGTTACTGCTGACAAACACGAACAGAGACCAAATATTCATTCATACTGCCAGTCCTGAACATGAGAAGTCCTTATAACTTCCAAAATCCTTGCTAAGCATTGGGATGCTGCTCCCCCAGCACTGGGGTCAGTGCAGGGAGGAGCTGCCGAGCAGCTGCAAGCTCCAGGGCTGGGAAGATGAGCAAATCCCTCCAGCAGACCTACAGCACTGCATTATGTCGATCAGCCCTTGAATGTCCTCCCACTCCCACTACTCCTCGCTAGCTGGGTGGCATTTCATAACCTTCCACTTGCTGTTTATCTCCCAACTGCCTCCAGCCTTTGCTCTGATGACCAGTGTGGCTCCAACCAGCCCCCACGGCCGGCTGATGCCCTCACTGCCAGTCTGACCATATGGTCCCAGTGAGCAGGGAGCTGGTCCAGCTCACTGCAAGGGTGCAACAAGCCTTATGATCCCATGATCTCAGCCCAAACAGTGGGAATATTCAACATTACAATGCAATTTATTAGCAATCTGCTCCACTTGCTTTCCAGCAGATTCCATCGCAGTGTTACAAACTCCCACGAACTTCTACTGCACGGAGAAGAACACACCTTTAAACCCTGCCATGCTCTGTTATAGAACACTCAGGACCACAGCTTCCTGACTTCCTCATCCATTTCATCCAGTAGAACAGCTTTTTAAAAAGTTTGAATGTGACACCGCTGTAAAACCCTGCAGCCACTCTCTCAGTACTAAAAAGAAATATCATTGTGTGGAACAGCCAGAACTAGGTATTGGATTTTTTCCAAGCTGCTATGCAAAAGTACAACAAATAAGACAAAATATACAGGGGTAAAACAAGTCTCTTACTAAGTGCATCTTTTATTAGTAACTTGCAATATGAGTTGCCTCTTTTTGGGCCTTAAAGGTTTTTGACAGATCATGGCATTCTTTTTTTAAACCACAAGAAATAGCACCTTTAAGGTCAAAGCTTACACTTCACGCTGCCTTGCAATTTAGTGATGGCATTAAAGTGGTGTCTAAGTGTCTTTGGGAAAAGGACAAGGAACAGGGTCTTTTTAAAAAGGCAGAACAAGCTCAGCAGTGAGGTTTCAAAAGTCCTCCCCCTTCCCTCACCAGTAAAACAGTAATAAATTTTCCTTTAAAGAGCATAAGAATAAAAGTGTAGAAACGACAGAAATTTTGTGACGTACAGGACACACACCACGCAATTCCCATTTATTTCTCAAAGGCTCATCATACCATCGGGGTGGAGGGGGAGGCAGGGGGAGAGGTGAGAGAGAAAGAAAGAGAGAGAGAAAAGCTTGTATTTCTGTAAGCAACACGCAAATTCAAGTTCCCAGGCTACCAAGTAGTAAAGTTTATCACGCTCCTGAATCTGCATCAAAAAACAAAAGGCCCTTTTCAGCTTTTAGTTCCAAGCCTACCAAAAAAAAAAAAAAAAAAGTGTTTCTACCCATCTATTCCCAGCGTGCTGAAAGAAACACCATCATCTTCTCATCTGATGCCAACCTCACTGCTTTGAACTGGCACAGCAGACCTGAAGTGACAAGTTCAGATAGGACCACTGAATGCTACTATCCTTTTATTTCAGATAATTTCCATTCTTTTGACAGAGGAAACAGTGGTTATTACAAAACAAAATGTGTAGGGCAGAAATCACTGTCACAAAAATAGATTCACAGAATATCTTGGTAACATTAAATGCTTACACAAGAGGCGGCTGATAGCAAAACTGCAGCTTAAGTTATAATGGAAGCAAAACAGAAAAAGAGGGAAAATCAGACCCATTCTTTACGAGCAATTTTCTTCCTTTTATGATCTCATTACTACAGAAACATCTTGTTCTTTTCCCCTGTGGAAGAGGAATCATACCTTTTTATTGGATACCTTAAAAGTCAGTAATGTTAAGCAGCTACAGCTCTATGCTACTCTTATCTGGCTTCTGCCTGCTCATCTGCAGCCCTTCCCTCAGTCTGACAGAGACTGTGACGCTGCTATTTCACAGCAGCATTGTCAGTACAGAGCATTAGTTTCTAGGGGAATAACAGGCAGTACACAGCCAGAACTTAAATGAATTGCTATTATGATACTAAACTGCATCATCAAAATCCAGGCATATGGATTTTCCCCCCTTTCTGCAATTTGCTCGAGGGGCCCTGGAAACGAGCGCTACCTGAAACGGGGAACAGAGTCATGTTAACAGCACTAATCCTTTTCTTGCAAAAAGGATTGTTATGGTAACAAACACTAGATTCTATTAAAGGAAACATTTTGGATGGTTTTCACTTGGGTATTCATTTCCAGAATTTGAATTACTTTACCAACTGAATTTTATGTGCAGATTTTATTCTGCATTTGGGTTTTCAGTCCTTTTCTTGCTTTGAAAAGGCTACCCAAAAGAACTCCTGAAAAAGAGGAAAAAGAGCAGTTTTTATATGTGAGCATCCCTGCATTCTTTGTCACATCTTTCAATTTCACCGAGTCCCAGCTCAAAGCTTGAATGAATTTCCTGCTCTTTGCTCTATGCCAGGCTTCTATGTTATTTGTATTACAAATCAGTAAAACAAACAAACAAAGGCACAACAGGGAAAGTCCAAGAGTATCAGTGGAGCTACTCTTATGAAAGCTGGTCCCAGCAGCCTAATCAAGGGCAGAGTCCCATGATCAAAGACAAGAAAACATTTAAAGCCCAAGCAATGTGGGGAGGCAGGAAGGGAAGCGAGGCGATGGCTGCAGGGATCACACTGAGCATTTCCAGCCACACACACAATACCGGGAGCAGCTTTATCCCTGTGAGCCTGTAAGGAAAAAGGCCAGTGCACACTAAAAGTAGCAGCACAGCAGGACATTGCAGCAGTGCTGAGCCAGCACAATAACAACTTTAATTTTATCAAGGTTAGCTAAGAGTTATTCCCAGTAACACCTAATTGCCCATGAGGAAAATGATGAACATGCTGGCTTCATGCCCAGGCTCTGCCTAACTTCAGCCTGGCTCCAAATCCCTATCTCGCCACCATTTAGTTGTGGGTGCACCCCACGGCCCCAGACTGAGGCTGTTCCACACAAGAGCTCTCCTGTTCCTCCATGGGATGTGTCAGTGCCCAGGCTGAGCAACCTGGAGCCCGTGAACACTTGGCCCCTCTCCGACTGATGCCTCCCGGTGCCTGTGTCACCTGGCAGACCTGCTCCAGGGACTGCCCAAGGGTACACTCTGTTCCTGTTATCTCAGCAGAATAAAACCGTTCCAGGCCCTTTTCCTGTGATATTCCACCAGCTGTGCCAGCACAACTTTTGTTTGTGGTGATGGACAGAAAACCAAACCAGTAAACTGATCCATGTTAAAAATAACCTTGTGAAATAAAAAAGACTTAATCCAGACCTGTTTACTGAAGGATTGATGCCTCCACTTTATCTCTGCAGGGCCAGACCCAGACTATCTCAGTGCAGAGACCTGTATTCAATTCCTTTGCCTGCTGACAACAATCCAACCCATCCATTTTGCCTCCCATGAGAGAGCCCCATCTACCAGGTGCAGCTCCCCATCTCCCTTGGTAAAGCCTTTCCATTGCATGTCAAAGGCTCATCCACTCATTCAGCTAAAGAGAGAGACCATGCATCTTTAAGATTAATGGCTTAAAAATTCAGAGAGTGGTCACTGCTCCAACCACTTCTTAAATATTTGATACTAAGCTACTTTTCTTTCACCTAGAAAATCTGCTGTTAACATCTCTTCTCAGCACTTATCCGTACTTCTTTAAGTAATCATTCCCTCAAAATTGGCCCTGGTATTAATTAATGTCAAATCAGGCCTGCAAAGCGCCCACATAACTTCCCCCATCCCCCTCCTCAAGCTTGTTTTCCATTCTCTGATCCTATGATACCACTCCCACATGGACAACGTCTTATCATATACAGCAACTGGCCATTTGAATTAATTTGTCTTTCCCACTCTGAAAAACTTGGCATCGTAAGCGGCTCCTCTGACTTTCTGCATTCAGTTCCTGGAATTCTGCTTCCCTCACAGGTGGCATTTCCCATTATCCATCTGACGGCAACTCCCACTTCAACAAGAGACTAGAAGCCATACAGTTTATTCAGGGGCTGCACCTAACCTTTCTTTCCCTTCCCATCATCCTTAAGACAGCAGCTTGCTTGTTTCTTAGCCCTGCTTAATTATTCTTTTTAGCACAGCTAAAGAACTGCTTGCTCATAAAGTCCCTACTGAACTTCACTTCTGATGTCATGCTGGAAACCACAGCCAATGCTGACATTAAAAAAAAACAAAAGCAAGAAAACCCCACAAAACTGTTGATTTACCAGCATCTGAAGGAATTGGATCACGACTGTTTTAAGTCAAGCTAAAGCCCAAGCTGTTCCTGCAGACAGCGTTCCCACCTCCAACTCGACATTTACATGGCCACATGCTGATACAGATGAGGGAATTTGCTCTGCTGAAAATCAATCCAAACAACAAAAAAAGCTAAATTTCCATTTGGACCAGCTCCCTCCTATAACTCAACACGCAGCCTCCCAAGCCCTACCGGCAGCAGAATGTGGCTGGGGTGAGGAGAAATGCTGTCAGCAGCCAAGCACACGTGGATTGACTTAAAGCAAATGTGAGACTGCAGCCTAAATGGGTCAAAGAGAAAAGTACACACTATCCCTACGCTTCCCTCTGCTTCCCCGCTACTGCTCCCGGCCCGCGCTGCTCCTCCCATGCAAACGCACTTACACACAAGTCTGACTTACTGCCGTTCAAACAAATGCTAACATGCTCCTCAGTTATGTGTACATTAGAATGGTTCAGGTCGCTTCAGATTAATTTTGGGAGAAAGCAAATACAGACTTCTTTGTATCCAAAAGTTTAGTCAACTGAGTTTTTTCACTCGCAGAAGATTTGCAGCTGTTTCAAAGTCGAAACAGCTGGAAAGCTGCACTACTGGCAAGAACTGTGAGCACATGTATGATTAATGTAGCAAAATCCTTACCTGTCTGACATTAAGGGAATGGGAAAGAAAAATTTAAGATACCAAGAACTTTTAGGCAGTGGTTGGTAGCTTCTGGACAAGCAAGATTTCCTTCTGAAAGCACCACTAGTTAGGCCTTGCTTTAATCTTCCTCTGTATTATTTGGACAGCGATTTTATTCTTTTTTAAATTACATTTCAAATGACAGTTACTCTTAGAGATTTTTCAGTATCTATATACAAGTAAAGCTTTTTCCCCTACACTTATCAATTACCAATTGTTACTCTTGTCACAACAACAAACGGAACATTTCTCTCACACAGCATTACTGCTGATCCTAGCACTACCTTTAACCATCCAAAATAATTTTTGCATCACTGCAAGAAAAAAAAACAACATTTGCTCATGACATAATCTGGGAGTTTTGAAGAGATTACTTTTTTAAAGTTTTAAAAACCAGCATTATCAGAGAGATAGAACTTATTTCATACTTTTACAGGGCAAAAAGCATTTAACTAACAAGCGACTGTCATCAATCTACATAGCTAGGAAAATTCATGAATACAGCACAATAGAGGCAAAAAATTCAACTGTCTATTGGTAAAAGCTCTCAAAATCTTTAAAACAAAACAAAAATGAAGACTGAGCACAAAAGGATCCACTGCTGCAATGGAAAACTTTACAGATGCAAGCAGCATATAAATCAGCACAGTGTTATCTGCTCGCTGACAGCAAGTTCTTGTGCCTTCCCTGCAGATCTGGGCTCTCACCAGGCAAAGAAGAGTGAAAACTGACAGGAGCCATTTTTCAGTCTTGCAGACACCATGGAAGCAGACAGGAGCTGTGGGAGTCGAGCTGCTTCACATGGACGAGGCAGATGCAGGAGCTGATGGGATCCCCTGGCCAGAGCTGCCACTGAGGCCAAGGGACAGGGACAAGAGCAGAGGTAACTGAATTACTGCAGCTGAACAATTACCACTTCTCAGCTGCACTGCAGCAGCTGTTAGATAAGGTCACACGTACTAAGATTATTTAAAAAAAAAACAACAAAAAAATCCTTCCTGTTTAATCCATATTCCCTGCTATAAAAGCCAGTCCAGCCTTTCCCTTTTCCTGCCAAGAGGCCCTGTGAACCTTCCTTACTTTTCCTTGTCCACCTTTAATACCCACCTTTTATAATATGTCTGAGAACTTACTTGTCCTCAGATATGTGCAGAACAATCTTCCTCCCCTAGAGTTCAGCCCTGCTTCTCTGCAGGCCAATTGTTCTGTCAAAATATAACTACTTATGGTAAGTTACTTCCCACTCTCCATCATCCAACTATGCAGGCAGGAAGGACCTTGTGGACAGAGGCTAATACCCACTCTACACTCAACTTCTACTTGACTTAAGGTTTCTGCTGCTTCCTGAGGACTGAAAAAGGCCTGTAAGCTCAAAACTACTTTGGAACTCCGATTTTGGTTGTGGGGTTTGTTTTTTTGGGCTTTGAGGTTTTTTTTTTTTCTTTCTTTTCCTTCCCCTCTAGTTCTCCATGTAAATATAATAAAGTGCACTCTCTCCCCATCCAGACCTTACCCAACTGGCAATCAAAGATGACACAATCATTTCAGTAGTAAAAATGTCATAAATATCAACTAATTGGCAAATTTCTTAAATCATCTCAAAAAAATGGAAATATGGTGAGAAGGCATCAAGGGAAAAAGGATGCAGAGAGAAGTAGTTGAGGGGGTGAAGAAAAAGAGGGAGTTATTAAAGAAATCAAAGGGATAAGAGATAAAACATGATCTAAAAATGGAAGCAGAAAGGGAGAAGAATTGAAATCAAGCTGGGAAAGGAACAGAGTCATTACAAAAGCAAGAAAGACTGTATTAAGCTAATACTTATTTAAGGCATTTTTATATGATGCTGAAGAGTGGTCAAATACTTCTTCCTTTATACAGAAGGGATAAGAAAGCTGGCAGTTAGGTAAGACAGCATCAGTCTTCATCCGGGCTACAGCTAAAGAATTAAATTCTGCCCTTAGTTTGTTACTGGCAGCTGAGTCCATCAGCCACAGATATCATGCAAGCACTGTGATCCTGCAGGAGCTGCTCTCCTTTTAGAGGAGCCAATTTAGACCAAAGCTATGACTGCCCCAGTAACTGCACCTGTGTACTGCCCATAGATGATGGAGGACATTTTGGACAGGGCTTCAGCTTCAACCTTGCATTTCTCTCCTTTTTAAACTAAGCATAAGTGAAGGCTGCCACAAATCTCAGCTAAACAATATAGTGAATCAGTGATACTATTTATCAAGTCAGTCTCTTGTGCTATCTACTTCATCCTGCAGTTGGAAGGAGATTTATGTTGGAAGAGAGAATGCACGTATTTCAGGAACAGCCTTATATTTTCTTTAAACAGTAACATTTATATAAGTCAGAGGTACAGACTGTTCCAGTGAAGAATTAAAATTACAATGCCATCTACGTATTTCTAGAGAGCCAACATGGCCTTCTTAGAAAATATTTGACACATTGGAATAATATCTGTTTGCTTGTGATCCCTCCCATTCATATGAGGCTACTTTTTATGTATGGGATGTCATCCATCAGCAACTGTTCTGGGAGGAATGAATTCACACTAGGCTTTGTTATCCTCCTCAGGAACCCTGATCACCCTAGAATTAAAGATGGAGGGCACAGCTAGGAGACAAGGGGTGGGTGTTTAAAGACGCAGACACTGAACTTGCAGCTTCCTCCAAAGTATCAAAGATGATGGGAGGAGTGTTGATCCGCTAGAAGGCAGGAGGGCTCTGTAGAGGGACCAGGACAAGCTGGAGAGATGGTCTGATTCCAACGGGATCAACAAGGCCAAGTGCCGGGTCCTGCACTTTGGCCACAACAACCCCTGCAGCGCTACAGGCTGGGGACAGAGTGGCTGGAGAGCAGCCAGGCAGAAAGGGACCTGGGAGTTTGGATTGA